>CM065366.1:11862478-12247478 GCA_033032245.1 Poecilia picta
CAGAATCTACATATTGACTGAAAATCTTAATAGAAATTTGTTTCTGAGCAAGAGAAACACCACGAAACCTTTAACAAAAAACACAGATATTCATGAACATCAAAATCAAACTATTTTATTCTTGTAACTAAACAGAAAGGACGTTTAAAAAATGTGTTCTGACACAAAAGTTGAACACAAAACTGAGCTGCAGTTATAAAAATAATGCTATATCAGAAAATATAATCCAGAAAGTACACCATTTGTCAGTCACTTCTCGTAAGGGCAGGACAGAATGTAAATTACAGTCATTACACCATGACGTCTAAATGAGAGGATGCAAGCTGGCAATAGTTTTGACTTCCAGAGCAGGGCTCCAGATGAGTGATGGGAGATCATTAAAGCTGCAGGTTGTTTTTTTTTTTTATAACCACACCACAACCTAATCTAAAGTGACTGTGCAGGCTTTTCTTTCGCACTGGCTGAGAGCCACTCAGTAATGAAAATCAGCCTGACAGAAGATTATATGTGCATTATCTTCAGCAACAGCAGCCAATACTGCTATGGTAATATTTTTCGTTCCAATAAAGTGCATTTAGCGTAAGCCTTTCCTTCTTGATATTTCTAGTCATTTTGGGCTTTAAAAGGAGCTGGCCTAACTAGAAAGACCACTGTTTTCAGCACATCATAACAAGACAGGAGTTTGTGACCTTAACAGTCCAAAGAGACATTTTTTGCCCTCAGTACAGCTGAATAAAAAAGGTTTAGAGTCACAAATTTTAATGAAAATTATATTTTACAACAGTTTATTTTGGGAAAAGACATTTTATAATTTTTGAGAGATATCTGCTGTAGGACATCTGTTGTAATTTTTTAAAGAGTAAACATTTTATCTCTATTTTGAGGTTTTAAAATAAAAGATAAATCTTTTTTTCTAAAAGTTTCTTTTTTCTAAAAGGCTACACTTTCTTACATGGGATATTTGCACACAGTTTACAGCCTAATAAGAAAAATGGATCTAAATAAAATTGATTGGGAAATTTAGTGCGATTCTGTTGTGGAAATTAAATACAATTACTCCATTAAGAAAAAGAATTGAAAATATTTAAAATACAAAGAAATAGCTCAATCAATTGACCAGAGATGGAAATTGGCCAATTATTATTATTATTTTTTGCTTCATTGGCTCTGATCAGTTGGTAAAACACAGAAAAAAAAGAAAAAAAAACTACAGATTTTCTTATTTTCCTGATCACCAAATGCTTAAAACTAAAAACACCTACAATTCTTGGCTCATAAAGGCATCAACAAAATGTACTTTGATGCCTTCTGTTTGAGTGAACTAAAATATTTTAAATGATCATACGCTCTGGAGAATAAATGGGCCAGTTTATTCATTGAACACTGCCTCTATTAAAGAACCTGGATCACACTTTCCGCCCCTTTTCATTGAAGCTATCCTTAGAGCAGTGGTGTCCAAGCGTTTTAGACTGCAGGCGAAAAAAGCTAAAAGCATCATATTTGTTGCCATTTAAAAATGCAAAATCCTTTTGTGTTTAATTTTTGTGATTTAAATGCACATTATTTTCATAAAACAAAGTAGAAGAAAACAATTAATTAAAGTTTGTTACGCATCCTGAAAACTTTCAGATATTTTCCTTGATAAAAGAAAGCTGTACAGCTTTCAGATTTATTTTAGGTATAATCTTTCGTGTTGTGTTGGTTTAGAGAATGTTTTTGGTTTAATCTCAGCAACAAAAACCAGAATTTTCTCCTAAACTCCTCACTGCATTTAGACAAGTTTAACGACTGTGTGCCAAGTTCTGAGTTAAAACGTAGCTGAATGTTTGTGCTCTGTGAAAATGCTGTGCTGAACTCTTTCCATTTAAGAACTCAAAAACAAATTTGTACCAATTCTTCAACTGCATAATGGCGCATTTCCATTAGTAATGTGCGCAAAACTTTGTTGATATGATAAATAACAATTTCGCAAATGCTGCATTTCCAATCACAGCTTGTTTTTGACCACAAGTCATGTGATGCAAAATAAACTAATTTCAAACGACCAACGCATCTGAGCGCAAAAACGTTTTATAAAAAAAGCACGAGTTTTTTTCTAAATTAAAAGTGTTTCCATTTAGCTAATTTACTTTCGCAATTCCAATTTGCACAATAATATGGTCAAATGCAACTTGTGAGAATTGTAATCAACACATCGGACTTACGTAAATAAACAGAAATCAGCAATCAAAGCAAAGCCTGATTGGTGCACCTCCAAAAATAGAATGCGACATTTTACACATTTCTAATTTTTAGAAGAGAATAGGTTACCGAATGCTGAATATAGGCAGCCTTCTTCCAGAGGTTATGTGATCAAATCAATATGTATCAAGTAAACACATGATGAGATTCGTGCTAAACTAAAACCTAATGTTTTCATTTCATTTAAATGAGTGTCGTTCAATGAAAAGCTTCTCCTCAGATGGCTTGGTGTGTCGGTGCAGAGGTCTGGATAAAACCAGGAAAATGTTTCATTTCTACTGGATACTGTGGTTAGTCTCATTTGACCAACGCCTCAGCTGGCCTCTGTATTGAAACGGGGGAAATTCCAAAGCAGTGTTGATGCATTAAATTAAAAACACCACGTGCTGTCTTTGCAGAAACGAGTCCTGCTATGTGCAATATTCCAGACTCAACCAGTAAAAGTTTGTCTCATCTGCAGCAAACCAGTGTGTCTAGCCTTCACGCTGCACTGCTCCGCTTTAAGAGTCAAATTAAAGTAACATGAGCAAGAAAACCACAGTGTTCACCCAGTTACTTATTACAGATTCTTTTTTTTTTTTGCAAACACTTGAAGAGGAAATGCAGTACCGGTGTTTTAAAAGTAAATCTACAACAACAACAACAACAACAAATGAAGACCAACCTTGAAATGGGCTGGACGCTTGCTGAGCCAGAGCTAGGTGCTCCTCTGTGAGGTGGTAGATGGGCTGGTGCTGGTTGATCTCCACGCTGGTACACACATTGCTCTCGCCGTGCAGAAAGAAGGTGAAAGCGCAGGACAAGTGCTCACTGTGAGGGAACAGAGGTAAAAAGAGAAAAAAATACTGTAACTTTGGGCTGGAAGATAAATCAATTTTATATATTGCGGATTAATATCAATAGTTTCGTCGCTCAACCTCTCCACTAAGCCAGGTGAGTGGCATCAACTATCTCTGTGTTGTTCAGAATGAGGGCTGCCGAGGCAGCTTAGGAGCAAAGAAATGTCAAAACATAAATTTTTAAAAATGTTATCCAATTTATTTATTTTCATAAAATCTCATCTGCTTTGCTTCTCAAAGTACCTAGCTTAGCAAAAACAAAATGCAAAAGTTTTATGCATTTATGCAAAACAAAATTTAATGATTATGAAATATTTAATAAAAGTGAGGAGGGACATTCTAAAAGTTGATATTTGTTTGCATATTAGGATCGTCTGTGGGCTGGGGGTCCCTGGCCAGTCAAGGCTCTCTGGGAGCCCATGGAGTGGAAATGTTTGGGAACCCCCTTGAACTGACTAACTCACTTCTTGGTTACTTTGTAAAGAACTCCTTAATATTTTTGAAAAAGTACCAGATTATGTCACTAATAAGAAGACATTTTCCCCATGTTAGAGGTGAAATAATCCGCCACGGGAACTAGTGCTTTTTAATCAATACTAAGGAATTAACGGCTTAAAACAAGTTGATATATCTTGCTTAAAAGCAACTTGCAAGTTAGTATTGTCCTATTTGTAGTGCACCGAGACATTTGCACTAGAAACTGCAAAAAACATAACTTTCAAGATTTTGTGTTTCTGCAGTGTTCCATGCCTTCCCAAACCGCTTTGGTACTCCATGAATCCGATGTGTTTAGCGGTAATCCTTTCAGTAAATGGTGTGCATGGTTGTGACTTTGACATTTCCTGAGTTGTGCAGTGGTCTATTGCGGGAGTCAATATAGCAATGCTTCACAGGTATTTATGAGCACTGCTGGGAGCAAGTGTGTCTCTGCCTGCTTACTGTGTGGCCCTGTGTGTAAAACAAAGGGGCAAGCCCTGACTAACCCTGGCATTCTAGCCAATAAGCTCAGCAACAAAACACTACCTTACACACACGCACACACACACAAGATCTTCTCTGCTTCCAACAACGCCTGCCTGTGCCAGTCTGACCTCAGCAGCAAGGCGAGGAAAAAAAAAAAGAAAAGAAACCGCTGAGGGAAAGCCAGGACGAGTAGCGAGGAAGGAGAGCAGCAGGGTAAAATGTTGAGCATTGTCTGTGGGCTTTCCTCTCTCTGCCGTCACACACCCGAGGAAACACACATAAATGAAGAGAGAAAGAGGGAGAGAGAGACAGAGAGAAAGAGAAAAGAAAGTGAGGAGACAGTGCAAGTGACAAATGACTAAATAAGAGTGGACGCAGTGAATTTGGAAGTAGATAAAGGAGGGTTGCCTCCCTGTGGATTTGGTTAAGCAAATATGAGTCTTTTACCCCCCGCCCCCCAACGCTGGTGATCTGACACACCTACTCTGCAGAGGATTAAAGATGAGAAACGGGAACAGAGAGGGTGGGAGGCGTAGAGTAGGAAGGACGGATTGCTTCTATGACATAATGGCACCTATCAGGTTGGGTAGGGGGGGGAACAGTCCACATGTCTCAGTTAGCGTTAGCTTCCACAACAGTCTACAGGGTTGAACATTTTGCTCCATCCACCTTACCTTTAAGGTATTTTCTCACCAGAGTCTGGTAGACTCGATTAGCTTGGGGATTGAAGGTTTCCCCTGGAGTATTTAAGCCTGGCGGACCACCAGACTTGATTTGCTCCTACACCACGCTAAGCCTCACACAGTATTATTCCCAAATTATGATGCCTAAGAACACGAACTGGAGTTTGATTAAAGCGGACTAAACAGGGCTTGAGTGACCAAAAAGGGGCCATTTCTCAGTTTTCTCTTTAGACAAATTTAAAATCAAACAAACCTGGATTTGTGGTCCTTAAATACCATCAAATCATAGAAAAATGATCTAAAAAAAAAGAAAAATAATCTAGAAAATGTAGTCTGGAAAAGCATAACATTTTGAAATAAATATGCATTGACCCTGCTGAAAGGAAGACATGCATTTTTCCTTCTGTCTGACAATGACGCACCACTTTGTATTAAGGAATCGCAGAAAACCCCAACAAATCATGTATAAATCTGTTTGTGAAGAAGAGACTTAAGGCCTCTTCTTCAGGCCTTAAATCAGTGTCGATTCTTAACTTAAATGCCCTACATTCTAAATGCAACTGTCTCCATGCAAAGTTCCTGCATTGCTGCAGAAGTACTCAGGCAACAAACAGTCATCAGAAAGAGCATGGGAGTAAGTGTCATAACTTTCCAGCAGTCGTGGTTGCCGGTTAGAGCGCAGAAAGCAACAGTCACTGACAGGTACAGACGAGAAGCTATCTAAATGCTCAGTGCCTCACTGTGCTCTTTGCTAATGAGAGTGCAGAGGATTGGTGTAATTTGCCAGCCAGGGTGTCAGAACAGTGCTTGACATCAGTGCAGCCATTCTTCTTCGCGTTCGCACTGTAATTATTACACGCATATGCTGACAAGTTCTGTGCTGTGGAGGCTGGCTTGTCATACGCAAAGTGCAGCGCTGAAGATACTTGCAAGTAGTCTTGCAAGGTTCAGCTCACAAATACAGTGCGGTTCCTTTTCGAAGGAGAAAAGGGGATTTTGATTAAACAGTACATTTAGATGGCTTAGTAGTGATAATTACCTGCAGCTCAGCGGCGAGGTGAGGGAGGAGAAGAAGAGCGTTAAACTTGAACATGGAAACCTTTTTTTTTTTTACCAGCTTTGTCTGGCTTTGCGTTCCAAAGTTATGCTGTTTGTTGTGGGGATATTGCATAATACCAAAGAAAGGGATTGCAATAAAAAATGTGGGTTAATCCTAGTTAAGGTAGCAACATATAGGTAAATTTCCTGATATCCTGCAGCGATCGTTTCCCTTCTGATGCATAGTTATGCACCAAGTTGTTAGATTTTAATAATCTCTGAAACAAACTTATTAGTTTGTGAAAATGTAAAAACATGCAGGGGGGTATGCATACTTATACCAGACTCTGTACACAACGGGTTAGCATTACTGATGTGTATAATTGGGGTGAAAGTTTCTTTATTTTGGGATACGAACACAACACACACAGAGAAGAAGTGTTGGCTGCTACTGTGCATTCCTTAGCAGAATGCTGCGATTTGAAACAGGTAAAGTGAAACAGTGAAGGACACCTTGTGTGAGCCAAACTGGGAATCAGAAATAAAATCTCACGGATAAGTAGTTTTATGATGTGGAAAATAAAAGACCTTTTTGAGCTATTTTTTATTTTGTATTTATTCATGAAAAGTTCATTTTTATGAGCAACAGGTTCTCATTTTCAAGAGCCACTTGTTAAATTAAGGTAACAAAAAACAAGTTTAAACAAAACGATAAAAAAACAACTTTACACTCATTTAGTGTTTGTAGGTTTTTGCCCTTGAGAAAACTGGATGCCAGAGAAAGTGAGGACAAGTCAACATTTTGTCTAAACTCCTGTCTAGGGTTAGGAGTAAGAAATAAAAAGTTAATTTGACTGTATTGTATTGAGTTTAACTGCAGAGTATACGTGAAGCAGACTAAAAGCAGGGCACAGGTGAGAAAAGCAGGAACAAACAGCTTCTCCAACAGCCGTCTGCAGGAGAACAGAAAGCGAGACGAACAGAGGACAGAAATGCTGGTACGCTGCCAGGTGAGGCTGTGAAAAGACACCTGGGGAATCTGGGCATATGCTGGCGCAGAGAGCAAAGAAGTCTTTTTGTTTGCTAGGTGTGTCATGATGTCTAAGTGGTAAATTACACTACTTTGACTCCAGTGTGTGCCCAGGTGGGGTGAAGGGGGGAGGTGTTGAGGTGAGACGGACGGGGTAGAAATACAAAGACATTCTTCTGTTTTCTGCTGTTGTCGGATGTTTTTAGTGTTTTCTGAACGGGTTGTTACTAAAAATGAGAATTTCTTCACAATCAACTCACACAAGTTTAAATAAAGGTTAACTAAATCAAACAAGAAATGCGGCTTATCCATATTAGCGGAGGAAAACGGGCGGGGAGCTAGATGGCCTTGAGATTGGTGAGAAAGTGTGCAGAGGGAGTTAAAATGTGTCTGTTTATTCTGCACACATCAACAGAAACGCACAGCATCCTCTGCTCACGTGCAAAGAAAACCTGACACTACACATTCACAAACGCGCGCGCACACATACTCGCATACACGCGTACATCTGCACTGTGAGCAGGGAGAGAGGGCTGCCATCTGTGGCTCAGCAGGCAGAAGTACAGCCGACACACACGCCATCATACCAGACTGGAATCAGCTTCTTTACAAACGCAATAGTGCAGATTTTAACCTTAAGAGATTACCACACACACACACACTGAGTGGGGTGTTTTAAATATTCTCTGGCTTGTCTCTGAGAAAATGACTTAAAATATCTGAATGTTATGTAACCGTTTATTGACTTAAACTGTTTAAGTGTTTTCTGTTTTTTTTTTCTTCAGATAATCCTAAAAAGCCAGCCTGCCTGAGCTGCATGATACTTGTGTTTTACTAAGTTCGTAGCGGGGTTTATAAGAGAAGAGTGTGTATGTGTGTGTGTTTTGTTGCGGGTGGGGGTTCAAATGTCAACAGGTGCCCCGATCTGTGCCGGCCAACTTAACGCGGCAGCAACAGCAGCACCTGACGCAGCTCCTCACTGTCTCTGCTTTCCCTCTTCACAAACACACAAACAAGCATTCAGCAAACACCCGGAGTCTGCTGCTGCTTGCTGCCGGGCTCACACAGAAAAAAAAATAAAAAATAGCTCACACACCACAGCATGTGAGGAACCCACACACTGGCACAACAAGCAGCTGCCAAGTAAGTGTGTGCGACTGCTGAGCACATGCAACACGACACACACACACACACACACCACACACACACACACACACACACACACACACACACACACACACACACACCACACACACACACACACACACACACACACACACACACACACACACACACACACACACACACACACCAACCGGGGTCAGGCGTGGATTTTTTTGGGAAACCACAACATGGATTGATGAGTGATTTAACAGCTAGGGGTGTGAAATGTGTGAACTATTGTGCATATCAACCGGGACTGCACAATATATCACAAATATTTCATCCTTGGTATTAATATTGCAAAAGACAGTTTGAAATGCAATATTTGTCGGTTATTGTATTAAAAGTGTCAACATAGGGTGAGTGTGTTAACATGGGTGCATTGTAATAATAACAAAACAGAGTGAGTGAGAGAGAGCATATGTGCATTTATGGCAAACTGATAAGATCATTCATGATCTTTCTTAGGCTGAAGCCTTTGACTAATCCCTAATTACACATATTTTCACTTTAACACCTTAAAACTCTAACAATGTGATGATTTCTGAAAAATATCAGCCCCTGCCTAAATGGATATGCACAGTAAGTAAAAAGTTAAACAAGTTGAAAATGTTTACCTCACATCAACCCCTATAGCTGAAAATCATCTAATGACACCCTTACACCACAAGGGGCAGCAAAGTTTCACCACAAACTGTTTCGACCAGGCAGGTTCCCTTATGTTGCAAAATGCCATGAAAAGACAACAAATATACTTATCTATGTGTGTGTATTAAGTCTGGACCATCGGTTTTCCATAATAACAACATGTATTTAAGATACTGTAATCCTTATATATTGTAAAACTTTTTCAATGAACACACCAAATCAACCTATTACTCTACCTCTTAAAGAGAAGCCAAACATGTTTTAGGTAAAAAAAAAAAAAAAGAAAAGAAAGAGAAATCAATATGCTTTCACCAATCACATTTAATACAACGCTGTTTTAACAAAGCAGTTATGCTCTAAGCAAGCAGTCTGACTAACTAGCTAGCTAATTTCAGCTACTTATCTAGTTAATTAGTTGCTATGCTACTGGTGCTGCACTGCAGAGCAGAAAAAGGAATGTTTTTTACTGTAAAACAAGCAAATACATTTGTCCATGTCAGGGATCTGCATCCTTTACAATCCAAAGAGACACATTTGACCTCAGCTTAGCTAAATAAAACTTGCACTTAGGCTTTAATGGGGGGAAAAACACATAATTTTTTATATAAAGATCTACAATGTGACAATTGCTATTTTATTTATTTTTTATTTTCAGTCTTTAAGAGACAGATTAAGACTGCAAAAAAGGATTTTTCATTTTCAATGAGAAGTTCATATCTGTGGAATATTAAGAAAAAAAAAGTTAATAAAAAGGCACATTTTCCAACACATGATGAGAAAAACAAACCTAAAAGATATTACTGGTACCATCAGAGTCCTTTGTGGGAATTTAGTGCAATTATCCCAACAACTAACTGAAAACTTGTAAAACTTTCATTTGTTATATCCACACTTAAAAACATTAGTTGGTTCTCTGTCAATTTTTCTTCAGCCAAAGTTATGGAAGGTCTTCAGAGCTACAGGCTGCATTATTGATTTTTTTTTTAATTTTTTGAGGCTTTTGTGGAACTAGTGACCTTCATTTTGCAATATTCAGACAGGAAGTGGGCAGAAAGAGAAGGGAGGAAGACACACAGCAAAGGTCAAAAGGTCTGCAATCTAACCTCAGGCGGCTAAAAGTGTCTGTCTACAAGGGGCGCGCTGTACCTCTGCACCACCAGGCGCTCCTGATTTTCTGTTATTGATAAGGGCAGTCGGACCCTGTAACACGTCTTCATTTTGAATTTCAGTGGTAATGCAGCGTTGTGGTGAGACTGTGGTATTTATTCTCATGCTCATCACACAGTGAGAACCTCACACTACCTATTCCTAGTGCATGCATGTCATCTATGTTTTAATCAGCTAACGTAAAGAAATCAACAGGAACTTGATCACAACAAGTTCCTCAAGTTTAGGCCACTGGCCTGGTCTGGAACGCCCGATAGCTATAAAGTGTTTTTGTTTGTTTGTTTGTTTGTTTTCGGAGCAAAATCCACCTCAACTGAAAGAGTTAGGAAAAGCTTTGCACAAGTTGTACCAATGTTAGCATATTAGCATTACCTATGAAAACATGTTTCTTTAACCTGTGATCTGTTTGTTTGATTGATGCATTAATTAAATTAAAAATGGTGAAGTAAAATAAAGTTTAATATTGAAAAAGAAAAAATTGAAAAGGAATGTTTCTTCTGCTACTGCATTATTTTGTATTTGTTTGTAGTAATTTTTTTTTCTTTTACAGGGGCAATTTTATGTATTTTCCAGGCACAATGTGTCATTTCATACCACAATCACGTAAATATAACTTCACTTGTTATAAAAACGCTGTTTATTACTTTGTAATTTAAGTTAGTTAAATTGTGTCTGTCTCTTTAAAAACTCCTGTTCTTTCTGAAACTCCGCCCTTAGGACATAACATGTCTTCTATGTGAACCCTTTACCAACATTTTTACCCAGCTTTGCACCGAGAGGCAGCCGGTATAATAAACTCAGCAGATATGCAGTTCTAAAAGATGTTTGCTAAGTGCTTCTGGCTAGTCTGAAGGAGCCGAGTGGTGGAGGTGTGGGGTATGAGTGCTCTGAGGCAAAAACTTGGAAACTGCCTCGAAGGTGGCGCTAGATCGACCCAGGTGTTTTGCACAGCTAAATGGTTGCCACAGGAGGTTAAAGGATTTCTCAAACATGCATAAAATAATCAAATCAACACTCCAGTTCTGATTTTGATAACACGAAACCTCCCCCTTTAAAATGACAGAATTCAGACATAGCTTCATAGTTGATCTGTTTCATGTCATAATTTTAAAATAAAAAATGCAAATAATCATTTACTCACTAGAGTAGCCGTCTCCTCAAATACTTTTTCACTCTTTTTCCTTTTACTTGTTGAAAGTGTTACTCTTGCGTAGAATACATTTGCAGTTACTCTATCTGCTGATTCTGACCTCTGGCTGGTTTGTCGGTGCGTCTTAAATTTTCAGGTAATTTTCCCCTAATTTTGTTCCACTTCCAGTGTTTCACAACCTTCAACGATGATGTTTCTTTTTTAATTATTTCTAGCAAAGAAGCACGATTTCTCCTCTGCACCGAGTCCAAATTATAATCCGAACTTTACTCGCTTGATGTGAAAACTTCACGCTTTTCGCCTCGGGGTCTCCTCTCCTTTGGGAATTCCTTGAGGGTGCTTATCCAGGCACACAGTCTTTGTTGCTCCTGCTTCGGCGCTCAGGTTCTCAGGGATTTCAGAATGTCATCTTCCCTGCAGCGAGCTACTGCTTGCTCTTCAAAAAAAAGAAGAAGAAAAAAAAACCAAAAAGGGCCAAACCCTAAAGGTGTGTATTGAGTATGAATGGTTGCAATTAAAACCAAAGCTGTCAGCGGCATGAGCTGACGGACATGGGCGAAGGCGGGACGCCTCTCGTTTTGGCGTCGGAAGTGGGACGTTTTCGGCTCGCAGGGGGAGAACGTGAACGGGAGATCCTGAGTAACTTGTCGGAACATTTTGTTCGTTAACCAGATTTTGTGGGGAACTCTCCTCATACTCTCGTGTGCATCTCTGTGCGTCTGTCATGTTCACAGGGAGGATAAAGGAAAATAAAAAAACAGCCACAAGATCGTTTAATCATTTTCTTTCTTTTTTTTTTTCCCTGTCACTGCCTTTCCTCCCACTTCTCTCTGCTCCGCTCTTCATCTGTTAACTGGCAAATGGCTGGGGCTGCTCTCTGATCTGCTCTCGTCTCTTCCTCTCCTTCCCGTCGCACGCGACGTTCGCTCGCTCTGATCATCCGCCGAGGCGCTTCCTCTTGTTCTCCTCCCCTCTGTCGCCTCTCAAATGCAAACGCCGGTTTCGTAGCTTGGTGGGAAGACAATGGGATGATCCGGTGACAACACGAAGACAAAGAAAAGCTTGGTGGGCACGTTTGCCTTCAGATGGCACGCTCTGCTAGCGAGATTCAAGAGAGCAGAGACGCCCTGTGCGGCGGCAAACGGGAGGACCAGAGCGAGGGAGACAACCAGGGTTGATAAGCTCAACAACTGGATCTAATTAGATCCCCCTTCTTTTTTCTGTAGCTAAAATATTTTGCTTTCTGACAAATTGACAACAGGTCTCTGCAGTGGTGTATCTTTCTATCTGCATGAAACCAAAATCATGTGAGGAACGGCTCATTGTGTTCTGCAGTCCGTTTTCATGTTTGCCTTCAGACCAATCTGATGTGTTGGAGCAGCAAATATTAGCAAAGCATATCAACTTTACTGTAGGATATCACTTTTATTATCTTCTCTTTTGGAAGAAATAGGAGGTGTGCGTATGTCTGTGTGTTTTTCCGACCTCCGGGTTAGGATTGTCATCCCACTTTTTGTTGCAAAAGTTTCTTCTGCAATCTATGGTGCAATCTCAAAAAGGTTTTCAGTCCCCTACAATTTTACACATCGTCACGTTACAAGTACTAACTTTAATATGCATGACTGGATTATGATGTAGTAGGAAAACACAAAGTCATGTTTAACACTGTAAATGCTTTTTTTAAAAACATTTTCACAGTTCAAACTCGGAAAAGAATGCATTTGATTCTAAGGCTGTAACTAACGTTGATCTGGGAGAAACTGTACTAATAAACTGCAATCATATAAATCATATCTTCCAGTCTATTAACCTTTCCTGACGGTGAAAATTTCAACCCAGTCTCAAGTCTTCTGCAGCCTCCAGTAGGTTTTCTTTCACAATTCATTTGTATTTATGCATTCCCACAGCATGATACAGCACCATGTATCATGCTGTTCAATGCTGAACTGGTGATGTTCAGCATTGGCTTTCCACCATGCATGTAGGTGAACATGTTTTACTTAAATCAAATTCAATTACCCTGTATGCTTTTTTTCCAACTTAACTTCAGATCTGTGCACTAATTGAAGTATCGCGTACAGCGATATCCCAATAAAATACTTTGGAAATGGTCAGAAGCTGAAAAGGATGCGCTAAATTCAACATGCTGCCTTTGTTTCCCTTTGCTGTATCTGCTTTAAAGAAAGTAGTTTAACAAAAAAAGAAAGAAAAAAAAACACTCCAAAAGAACTGCTGCAGTGTTCTGAAAACAGAAATCTGTAAAGACAGTAAAATAGCAACAGTTCTCATTCAAACTTTCAAAGGGTAAAACGCAAGTCAATCCGAGGTGAATGAAACGGTTCTTGAAGAGGAACGGATGGCGGAGCTGCAGCATTCCACAGATGTTTGTCGGGTTTGGCCGGGTAAGGACTAAGAACTGACCTTCCGCTTTGCTCATGTACACTTCCTTAGTCCTCTTCCTCTGAGATAGAAAGTAAAAAATAAAAAGAGACTGCTCCGTTTTTTTCTTTTCTGCCTTGCTTGTAAATATCTGCCACGGGTGTCAGCGTGACATAGTGATCAGGGGTGTGGAAACATGTTTTGACTGATCATGTGCTGCTGCGGTGACATGACGTGCTGGCACAGCCACGGATCCTGGCGAGACATTAATAAACGGTGTTTCTGGATTGGACGCTTGCAGTAATAAGACCCAGCAGGACCGGCAACAAGACTGCTTTTAGCCGGGACGGAGACGCTGAAGAGGCTCTGGAGCTACGCCGTTATCCAGGCGACACACCGAGCCAGAGGAATTAAGTAGTGGCTCCACATTGAATGCAAGGTTAGAGTTTTTAAATCAGTCATCATGTGGATTCTGATTTGTGGTGCTGGGTTTGAATCCTGGTCACCAACTCAAATGTAAAACTTTTGAGACCTTTTCGAGGCCATTGTTGAAGGAAAAGCTGGCAAGCTAGCTAGCAAAAATGTTAGCAGTGAGCCGCAGCTGCAATAGAGATGTCTGAGTGTGACTCAACCTTTTACCTGACAGAAAAGTCCAGTGAGAAAATAAATAAATAAATGTATAGAACATACAAGTAAATATCCCTGCTGTGACAGAATTTAAGACCTATGATCAATATATTTAAGGTTTATGTCTGATAATTAAGATATTTTAAGGCATTCCTTTTAGAAGTGAATTTAAGGATCCACTGATGTCCTAACAAACAAGACTGTTGGGGTAAAGTTGCACTAATAACATCATCCACATTTACATCGTTGACATTTAAATGAGAAACAGATCTTATCCACCAATCTTATCTACAGGGCATCAGCAAGCCTAATTTAAGACTTTTTAATGCTACCTTGAATGAACTTTAAGAAGAAAAAATCTACAAATATAATGGGGTGGTTGGGGAAATTTGCTGCATTACAATTAAGCATAGCAGCAACTATAATCCTGGCTTTGTTCTCATCACGCTGCATGCTCTCTACAGCCTTAACCTCATACTGCCAGGTTTATAGTCTTAGACAAGTTGGCAGCAGAAGTCAGCCAACCAACTGCTGATAAATATTCACTTATGTATTTGAGGAAAAAAGCTAGCTAGCCAACAAGAGTATATTAGCAGCCAGTAGCCTCCGCAGCCTCAAGTGCGTGCGACTCAGACTTTTGCCTGACAGATGAGTCCCCCGAGATAAACACGACATCAAATAATCCTGCTAAGACCTGTGATTAATGAATTTAAAGGCAACGTAAATATACAAATTTAAGGCCTTATTTTAGACATGTGAAAGTAAGACTTTAAAACTGTGCAAGGATGAGTAGACAAGTCGAATATACCACCGCAAAGATCTGAAAATCAGCCTTTGTACCCTTTTGCTCTGCCATGAGAGAGGGCTGATTGACTGGGCCGCCCACCAGGTCATGTCTGCACCTGTGCTGCTAACAATAGTTACTGCACTGATGCCAGATTAGCACCTTTTGCAATGTTTAGCAACTTTTCAAAACAAACAAAAAACAAATTGATACAGGCATGTCAGGTTTACTAAAAATCTGTGATTGGTCAAAAAAACTGCAACTGGGTTAACCCTACTGTCCTCCAAACTGCCTTGTGACAGACTAGTGACTTCTCCAGGATTTGCCTTATGACTGAGATGGGCATCTGTGGCCCTCAAACTGAGTTTGTGCAGCCCCCTACTATTAACAACATAATTTTCTTACAGTGGAAAGCGTTAAATACAACAAAGTATTCATGTTCTTATAACCATGCTTTTATACAATGAGCATTGATACAAAGACTTTTAATGAAAAGTCGACTTTGATTTGTCGACTCAAATCAGCCTGTATTGAATTTATTTGAAAGAAAGTGATCCAAATCCTGTTTCTACAGCTGAGAATAAACTTGTTCAAATGAACCCAAAGAGTTTGAAAAGTAGATGGCTTTCTTTTCCCACAGCAAACATGCATCCTTTTTATGTTTGGGATCTACATCCTTCTTACAAAAATCTAAACAAAAAACAGAGAAAAAAAATTATATTGGACTGTTTTATTTGTTCCCAATAAAACACAGACAAAAAGGTTCACGGGGTCTGAATACTTTTCCACGGCACTGCAGCAGCATTAAAGAACCAAAGCCCAATCAGAAGGGAGAAAACAAGGTGAGCGTAGGTAAGCAGCAGAGAATCGAGTGATATCACCTTTCCTCCAGTCTAGCCACCTGACCGCTGGGAAACAACAGCTCAGTCTGCTGCCACAGAGACACCAAAACACACATCTCAAGCCTACGCTCCAACGCGGAGGAAACGCTCAGCTGGAACTATGAAGCCCGGCACTTTCCCCACATGTAGAACTCTATTACTTTGAATTGATCTCCTTCTCCCACAGATGGAAAAACAGACCGAGCAACTTTATAAATGTCAGCTTAGACTTAGAAGGAAGAGAGAAATAGAAACAGATAGAACGACATGTTCATGAAAAAAATTAATTAATTAAAGGAGAGAAAAAAAAAGAAAGACGGATGAAGAATCTGATCCAGAGCGAGCGAATCATAACCACACAGAGCTACAGCTACAGCTGAATAGAGATGATTCTGACACAACCCTGACGGCAGGTCAGGTTCCAGCCACACAAAGTGACACGTCGGGGGTGTCTCCGAAGCCCCTGCTGTCAGTCACGATGTTCCCAACTCAGTCAGAGAAACATCTTCCTTCTCTAAAGATGAATCCGTTCTGCAACCAAATCACAATTCTGACAGAGCAGCATCTGAAAGAATGGGAATATCGCCCTGGTAATGAACGCATTGGCACAAGGGCTGAAACGATTCATCAGATTAGTCGTGATTAATCTATTAATCACGACTAATCCAATTAATTATTTGATTTCAAATAATTTAAAAATCAATTAATTGCTAAACTACACAGACTGACAAAAGATAAATTTGCAAAAAATTACACACTGAGGGCATCAAGTAAACCAAAACTCTAAAAGAATAAACATTTTGCATAGAAGATGATAAAAAAAACTCCTCAAGCGGCATTTTTAGCTTCACCTGGTTCAAATTATGTAAAAAAAAAAAAAGCAAAAAAAAACCTCCAACTCTAAGCATCTTTTTCCATCCAATTATTAATTAGCTACACATGCGTCCTTTGCTACAACTGATCACCTATACGCTACTGGAATACTGTTGTTGCATTAGAGGGAAAAAATTTTTATATATATAAAAATATATATTTAAAAAAAAATTTAATTATTTGTTCATATGCCTTTTCCTATGTATTTCTAATATTGTATGAAATATGTGATCTAAGTGGTAGATCAAGAATCTGCAGTTTGGCAATTTTGTTTTCAGATTACATGATTAATCAGAATTGACAGAATAATCTGGCCCTAATTTAAGCATAGAATATTTAGTGATATGATGTCACAATCAGATTTAGGAGAAATTATAAAAACTTGTATTTATTAAAAGCCATTAAGTGACTCCTCACGAGTTGTAAAACAATTGTCAATTAGCCACAATTAATCTGTTCATCTTGTGTTTCACAGATTAAATTCAAGATAACCATTTGTTATGGCACCAGACGCCAGTCTTCAAAGAGACATCAGCCTCTATTGCACTTTTCAAATGGTTACTGATGACACAATCAATATCACTTCACCGTTATAAATACTGCATGAACTACGAGTCGGACCGCTCGTACTTCGGAAGTGGAGAAGAAACGATGACGTGCCGGTATTTTGCCGCAGCCCTCCAGTTGGTTTTGTTTTTTTCTGAATTAAAACTGAAACCTGCATTCGGTTTGCAACAGATCACTTCGCGCAGCCTGAATTCCCAGATTTGTGGCGCGCTGCATGCGCCGCCGGAGATGGGGTGCCTGAAAGAACACAAAAAGGATTAGCTCTAAATGCGACCATCTGTCTGAACCTCTGGATTAAGACACTACGGTTGGAATGGCGGTTTCTTAGAAAAGGATCGACGAGAAGGGAGGGGCGGGTGAGAAGGGAGTGACAGCTGATGGATTAACTATGACGAGTTTTTCAGACCTTCGCTTGGCCCTCTGCTCCGCTGCAGCCTTGAATAAATCTCTTAAGGAGTTCACTTTAACTCCAAACTGTAAATCAAGACAAAAAGGTATGAATAAAACAGCAGTGATGTATAATTGTGCAGCAGTTAAATCAATGGTTTTTTTAAGGTTTTTTATGTCTAAAAACTATTTTAAAAGTCATATTTATGTTTGTGAAATTGTCTCACTAGCAACAGGGTTGAGCTCCAGGTCACATGTTTTCCTGGAGTTTCTGCTCCAAAGAGGTTCTAGAGATTCTGTGTGTGTGTGCGTGTGTGTGCGTGTGTGTGTGTGTGTGTGTGTGTGTGTGTGTGTGTGTGTGTGTGTGTGTGTGTGTGTGTGTGTGTGTTTTTGTGTGTGGGGTCCTACTGAAGACCCCCATGGAACTATTATGTTTGAACAGTTGCACACTGGGAGTCGTGCGCGCTCTTTCACAACTGTATGTCTGGGGTCACAACAAGCGATTATTTAGACAATCGATTATTCTATTAGTTGTTTTGACAATAAGATAAAAAAAATTGCAACATTCTGCAGGTTTTCATTTACCACATAAGCTTAGTTTGTACAATATTAGGATTACAAAGAAAACGCGACTGAAAAAATTATTCAAATTCCTTTTTTTTTAAAAAAAAAACAAACAATTTTATTGCCTACAATGCAGTGATATGGCATTCCTTTAGCATACACTTAATCATTTGCAGCAACGTGTGCATCTGCAAATAAAAAAATACTTTAACACATGAAAAGCTCATCCATTTCTACTTTACCTAGCATCAGTACAGTGTAAAGCTGATTTGTTGATTTTTTTTGATTAACCGATAAATAATTGTGTTGCAAAAGATGCTTATTGAAAGGTTTTTTTTTTATTTGAACGTGGTGAAGCTAAAACTGCCATTTATTGAGTTTTGTGTAGAACTTATTTACAGACAAAGTATGTTTTTATCTTAAATGCAAAATGTGTAATTTTTATACACTTTTTGTTTACTTGCTGCTCTCAGCATGTTATTCTTTGAGATAGTTGCCAGTTAACAATTAATCGATTACTAAATTGGTAGATGATTAATTCAACAATTGATTCATCGCGTCTCAGCCTAGTGCGCCAACTTGATGGCGAGCGGCTCGCGGACGTCCGACGACCCATCTCCTTGTGTTTGTGTTGTGCAGCGAGGGGATAAATTTAGCGCTTTAGCCCCAGACTGGAGGCAGCGGCCCTTTATCCTGCTCTGTCCTACTTATCCGAGCGCCGCTCTGTGTGTCCGTGGACCGGCGCGTTCACCTCGCGACATTCCGCGGAAATCAAAACGCCCGTATGTTTTTATGCATGCCTACGTTTATGCATCGCATTTATACATAAATCTGCTCCCTCAGGGGAGCCTTTTTGTTTTTTTGCAGAGTAGCCCTTGTTCTGTAACAGCTTGAACTTGTTAATGGTGCTCACAGTTGGACAAAAACAACGACAGACTAAAAATATTTAAACCATGCGCAGCAGCAAATAATCTGAGGCTGCCCTGGAACACACCACGGATCCAGCGAATGCACGGAGCCGAGCCGGACCGAGACGCGCCCGTCCTCTTTGTCCGGATCAAACTAAAACATCAAAGCAGACGGGATTTAATGTTGCTCTTGGTTTCTATAACGTGGCCAATTAGGAACAAGTCGACAAGTCGGTGTGCCTGAAGGCAGCCAATAGACCACGAGCATCCCGCTTCACCTTGGAAACACACAGTCCCAGGGTGCATTTCCCTGCTGCCATGACAACGGAGAGGAGCTCTCCCTCGCTCATTCCCATACTCCCACCGTCCCCCTGTGCTCTCTTTCTCTCTCCAAGTCTCCAGCAGAGGACGGTTCACGGAAACAGCCAACCTGAACCCCAGACAAAGAAAATCACCTGCAGCTGTATCAACACACACAGGCAAACAATTGTATTGTTGTTGTTCTTTTGTTTTTGTTACTATCAACTTCAACTAATATTAAAATCGGATGAAAAATGTTTGCCATCGTGGTAAAAATGAGTCAATATTTCCAGAGGAGGGGTGTGAGGGATGACGCAAGGGTCTACAGGCCAGCTACGGCTGAGGTCAGGGGTCGAGGTTGTGAGATGACTACAGCCTCCACCAACTGGTGGCTTTGGATGCTGCGCCAGAGCTGTCAGAGGAGCAGCGGGGTATCGAGTGTCTTCCCCCTGCAGGCTCGCATGGGAACGTTCTTGAACCGCTGTCAAATCTAGCTGCTAAACAAGTGGGGGGTAAGAACCGAGCACCGAGGTCGACAACTGCTACCAAGAAAAGCAGAGCGCAGAGTCGGAACTGAGAGAACGACATGAGTAAACACAGAAAAGTGTTAAGTTGGGCTCAAAGAGGATAACTTCAAGGGTTTTCCCTCCAGTGGTTTTCAGTTTTGTTTATATAACGTTACAAAAAAAATTTCTACTGGTGGTACATATATATTATTTTTTTTAAATCAACAGCCTTCCTTCTTTTTTTAAAATAACTTATATTTAAATCACAATCTATGAATCTCAAAACCAATGCAAAGCAGCTCTGGATCGATCAACCAGAGACTGGACACAGCCAATCAGAATCCCTCAGAGCTTTCTATACATTTTGAGCATGGAAATTTCATACTTTTCCAGACTGAATACTTTACATCAAAATACTTTACATGAACTTTGACTACGCAATAAAGTTTGATCAAACACAAATGCACTTCAACATATAGTCAGAGGTTATCTTTCAAGTTCTTCAGTTTCTGTTTCATTCGATATCTATCCTGTATCAAAAGGACCATCAGCACATTTTTTTCTTCTCTGCCGTACTCTGGTACTTAAAGTAAATCCGATAACGTCGGAGTCTTGAGCACAAATGGAAATCGTATCGACCACGAAACCGTCAACTCTACCAAAGCACTCTGTGGGAATCCCCGACTGAAAGCGTTTTTGTTTAAGACATCTAAAGCATCGCATGGTTCAGAAGAATTTAATTAAACAAACAAATTCTCAGAGTTTAGTGGCTGAATTCCAACAGAGATATACAATGCAAATTGGTTTAGAGAGCAGGCCAATGCAAAGCAGCCACTGGCCTGCTCTTCAACAACGCGTTTGGAGGTGAAGTAATGATAAGCCGTGTTAGGCAGTCAATTCACTGTGTAAATCTAAATTAAAGAAGAGGAACAAGAGGTGTCACAGTACAGTGGGTTTAAATCAATGTACCGTCAAGAAGGGTTTTTTAAGGACAACAAGTGAAGGACTTCCTCACAGTTTTAAACCGATTCCCATTTTTATGACTTCGCTGGTCTCTGAGAAAGAAGCAGACATGCTGGCTCTCTCTCTCTTTCACTGCTGCTGGGGACTCCAGATAAATCTCTGCAATACCGCTCTCCTTTTTCAGGTTAAATCAGGTTAGCATTATAAGGATGTTAATAAGCTTTTGACCCAAGCATCAAAGATATAAAGCTGGTTATTTCGGTGTTGAGATGCTTTTTGGTTTATTATAAACTTAAAAAGGTCTGACAGAGGCGTCCAAAGCTCCACCGGGGGCTGCTGAGATTCAATGATGATATCGGACTTTACACATAATTTATTTTCATAATCCACTTTGTTTATGGCTTTGGTTGTCGGATTTTATTTTAGATATTTAAAATATCTTCCAGTTCCCATGGTCAGTGCTCTTTACAAAATTAAAGTTTATTGGTTGTTGAAAATGGTACCAAAACAAAAATCCTATTGCTTATAGCTTTAACCAGGACAAGGAGCAACAAACAGCTTCTGAAGAAAAGGGAAAGATAATTGGAACACAGAAAAGTTTGAAAAATTGTTTTTTTATTATTATTCTTTTACTTTAAGCTTTTATCTGCCAGGAAGCTAGCTTGGCCATTTGCCTTCCTGTGCTATTCCACTTTGAAAAATAATCTCACTTACAGGACAGTCTGGGTTTTCTCCTGTTCACTTGGAGTCCCGCCGGTAGATTTTTCAACAGGGCCAATCAGCGAACAGAAGGACACGTTGTGAGCGATGACATCAACTTTATGGATTGTTTTAGAATTGTACTCCGCCTGTAATTTCAGCAACGGCAGCGGAGGAAGTGAACGAAGCCATTCACATCATGTTGACCACACTTCCAAGTCCTGAATTAGCATTAACTTTGAAGTGGAGGACGGTTGTTTAGAGCGCAGGTATTTTCCGATAAGCTTCAAAGAATCAAAGTGACTACCAGGAAGCATAAAGGATGTAAAAATGTTAGCAGGAAGGAAGTAGAGATATTTACAATTTCAAAATTACACTGACAGGCAGATATTGCTTCTAGTGATCCTAAGTGAACTTAATTGTGATTGTCACTAATAAAAGTTAACTATTTTTTAAAATGTCCAATGTTCTAGACTCTAACTAAAATAATAATATTCATCATTCATCTCAATGTGCAGACAGTTAAAGCTTTACAGATGAATAAGTAATGACAAAGTGACTGCTGGGAGCAAAAAGGTTTGTTAGAGAAACATATGTTACAGATGGATTTTCTAGCTAAATATAGAAGCCTTACAGTACATTGTTTCAAGTATTAACACCACTAAAGCTGAAAAGTTACCAAAAGTATTTTTGAACAACTCTTTTAATGGTAATGTTCACTGTGTCCTCCCACTCCATCCTTAATCCCAGCAGTCTGTATAAATTCAGCAGCTCTGTGAGTTTAACTGGCCTTGTAACTACAGGAAACGTTCCATTGACAGATTTTGTAGCATTTTTTCAGATGTCCACAGAAGTGAACTGCTCTATTTGGAGCAACAGAAAAAAACAAGCCCTTTTTTACCCTCTAAACATATTTTTATTAGGGTTTAACTTTTTTTTGATGGATAAATCCATTTACTATCAGTTTGTTAGTTTAAGCGTTAAAATAACCAACCGAGAAAAAGTCAATGGAGAATCTTCTGTCGTATCTTTGTGATTCTTTGATTATCAAAATCCCGGAGTGGTTGTTGTGGTTACAGTGGATCGAACAAAAGGAAGGAGGAAAACATCCTCAACAACAACAGAGATTCACCACTATTTATAACCTGCCCAGTCTGCTTTGTGACAGCAGAGGGGGATGAAGAGGAGGGCGGGGGGAAAGAGAGAGAGAGAGCGAGAGAAAGAAAGAGAGAGAGAGAAAGAGAGAGAGAACCAGACTGATAGAGGGTAGCCTATGAATTACAGAGAAAGGAAAAGACCATTGTGTTTTTTTTTCCTTGACTGGGGCCTTCTGTAATCAGTACAAATAGGTAAAAAAAAGAAAAGAAAAAAGCCTACAAGGCTTAAACATGCTTGTTAAAGTTAGAAAGTGTTTTTCCAGTCGTCAATTATTCACTTAAGATATTTAACAAATGTCCCTTTTAGAAAGAACCCTTGATTACAGCTGAGAATAAAGTCAGGCTGGATTACACGTTAAAACAATTCCCAAGATGGAATTTTACTGAACTGTGAATGCGAATGAGGGAAGGAAAACACAGATGAGCCCAGAAGGAGCACAGGTGCTTATGTTACGACTGAAGGACTTTCAACTTTCCCTCAGCAGAACCACAGAAGTAAAGATCTGTAAGGCTAAAATCCTGCACATGCACAGTCGTGACTTATCGATCAAATTTTTTCACATCTCAATTCCATTGAAAACTGAAAAATACTTTATGCATTTTCATATGAAAATTGAATGCTGTAACTTAAACCGTCCTGGTATCTTCAACGAGTCACTACTAGCAGTCAGTTCTGCAATAAATAAAAGCCTCTGTCTAAAGACAGTTTCTGTGTGTCAGGCCAAAAGCTCAAAGATATTCCACAGTAACATGTCCTGGACGACACCACCAACTGTTGGTAAACACTGTCCGCCTTATTTGCTTTTGTCGCTCATCTTTTAATCTATTTTAGTTTTACCAACTTAATTCAGGAGTTAGTTGCCAGGCTTCAGTATATTTTACAAGCGTTCACTATGCTGATTTTTGTATCCGGGTCTGTTTTGATGTAGAGTGGAAGGAAAAATCGATTGAAGCTTATATGGCAAAAAAAAGCATAAAAGGAAGAAAACAAGAAAAAAAAGGAAAGAAACGCTGAAGATAAGAAGGAATAACATGTCTCAGGCTGAGTTCTTGCATCACATCTAGATGCTCAATTCCCATTCAGCTTTTTTTGTGTTTATTCATAGAACTAATTAAATGCAACCGCAGCCAGACGTCTGTGTGAACGATTTGCGACCCGCTTGTGCAGAAGAAGAACTCTGACGTCACACAGGCAGCACACCGTTCATGGCGCTGCCGTAAACGGCCATAAAATAACTTTACTTAAAAGTTATTCAGAGTCGACACGATTGTCACAAGATCGTAACAAAACAATAGGAGCTAATCAAGAGAATGCACCGCGATGTCATTTTGTGGCACGCTGACTGCAATTTTTTTCTGCAGAAAAGTCTGTTTAGATGTGCAGTCAGAGCTGAGATTGGTGGGATTGGGAGGCGACGTGCTTTGCCGACACATAATTATAATTTTCAGCCATTGTTTATGTCTGGATTTGCCACATCTGGCTTCTTTGGGTGCAGAATTTTGACACTTGTCTCATGCCAGTGACATAAAAGTCGGATTAAATGCAACATGATCGTTCAGACAGCAGGTGCTATGATAAATATCAGATGTGTGTCTGAATCAGTACCGCATATGGAAGTGACAAAAGTCAGATTCTAGTGGGCCGTTCAGACTGCTGTGAAAATGTCCAATTTGGGGTTTTGCATATGGTAAAAAAGAAACAAACAGCTCATTTTCCTGCTTTGCAAACAAATTTAACGCTTTTCTAGTCTGCATATAAGCTCTGAATTAAATACAGACGCAAAACAATTGTGGAAAAAAAGCAAAAGTTATCCAATTAGTTTTATAGTCCTACAACAAGCCTATCAATACTATCATGTTAATATCATGACGTCCTTAAACCAGTCAAAGGGAAATCTAGCAAGAATTCAAACAAATGCCTGATACAGGCAGATTATCAGCTAAACAGTAAATAACACCATGTACAGCTCCCTCTACTCTCTCTTAAACACAGCCGTCTTATCAAACTCTCTCCTGTTGTTATGTTTACACAAGTATGAAACCTGCAGCATCAGGTGCAGCTACAAAACTCGAAAACAACAACCTAAAAAGCATCTTTGACAACAAACTGAATTTTTTTTTTTTTTTTAGAGTGGAGAAGTCGAGAGCAAGCACAAACAAAATAAAAAGAAAAAGAAAGAAAGAAAAGCCACCATGGCCACAGTTTCCTTAGTACACAAGTACTGCATCTGTTATCTATAAGACCAGACACTGACTGTAAGAAATCCAGCTCAGCAGATAGTGCCGAGAAGGAGGATGGCTCAGCTGCATGCACACTCAGAGTAACAGGGAAGATATGAGGCAGACAATTGGGCCACTAAAGCACCTCTGTGGCCAACATTTAAACTCTAATATCACAAGAGTTATGTAGAGCACTGAATATTTTTAAAAACATTTCAAGATTTTTAAAGCAGGGAATATCTCTCTCATAGCCAAACATTAATGAGCGTAATACGGTTTTAAACGGCAGCGAGGCAGAAAACAGACAAGTGGAGGAGTTTGTGGCATACCTCTTGTTGATGGGCTTCTCGTGCTTCTCGTAGGGCTTGACGAACCACTTGCCGATGCGCACGAAGCTGCGGTTCATGAGGCAGCGCTCCAGCAAGTTGTGGATGGCTTTGAACAGCAGAGTGCGACACTCGTAGGAGAGGCCGTTCTCCCACAGGTCGTCGTCCTCGGCTGGAAAAAGAGAAACACAAAAGGGCGTGATTCTCACTTCACCCGTTCGTAAGGAATCTCCGAGACAAACAACGTTCGGCATAACAGCGCGGAAAACAAAAACAGTGGGAAGAACGCTGAACTGAACGATGCCAATGTGACAAGCATGTAATATTGATCTACCTGTTTGAGATCAGGGATGCACCGATCCACTTTTTTCATTTTCGATACCAATATCTGAAGTTTAGTATCAGCCGATACAGAAAAACAGAATTGACTTGAAACATATATTTTTTAAAATCGACATAATACTTAATTACAAATGTATTTAATGACTCTGCACCAAATAGAACACCTGAAGTGTCAGTGACATATGTCAAAACCACTTACATGACTTAAGAAGTTAAACTACCGTGCTTTCATTCTGTGCACACAAAAGCTTTATATTTATAACTATTTCTCACAAAATATTATGAATACAGAGTGTCGCTGTTTTGATCTGTATTAACTGGGTCAAATGCCAGTGCCATCTTGTGATGTAATCAGGGTAACTCAAACCATAAACAACTAAGGTTGAGTACACAGAATCAGAAGATTTCAGCGAAGATTTGAGGAATTTATCTGCAATTTTGGAGGAAGAGGCATCTTTAATTCTGGTTTAATTCAAATAATCCAATTACTCTAAAGTAACTGGTTCCAAGTCCTGCATTTGGTCCAAAATATGAATATTCTGATCATGGCAATCAGTAACCAGCCGTCCAATTACTGCCGAATTTAATTTTTACATGCACACACAAATTACATATATCCACACACAAAATGCTCATCCCAAACTCATTTTATATAGATTTTGGCGGAATACAAAGAGAAGCAATACGAGATCAACATTTTCCAGCAGCAAAAAACAAGTTAAACACATGCATATCCTGTCCATTCATTTAAGTCTTTTTGGCCCAATACGCTGATAAAAACAACAACAAAAAAAAACCCTAACTCCTGTAATCTGTCGAGCGTGACGTTCAGGACACTGTGAAAATAACGGCCCGTTTCCTGAAATGCAAAACAGCGAGCCTGAACGCTGTCATTTACATGGCATCACGAGAAGATGCCATGTAAATGACAGCAAAAGTGCTCAGTAAGACAGAGCGAGGCTGGGTAGAAACCCTGCTGCTGAATCATTTTAAGGACCCAGGTCTCAATACAAGATGATTTAAGAAGGGCACAACGTTTAAGGTTGAGGAGCATTTTGCATTTAGTTATGAGAACTTGAGTATCCAGAGGAAACCTAAGTCGATTAGTGATGCTGTACTTCAACCAACTGATGTTGTAAAATGCTGCATAAGCAGTCTACATTTAAGCCCAGGTATTGTTCCCACACTAGTGCTGTTAAGCCATCAAACAGCAACATGCACAGAGCAAGATTCCAGTTAAACTTGCATCTTGTGCAGTGTGTGAAGAAAGGAGAAGAAGAAGAAGAAAAAAGAAAACAAACAACTACTTGGTACGACGGGCTACAAAAGACACAGCGAGCGCTTGCCTTGCTCCTTACAATAAAGAAGTGTGCCATTAGACCCGTATCAGTCTTGCTTTCTGAATCACATTCTGCGCTGGCCTGAATGCAGGTCTAATCTCATTAACAGCCACTGCTCACATCTTACAGCACTTAAGCTCCTTTCAGTCAAGTCTGTAGCAAACATCTCCCCGAGTGCGCCGTCTCCGCGTGAGCTCCGGCATAATAAGTACGGGGAGCGACGAGGAGGCACAAGATGGCATCGGCTTCACTGAATGATTAAATGAGCCCTTAGCTTGCTGATTAAATGTGACAATTGGATAAATTTAGAGGGAACTAATATCTAAGAGAGTGGTTCAACTCAACTCCATCCAAAAATACTTTATTTGTGCCAAAGAAAAATTAAGGCTGAATTCACACCAGATCGGCTCGGTCCGCTTTAATCAAACTCCAGTTCATTTGTCTAGAATGTCTGGTTCATTTGAGGAGGTGTGAGTGTGTAGTCAAAGTCTGAAGCGGACCAAATCAGAGAACTCTGATCAGCCTAAAAACCTAGGTCTCAGTTTGGTTGAATGCAACTGTGAATGGAAGCGGACCGGAGGCCGCTCCTAAAGCAAGAAGGGAAGCAAAGCACAGGGCATTCTGGGTATATACAACAAAAACAGTCTACCATCAGCGAGAGAAAAGGCTCATGGTCATTGGCGAAAGAGAAATCGTACAACCACTAAAATCTGACATCACTCCATTCTTGTTTACGTCTTTGAAGATCAAGTCTTCATCACCAGCAACTGAAAATGCAGCAAATGTTGCAGTTTTGGTCCCCAAATCAAACTGAGTTCACTGGACAATCAGTTGTCATAACTCATCATGAAAGTATCTTCAGTCGCCAGGAATGATGTTTTCCACAGAAACATAAGGCGGATGATGCCATCAGTTCCTGGAAAGCACTGCTAATCCAAAACATTAGCTTTTGTCGCACCTCTTTATATCTGCATCTGGGTGACAGCCAGACAGAGAGATGTTGGAGTTGGGGATCCTGGGCAACTATGACAATAATGAGATGGTCTGGACTTCTACCTCTACTCTGCTCTTTGGTCCAGCTTAAGCCTGTTGCAATGAGCAATTAATCAAATTATAATCAATGAACTCGCAAACATTTTCATTCTGATGTTTATTGCTTTTTCAAAGTCAATTTTACTTATTTTTTCTGTTGAGTTTGGTTTTTATTTCCATTTTGTCAATTGTTTTTGGTTGTGGTGTTTAATTTTGGAATATTTAAAATATCTTCCAGTTAAACTATGGGTTGTTCTTTGCAAAATTAAAGTTTACTAGTCTGCAAGAGAGTGGCCTTGCATTATTATGGCATTATCAGTATGTTATTTGAAATCAGTCTCAAAATAAAAATGTTATTGTTTATCACAATAGTTACTGGGAAACCTAATCAATTCCTCTGTGATTTGGGGTTTAGGTTCTGTTTTTGATTTTAAGATGTCAATCAACCATGCCCATTTGTAAAAGCTATACACGGTTGCCATGGTTACACATGTCCCAAAGTTTAAAAGCAAGGGCAGCTGCACAGCCTTTATGTAAAACCAGAAGGAACAACTGCCCGTTTCAGATTCTTCTGGACTCCAATAAGCTAAATTCTCTTCAGGCCCATATGTAAACATGAAAAGCAGCAGAAATTTTGCAGCAGTTTTATCATTGTTAGGTGTGAAAATAAAACACCTGCAAAAATCACTGCAAGGACAAAAGGAAGGCAAGAAATAAAGTATAAAACACTGCGCAGGAACCCAGTATATTCTGGTGCCGCAGGGAGAGAAAAAACAACCAAGGTAGAAATTTTACTTTATCTTTTGTGACAATTTCACTATATTTCCAAATCATTACACTGTTTAAACCCCGATGAGAAGAAATTAACAAAATCTATTTAATTAGAGGTTGGATATTTCATAAGGACAGCAGAATGAAAAGAAAAACAGCTTTGTGTTTCAAAAGGAGCCATTTATCGCAACTACACTAAAGCTCTTTATAACAGCTGTAACTCTAGTAGACTTGAAGTAGCCATAAAAACCCTTACCAACAACCAAAGAGAAAAAAAGCAACCTCAGGCTGGCTGCCAACAAACAGAGAGGACTTGAGGTGGGGCTACGTGCACGGCCATTTCTGAGAGGACCCAAACTAATTCATCGGACACAAGCGTATCATGAAGGATAAGATCTGGGAACACAGAAAAGTGGTGCAAAAGGCAAGAAAAGGGAAGGAAAACAGCAATTTCCTATTAAATATTTACAGCGCCGGCTAAATAACAACAGAATAAAGCCATTTACCTTTCAAGATATAGTGGAAGTAAACAGAGCGTGCAGAGAGTCGAGAGCTTGTGTTTTTCCTTTTTTTTTAAACTAAGTCGGAGTTAAGTGATTTAGCAGCTGCTGCAGCCATCCTGAGACACAAGGCAGACAAGAGGGCAAAAAGTCAACAAGCAAAGAAAGTTCAACCCTCAAGGCACTCATGATGCATTAGGCGGGGAAAAGGAAGAAGAAGAAGAAGAAGAAGGGCCAGATTCTCAAATTTAAACAGACTTGGTGAGAGCAATAACATCCACGTACTGGGAAAATGGCTTGTGTCTGGGATGAGGAAGACATCAAGCTGGCGTTTAAAACCTACAGCCTTGCTGCAGCGCTCCCCTCCCTTCGCCATAACCTGGCAGAAACCTCACCACCCACCCCTCCCTGCCAGGACCACATCTGCCTCTTCTGTGGCCCTCCCTGTCGCCTGTGACTCCTCAGTCCCTCCCTTCGGCAACAAGAAGCCCTTAAAAACACACACACACACACACAGAGGCGTCTGGTTTGCATCAAATGTTCCTAATGACCTGGTGTTCGCCGCGCGAGGCTCTCTGCGACGCTTGCCACTTCAGACAGACCTAAGTAATGCTGCAGTCCAGAGCGAGCTTTTGTTCTCTTGTAAACAAAACAACAATGATTAGAAAGGACGATATCTGTGTGAAGCTTCCCACAGAAGATGCAGGCAAATAAACCCAGACATCCGAGGGGAAGGGCGACTTGCATGAGCAGAGGATGAGAAGGTGGGGGTCGGTTTTCTTTCTTTTTTTTTTTTTACATTTTTAATAGCTTCTGAAAAATCTCTGTCACGGTCACCGCCTGACGATTGCGGAAAGGTTTCCTGGGGACAGAAAAACGACCAAGTCAGGGGGGGAAAAAAAACACTTTTAAAGCTCGAATCCCTGAACATGTTTGTTGACCTTATTGCACTTGTCTGCACAAGTCCCCGAGCAACACCCATTAGTCTTCTTTGGGAGAAAAAAAATAAAACCAGAACAGAAGTCTTATCTTTAATCCACTTCAAAGCATCTAAACATGCAGCAGCTCATGAGGGTTGCCTAAATAGCTATTTAAGTTTTCACTCCCATAAGTCAAAAAATTCATCTCTGTGAATGCATTGTCGCTTTAAGGCGGGGGCAGGGTGTCACTTAAGATGCCTGATGAGGCAGCAGTGACTTAATGAAGTTGTTTCTTACAAATGTTCCCACTTCAAAACAAAATTCCACACTTCTTGCGGTTGGCTTTTACAACAACATTAATAAAACAGCAATAATCAATTTTATTTATGTTGCCCTTTTTATATCAAATTGAGATATTAAAGGGCACATTCACAATCAGGCCCACCAATTGCAGGGCGAAATCGTACCGCCTTCACCTCATGTTATGACACTTAAGTACAAACATTTTTGAGTTACAGTTCAAATCTGTTACAGGGTTTCCCCCAGTGTATTATAAGCATGGCCCGCCATGCTTTGCTAGCCCTGCCGCCAGGCTTAGCGTTTTAGCTGTTTGGGATTCCCCTCGGTAATTTCCCCTCAGAAAGCAGGTGGAGAATCCGTGCTTTCTGATTTGCTAGCCCCACCGCCAGACCGGTTCAGCTGTTTGGGATTCCCCTCGGTAATTTCCCCTCAGAAAGCAAAGCAGGTGCAGAGCCCACGCTCTTTTATTGGCTGCCTGTATGCAAATATGCATTGAAAGCTGCATTAAAAGTGTGTTAAAAGTATCTACTTAGCATTATTTGGCAAATACAATTTTTATGGAAAGCTGCGTTAAAACTTACATTAAAAGTCAATTAATAGAGTCAGCTTTGCATTACAAGTGTCATTATTTACCAAATGCCACTTCATGACAAAGTGTTACTGAAATGCTAACTCACCGTTTCAACGTATTCGCTTAATGGAAACAAGAGGTTCACCGATTGCAGTGTTCAGGCCGATCGACGGTTACCGATCTTTAAAATGCCTCGCTTGACGGTTCTGATTTTGCCTTTATCGGCTTTTTTTATGTTTGAAATGTTGCTAAATATGGCAAGAAAGTCACTGAGTTGATAACAGTGACTAGTGTACTATTGTTATCTGTAAATGTGCAGACATAACCTGGTGGGTGGATCTGTCAGGCCGATATTTAGACCTTCACTGAGGCAGATAAGATTGGTTGAACATGCGAGTATCAGCTGATCACCAATCTACCTAAATTAATGAAACCGAGGGCCAATTTATTATCTAACCCTAATGGAAACAAGTTGAAATTTCAATATTTTGTGGGTCCGATTGTGAGTGTACCATCTCAAATAAACTTGAAGACATTTCCGTTCACTTTAAAACTCAGAACTGGGAGGACATGAAGGCTAAAATTAAAATAAAAAACAGTGGTGAAATGAGCAGGTTTCGCTGTAAGCAACTCAAAACCAAAGTGGTTGATAAGTGGGACAAAAAGCTTCAAGTTGTGACGTAGCAAATGAAAGATATGGGCCATCTTCTAAATATAATTACAACATAAGAGATCATTTTTCACAAGTTCTGATTTTTATCATGCACTTGCTGGAAAAAAGGAATGTCTAGACCAGGGGGTGGGCAATCCTGGTCTTTGAGGGCCAGTGTCCTGCAACTCTTAGATGTCTCCCTGGTCCAACACACTTGAATCCAACAGTTGAATCACTTTCTAAGTGCAGTCAGGTTCTCCAAAGTCCTGCTAACGACCTCATTATTTGACTCAAGTGTGTTGAAGTTGAGACACACCTAAAAGTTGCATGAGACCGGCCCTCGAGGCCTGGAGTTGCCCACCCCTGGTCTAGACAGTTTAAGTTTTCTCATGCCTAATAAGCCATCCATCGTCTAACACGCTTATCCTTGAAGGGCTGCCAGAGGGGATGGTGCCAATCTCCAGCAGTCAGTGGACCAGAGGTGATCAATTCATCACAGGGCAACACAGAGACACACAGGACAAAACAAGCAGTCACACACATATTCATATATGTCTATTGATATGTTTTTTCCAAACTCATTCAGAGTAGTAAGTACTGACATCAAATTCAATGTTTTTCCAGACTTTTACCACCTGGACAGGAATCAAGGTGAATAAGGAAATGTAGATCATTTATCCATGTCCAATTTCTTAGGAAACTTTAGAATTGCCCTCGTTTTCACAGAGTAAAGATTTCACAAATCACCAACTTTGTTGATATTTTTCCCCTTGAAGCAGTATTTTATTCCATTTTGTTTATTAAACATTGTGGAAATCAAGCACAATGTAGAAAGCGCTAGATATGGCTTAAAAATATTACCTTTAGTTTTTTCACAACAGATGTGATTTTCGGTTTCAATCCAAAAAAAATTCTAGCTTTCTTTTCTAAATACAAAATTACAAATGATGGCAAACATTTTCAAGAAGTGGTTTTTATTTCAATCATCAGTAGAGTATAAAGGCCAGATAACGAGAATTTGTTTAATTACGAGAATATAGTCATGGCAGTGGCAGAGTAAAGACACAATTCTTACCAGAATAAAGAACATCCTAAAATTACAAGAATAAAAGTTGGTTTTATGACACAACAGCTTTGATGGAGTCTAGATCTGATGTGGCCAGCTCAGTCAATGTGTTTTTTTTCTTTCTTCAAAAACAGACTCAATCTACACAGTCCAGTCACATTAATGTGACCATCTGTCAAAAGCCAGAATAACCACCTTTCGCAGAGCGAACTGCTACGAGACGTGCAGGAAGAGAGTCACTTAGGTCCCTGAAGGTCTTCTCTGGGATGTTGAGCCATGCCGACTCTAATGCCGTGGCCAGCTGCGCTAGATTACGCGGTTGAGGATCCATGGCGCGAACAACTCGATCGAGATGGTCCCACAGATGCTCGATTGGGTTTAAGTCAGGTGAGTTTGCTGGCCAGGGAGGACGGTAAACTCATCCTGGTGCTCTTCGAACCACGCACGTACACTGGCAGCTGTATGGCACCTCGCATTGTCCTGCTGGAAGATGCCATCATCCTGAGGAAAAACAATGCGCATGTAGGGGTGGACATGGTCCGCAAGGACAGATGCGTACTTGTATTGATCCATCGTGCCTTCCACAATAATCAGTGAACCCAGAGAATGCCAGGAAAACATTCCCCAGACCATAATGCTCCCGCCTCCAGCTTGGACCGTTCCTGCAATGGTTGCAGGGTGGTTCCTTTCAGAGGTTTCACGCCTTATACGCCAACGTCCATCTGTCCGATGGAGCATAAAACGCGATTCATCTGAAAACGCTACCTGTCGCCACTCAGTGGACGTCCAGCTGCTGTACTGGCGTGCAAATTCTAGCCTTCGTCGTCGATGAACACCAGTCAGCATAGGTGCACGAACCAGGCGTCCGCTTCGGAGGCCCAGACGCAGCAATGTTCGCTGAATAGTGGTTTGGGAGACACTTGTGGTAGCCCCTTGGTTCATTTTAGTGGTCAGTTGCTCAACGGTAGCCCGTCTATCTGCCCGAACGCATCTCCGCAACCGTCGTTCGCCTCTGTCATCTATGGCCCGTGGTGCACCACATTTGCCACGTCGTTGATTTTGGACAGTCCCATTTTGCCATGCACGGTACACTTTTACCACGGCGGCACGCGAACAGTTCACAAACTCAGCCGTTTCGGAAATGCTTCCACCCTTGGCCCGAAAGCCAATGATCATGCCCTTTTGGACGTCGGATAAATCGCTTCGTTTCTGCATTACGCCAACGATTGAAATGTTTTCCGAAGCCCACACACACCCTTTATATACGCTCAACTGCACTGTGCTGCCACCTGCCTTCTGTGATTGGTTATTTAACTCTGAAGTGGAAAGTACGTGGTGGTCACATTAATGTGACTGGACTGTGTATTAAAGCTTTATTCTAATTATTTCAACTTTATTGTCATATGGCTTTATTATTCCCAATTTAAAATAGGGTTAGGGTACCCTAATGGATAAAATAAACGTACTGTCCATCCTACTGCATGGTTTTAGACAAATATCCTGACGTAAATCAAATACTTGAAGAAAACACTGCCACAACGCAACCAGGAGTCTCATCTGTTGTCACTGATTTCATTAAAACTACAGTAATGAAATATCTCCAAATTTAGAAGGCTAGTACGCAACATCTCAAAGCTAGAATCTTTTTGAAATGTTTGCGAAAAGATTCAAAAAGTTATATAAATTCTCAACCAATCGCATTTAAAAAATGCACTGAATTCTATACTGATATAATTCAATACACACAGACGCAAACAAAGAGTACGTAGATTTCCAACCTGCAGTGCTGGTCACTTAAGATCCTGGTTTGCTTACACATCTGAGAGCGTGCATGTGGTAGGCAAGCTGGGGAATGGTGGGAAGCGTGCGGCGTAGGGGCTGAACGATGAGCAACCTCATTTATACAAAGATTTATGGGCTCAGGTGAAGCTTGGGACACTTTCATGTCTCTGCCTCCTATGAAGCCAACCCAGATGAGCTGACCTTTATAAGAGCGCTTAGGCAGAAGCAAGGCAGCACCATAAAGAACGTTCACGTCTCCGGGATGGAAAAACTACTATGTCTACCGTGCCCTTGCAGAACACGCATTCAAAATATTTTAAGTGGTTTGTTTTTGTCTGGACCGATGGATCCTTTCAACTTAAGGACTGGGGGAAAGGACAGGTGTCTTTCTCTAAAGGTTGCTCATCTGTGTTTATGCAATTAGAGCAGCAGTCAGTCATTAAACAGTAAGATTAATGGCTTATGATCAATGGTGCTCAGGGGAACTGAACCCAGGCTGGTCAAGAGGCACTCTCCTTCCCTCCAGATCTTCCTTAACTGCAAGGAAAGAGAGGGAGCACTCTGTAAAAAGTCTCCATTACTAATTAAAGAATATTTCTTCAGCAGAGATCAGGGGGAGGAGGGGAATGCTGGACTACACCCATGGGCCAGGACAGTATGCATGGCATAGTCCCTGCGCTATGCCAGCCAAAGGAGATCCATCAGAGAAAGACCGGGAGAAGGAGATGGAGATTGAGTGGGAAGAAAAGAGGAAAGCACAGGGTGGTTTCGCAGGGCAGGAGATTAGCCCTGGAAAATTGATCCCCTAGCACAAAAGCCATCGGCCACTTTTTTCCCTTCCCAGGAGCCGGGTTCAGGTTTATCAACTCATCAATCTCGGCCGTTACGCGCCCAGAGTTTCGAAGATGTCTGAAACGAGCGGAGAGGAAACGGCTCCACTCCAGAGCTAAGGTTAACCAAGTGTGTCTAATTGTTCTTTGATGCACATCCTCTTGGGGCCCGGCAAGCCCAGTGAACGGGACGCACACAAGCCTCCCGATTAATGCTTCTGGACACACTTTGTTCATGCTGTCGGCCGGGCGAGGTGTAGAGAATGTCATCTTTCTGCCCGACTTTCACAGGTTTTCCGAGTCGATAACGCTTGGGAATTCCAAAGAGTGAGTGTCGTTTCTCCTTCCTGAATCCTTGCCTGGAGTTGTGGGGAGTGCTTGGCGTTCGTTGGACTCTGGCGCTTATGTATCACATCATCTCATGACTGGTTCGTCATGGTGCGTGTCACCGCTTCTTCGACTGCTCGAGGAGGCAGCGCATGTCGCAGCGATCTGTGCGACGAGATTATAGATGCCGAATAGGGTCTTTACAAACCAGAGGCATTTTAACATTTACCACAGTTTTTATTACACATATAGTCTTCCTACGATGCCACATTAGGGCAATTGTAGAAGGAACAAAAGATTCCAAAAAAACTGACATTTTTGGGGGGGCTTGTGGGGGAAAACTTGGACAGTTCCGAGTTTCCAAAGTCACACATTTAAAACAAATAAACATCTGAAAATTCCTAGAAATTTTCAGAGCTTTTTCTTGCAAATGTTTAACTTTTGGAGCTCTGAAATTTCCTTGGTTTTTGGGGAAAATGTACTCCTTTTTTTCTATGTACAATACACCATCGTACCTTTCAGCCGATGGAAGGCCTTCCACTCAAACATCTCTTGTTCGACAATTACAGCCGTCAGTGGGGGAGGAGCTTCTTCTTAACATATTCGGCGTATAACTGGAGACGTGAAAACACATCTGCCACTTTGAGCAACAGGACCGCTGAGCATGCATGAACAGAAGCTCATAAAAGTGAGCAGAGAGGTATACCAGTGTGTTTGTTGCCAAAGAAGCTTCCTTGTCAAGTATTCCTTCCACAAATGCAGTCCTTTAAGGGCACTTATGAAACAAGCCATTACAGAGGCTCAAGAGGGCTGGAATTCCTAGCAAAAATTGTGTAAAATGCCTGGATTTCTTTGCAGCAATATGACTTCACTATTAAATTTTTTGGAAAATTCATGAGAAAATAACATTGTAACATGATATAAAGCTCAAAAAAGTCGATTTTAGAGATACGCTGTTCTGCATGCACAGGAGGTCGATGAGGACAAAAATTATTTTAGGGGAAGATTTTCACAGACAAAATTATTCTTTTTTTCTTTTTGGTAAAGTATTTCCCTATCAACTATGTTTCATTGATTAAACTTGGTTATTTACAGCAATTGATGACAAGTGCCCAAGAAAAAAAAACAAACAAAACAAAATACAATGGCGTTCCAAATCTTTTTTGGATATGATTTGCCTGTTTTTTTTAATAATGGCAATCGTGTAAGACCCTTTTTATTTTTGGCTCGACAATGACTTACAAACTCTTTATAGAGGAAAATTAAACTACGTTGCTTGCTTCAATTAAGTCTGAGAGATAAAAATATCAAATGTCTTCAGAAATTAACATTCCTCTTAATTTCATTGCCTTAATATGATCTCAATCAGACATTTTTGGCTCTCGTAGCAAAAAAAAAAAAAAAAAACCCAAACAAAAAAATCTTGGGGATTAGACACTTAACCAAACCTGCTGAGGAATCACAGACTACAAGATTTATCAGACAAATTAAAGTGACTTGAGAACATCAAACTCTTGAGATGATAACAGTTTAAAGGTACACATATACCAGTAGGTGGTGGAAATGAAAGATATTCTCTACTCACTCAGTATTTTAAAATTATGCAATGAAGATATTATTGTTATAGTAAAGTAAATGAGCCTCTATACAGAAGGTGTGCCAGGGATAGAAGCAATTTGTGGATAATAGGACAACATAAACATCTCACCGGACTAAAATCTAAAAAAAAAAAAAAAAAAGCTTCAGCTGAATGTATTTTTAAAAAGATATGTGAAGTGCTCAATAAATGTTCCACTATTTTGAAAATAATTTTTTTCTCTCCATAACAAAAAGAACTAAACTTCCTACTTTTTTGATGTGAACTGCAACAGAAGATGACATTATTTTAAGCCTGGGATGGTAACAAACCGGGACATGTCAGTATATGCTCTCACATTTGCTGTCGGCAAATATCTGCATTCTTAAAGCAGAGCTTCAGATTTTTTTTCTGTTGCAGTGAAAGCAGTTCAATAATTTTCTGCTGAAATATCATCAAAGAACAGAAAGGAGAAAAAAAAGAAAGAAAAACCAGGCTGACCTGGAAGAAAGTGAAACTTTCAGTCAACATGCCCTGCACAGACTACTGAAATATGCCCTTTGGAACTAGATGTTCCACCCTGAGGTGCAAGACAGAGCCCCTTTTATTTCACCCTTGATTCAAATGCACAGAGGAAAGTCATGACACAAACAAAAAAAAAAGTGGGGGGGAGAACTTGTGAACTTCTTTAAGTCACAAAACCTCCACATAATCCAGAGACCACTGACAAAAAGATGATAACCAACTCCAGACGATACAAAAAAAAAGTTTAAATAGAGCTACCATCAACAGGTTCTATCCCCTTCCATCAACGCATGGATCTCAAACAATGTTCATCAAACTAGTGGAGGAGACAGTCGGACCCATCCCCCACTTCTTCTTTTAGCAATCGCAGGAGATTGGCTGCCGCGCCCAGCAATGAATACATGTGGGGACTCCGGTGACCAGAGCAGAGATGGTGCGGTGATAAAATGTTATAGGCAGCAGATGACTGCCTCTTCCCTTTGACCTTCCCTGTTATGTCCAATCATTTCTCAGCCATACTAATAAAAAAAAACAAAAAAAAACGAGCATCCATTTGTCTCCGACTCATTGAGGAGATGAGAACATCGCTTGAATTTGTTGCAAACTGTGCAGTGGTTGATTCAAATTGAAGGGAAAATTTGTGTATCGTAAAAAAAAAAGAAGGGGGGAAAAAAAAGCGGCTATTTATCTTTCATGTCGGATGCCTATGGTCAGGAGAAGGATTGGAGAGATCATTTGCATGAGAATGCATGCCTATGCTGAACTGGTAAGATGGGGGAGGCAAGCTGTTTAATTCAGCAACAGCGTTCGCTTGTTGGGGATAATTCCTGTGCATGGCCAGGGGAAGATTAGAATTGGTTTTCTCGTAGTGTTGGAGCGAGCAGGGCGGGTCGTCCGGCAGCGTAAGAAGAAGAGGGAGCTCGGTGGTTTGTTCCTTCAATGGTGATTAAGAGCCAGACGTTAAAAGATCCCTCAAGTTTTCCGCCCTTCTCTACTCCCCAGCTCTGCGGCTCCCTTCTCCTCCCTCCTCGTCTCCCCCGGAGAGCAGGGATTACTGACACACTGGTACGCACAAATGGCACTTGCTCAAAATTAAAAGACTTTCACAGGCTGCTAATCTAATGAGGGTGGGAGAGGGTGGCGGGGAACGAGCGAGCGCCATTTCAGACGCCCAAAATAATAATAAGAAGGAGAAGGAGAAGAAGAAAAAAGGGACAAGAGTGGATTTTCATGTTTACCGCCAACACTGCCTGAAACGGTAAAAATAAGCTGCAAAATGCAAGAGAGAGTCCAGAATTCCTGGGAGGCAAAGAAGAAAGTCAAAATTTTAAAAAAGCCATAGAGCAAGAGGTGAACTGTGTGTGGCGGCAGGAAGACATTTCACATCCCAACAAAGTTTCAAGCTCATTTATCAACCTGGCTCTCCTCAGGCAATGCATTTTAGGGCAGTCCGTCCATAAATTGCTTCTAATATCTAATCCAGGATGTGACAAACTCCAAAGGTTCAATATTAGTATTGTAGAATATCTGTATACTTTGAATACTTTGCAACACTGACCGCTCTGTGCCACCACATCTGGCCCCAGTACAAATAAATAACAGCCGATAATGACAGTAAAGCACCTCAAGGCTCATGTACTTAAGGCGGTAATAAATACATTAATAATTATTTAACAAGCTAACAAATAAACAGTAAATCCAAGATTCTTACCCTCATCTATTGAACTGAACACAACTGTTACCAGTCTTCAGTGGCTTTTGTAGGAATTAAAGTGAGTATCTGCAACATCTAGTAGCAGCTAACGTTGTTAGCATTAGCTTCCGGGCAGGTAGTCAGATAAGGTAACGCGTCAATCCATTAATGAGAACAAAAACGTCTATTTGAAGTCTTTTTTGTCCAGTTATAAGTCACACTGGTGCTGGCTTCACGTTCACCAGCTTCTGCTTGTTAGCTCGTTAGTGAGCACACATCTTCTGCTAATTTAATTTTAAACCCGGTAATAGTAACTAAGGCTGCTAAATATATAAAAATATCTGTAAGCAGCATCACCGTCGCAATAAAACCACTTGGACGGCAATAAATATAAGCTGATTACATGCAGTTAAGTACTGCACAGTCACTCTCTCTCTCTCTCTCTCTCTCTCTCTCTCTCTCTCTCTCTCTCTCTCTCTCTCTATACTATTGATATATTTGGTGATGCTTGTTGTTTAATGTAGCAGAAAATGTTTTAGGAAGGCATCTAGACGTTCTGGTGAAGTCATTAAGAAACCAAACAAAGCTGGTTTCCTTTAATAAAAACAGCAGATGAAGTCAGACGCAACTTTTTCAGTGTAGCTCAGTTATTAAGGGGGAAATAATGAAGCTCATTACCCCCCCGCCCCCTAGTATCTGGACAGACAACTTAATATTGTCTGTTGATGTTGATGTTTGCAGTGAAGCAGGAGCGCTTTAACACCGGCAAGTATTTGTCTATTTATCTAAAGTAGAGGTGTCTAAAGTGCGGACCGGGGGCTATTTGCGGATCATGGACCGATTTTGTGCGGCCCACGACTCCAATTCAACATAATGCTTACTGCCTCCCTTAGCACATGTGTTTGATGCAGATAGAGACTTTTTATTTTTAACCAGGGCAAAATTATTACAGAAATTAAAATCTTACTTCAGAAATGTTGGCTACAGCACAAAGTATTCAATACTGAGGCTTTTTGTATCCTCTTGTGGGGGCTGAGTATATCCAGCACACTTTGACACATCCAGATCTGCTTTTAATGAATTTATTAAACTTGGCTGCTTTTTAATACAAAAAGTAGCCTAATTCTTGTTTTTACTGCTCAAAATTGACAAAAAAAAAACATTTTCAGTGGAGAGATTCACAAAGAGAAACCTTTTTAAAGTTTTGGGTCAACAACAATTTACACAGCCCTTTCCAGTATAAACCTATTTAAAAAACAAATAAGAGTAACATATTAAAAAAAACAATGCAACTTAGTTTATTGTCGAGTAGATTTTTTTTAAAAAAGTCTATATTTTGTTTCTTTTTCTGTCAATTTTCCCCTTTGTTTTTATTTTGGCTCTCGAGTCAATTTGAAATGTCAATTTTGAACCCATTTGACAAAAAGTTTGGACACCCCTAATCTAATGTTAGATTGTCCATCGTCACAGAGGGAAAAAAGATTTAAGAAAGATCCTAAAGATCTGATCTATAGTCAGGAGGAAAGTAGTATGCCACACCCATGTGGGAGCGACTTCATCCAACATATTAAGACATGAGACGCAGACAATGGTAAAAAAAACAAAACACAGAGGGCTCTGATGAAAAGCGTTCCAGACGTTCCTCAAAGAAAAACGCTGCGTTGTAAGATTAGTCAGATTAATTAGCTATTTCCTATCAACATAATACTCGAGATACGTTTCATCTCCTTTCCAGCGCTTGTGGAAAGCACAGCAGCATCTCCAGCAACCTGCAAATTAAGATGCTCCATAACACGTCCTCCTGCTTGAAATGAAGCCCACTCCATCAGAGGGGCCCGAGCCAACCGCTTCAGGTTATTACCAGCACCCGTTAGGCTTGAATGAGCCGCCCATCGTAGCCTTCAGCTCCCAATCCGAGAGTCCACTTCAGGCACAAAGTCTCATAATGAAGGGGGGAGGGAAGCGGAGAGGGGGCCGCAGACAGGCTGTGTGTAGCTCAGGAAGCAAACTTTCATCTACACGGCAGAAATGTGCATGAAGATGGCTCGTCATGCACATTTCATCTTCCACATCTCACGCTGTTCTTAGGAGGGGAAAAAAAAAAAAAAAAGCAGAAAGCAGAGAGCGGATGAGTCGGCCTCGTTTCTGCGTGGCTGCCTGTGCTGAACTGTACTTCTCCCTCAAGTAACGATTGCCCACCTACGCCTCTACGTCTGTTTGCGTCGCGCCAAGCTAGAATGCAGAGTGCCGATTTGTCTGAAAGATTTGTCGCGAGCATGCGGGCGAAACGCCACGCCACGGCATGGCGCCCGGTGTCGGCCAGGAACCCGAAAGACCCTGCAGATGTTGGCACCGGCAGCCGGGTTGGCTGGATTATCAGTCAGCTGATTGGGTAAAGGCGGTGTTAGATTACACAGATAACAACACTTCCTTACTGCTCTCACTTCCAGGGCGTCCGACCTGACAATCACCCTCTCGAATCTTTTTTTTTTTCTTTTTTACAGCGCAATCAATAACAAATCTTGACATCATGTTCAAGTGTTTCCTTTATAAAAGCTCTGAGCACCACACTTTCCCTTTTCATCTTTTACAGCCATCATTCTTTTATAGGCGCATAACCTTGGGTGAATCTACGATCGGTTCCCAGGTAAGAAAGTGAATTTTCTAGTCATAGTTTTTTTCTTTTCTTGTTCTTGCAGCAGCTGAGTAAATTATTTCCTCTTAAAGGCCTTTTTTTTTTTGCCATCTTCTCCCCCACTAAACTACCCGGTTCCAACGACCTCCATTATTGAGAAACTACAACCACCTTGGGCATCGCTGTGTCAGCCTCCGTAGAAGCGAAGGGGAACGGTCCTCTTACCTGCGAGCTCGTGGTGGATCAGGTCGGCGAAGTTGGGGTCGTCCCCCCACCAGAAGAGCCACAGCTCCCTCCAGCCCTGCCGCTGGCTGCGCCGCCACACGCTCAGCACGTCGGCCTTAAGGCAGCGGCTGAAGCTGCACAGGATGGGGTCCTCCTCCGTCACCGGGAAGAGGATGGGGCGGAGGTGGGACCCTGCCACACAAACTTCTTCCATTTGATCCCCGTCAAGTCAGCCTGCAACCGAGGAGAGAGAGGAAGCAAAAGACAGTGAGGGGTGGAAGATTCGCTGGTGTACAATTCAGCACCTTTTGGGGGAGAGGCAGAAAATAAAGTGTACTAAAAACTAAGCAGTTTTTACAAAAAACCATGATATTGTTTCTCTTTGATGATTACTGCTGTAAAACAAAAAAAAAGAGGGGGCGGGGGCTAAAGAAAAATGGTTCTTAAAGTGCCTTGCAAATTTTGTCATAAAATTTATTGCTATATGTCAGGTAATAAATTTCGGCTGGAAAATACATGGCCTCAGAAATTATTACATTAAACAATTATGTTCTCATTTTCACAACGATTTTCAAGTAATATACTGAAAACGGCATAATAATAATAATAATAATAATAAGGAAAATTCGTCCTCTCAAAGACCAATAAACGTGAACATTTAATGCTGGTACTGGAAGACTTTTCCTTTTAAATATCCAAAATAAATAAAACACAACAACCAAAAACAGTGGATATGAATTAGAAATAAACACCAAACACAACCAAAGCCATAAATGAATGATTAGGACGTTTCTGTGAATAAAACAAGCTAGTTTAATTATCGGACCTATACCGATATGTTAAAAACCAGCCGATGTCGATTTATCGTGCATCCCCAGTTAAATGACTCTTTACTAATTAGGTACATGCTTAAGGCAAGTGGATGCCTTATTTAATTTAGTAGCATCAGAGTAAATGGGATTGAAGGAAAAGGAACATTTCAGATTTTTAGTTATTAAAAATAAAATAAGAACTATACAAGACTGATTCATCTTAAAATTAACCATGGACTTGTGGTGTGCTTTTTTTCTTTACTTCTATAATGTGGGGCCAGACTTTAGAAAGGGCTTAGAGGGGCGGTTGCCCAGGGCCTCAATATTTGGGGGTGGCCCAAAGATTTTAAAGTAATTTTTTTTTAATTACTGTAAAAACAAACATTGTTCTTTGTATGAAACTCATAGGCCCAAATAATGTGAGTTGTACTGTATTAGATTTTTTATGAACATAACAATATTCAAGGGTTTGAAAACTATAGAGTTACAGTAGAGTTCTTTGGGAACATCAGCTAGGGGATGTATTAACCGTCCTGCTAATGTACAGGACTACCTATTAATGTCATTTGCATTGGTAAAATACGTTTTCATTAGTGAATAGGGACCCCAAAGTCTCCAGCTCAGGGGCCTACATCCTTGTAAATCCGGCCCTGGTGTAAGGTGACAAAAGTTCAGGGGTTCCAAGGAATTTAGGAAGGCAATGCATTTGGAAGACTTTGTTCAGGACTGTTTAGGATTACAAGGAACAGAATGTTCAAAACACACCATGATGAAGTGGTTCTGGTTCGTATAGTTTCACTACTTTTAATCCGTATTATTGCCGATTGCTGGCAGCGGCGGAGTCTGCTTTTACGCAGAGAACCCAGAGGAGAAATCCTCGTAGGCACTAAATCACCAGCAGGGTTATTAAGTGTTAAAGCAGGAACATTACGCCCCGCTGCTGGCTCGGGCTGCTGCTTATCAACCCATGTTTACCTAAACACACGCAACACATGCCGGCTACCTTAGAACACAAACGTGATGCCTTATGGGCACTCGCATGAGTTCCCCTGCAGGCGTTCGTGGGCCTCGATTTATCCTTGTAGGCATTTCAACTAATCCGCAACAACACGGCCTGTTCATTACACAGCCGTTTAGTCCTGCTTCGTTCGGGCAGACTGAGAGAGCCTTGCCGCCGTATATTCAACCAATTAATCCATTGCAATTCAGGGAGATACCTTAACTCAAGTTCAGACGCATTGAGCGTGGAAAAGTGATTACTCGTGGTTGTGGCGAAGCAGTGGTCTTTCGCCTGAGTAGGGATAAGCTGGGAAATTTGTGGTGGAGGTGTACGCCATTTGTTGTCAAGCTGGACCTAAGGTGGCCCTCAGAAACAGGTTGGTATTCATAACAACAATCTTCCTGATCTATTTTAAAGCCTAGTATCGTCTTCCCAAACCCCATAATTAAGGCGTTTTGAGTCAAGAAACCTTAGAAATAAAAAAAAAAAAAACGTCTTATCTCTGGTAACAGAAAGCTGAAGGATTTACTCTAATTTAAAAGATGTGAGCTGAAGAAAAAAAAAGAACATTTTAAATAGAGAAGCACAAAGCAATCAGATGGTTTCGGCTTGATTGGCGTCTCAAGAGGCAAAAACTCAAAAACCGGCTTGTTTTTTGATCATTAAACGCACCGTGCTGTGTCATGCAGAGAACACTCTTGGGGTGTGGAAGCTATTATCGACTGAAGAACCCAAAGTTAACCATTTTCGATATCAGTTTGATGTTTAAGAAGAAAGTTGGGAGAGACGGATTTGAAAGGCAAACACATTTCCTCCCACATGTCAGCATGCTCAGGCTGGCCTTAGAGCGAGCAAGATTTCCCGCTACGATACATTTATTGTATCATTTATTCTTTATTGTGATAAAAGATAAATTCTATTTAATGATGTTTAAAGAAAAAAGAAAAAAAGCTATCCATATTATTGGGATTGTTAGCTTTACTATTTTCTCCACAGTTTTTTCATGGACAGCATCAATAAATATCAATAAACTTGAACATACAATTTAGCAGTTATTGTGTGAATTTTAGTGATACAAAATCACACTAAAGAAACTAATTTCAATGATTTTTCAAGAGCAGCATTTGAGGATATATGATTGCAGTGAGAGCCACTTAAACTTGCCTAAAAAAATAAGAAATAACCCGCTCTTAATGTCACTTTATTCATTATCACAATAGTACCACGAAATATTGTGATAAAATTTTAAGTCCATATCGCCAACCCCCTACTTTCTACAAATAACAGAAAAGCTGAGCAGAAAAGGCTTTATTTTTACTGTTTTGAGTCTTCAAACACATTGAATTTGCAAATGATGGTAGGAATTGGTTGTACCCCTGTTAAAGTAAGAAACTAGATTCCCTAGGAAAGTTGCTGCCCCGCTGATGTTGCAAATTGACAACTACTGGTAGAAGGAGGTGATAAAGACTTAAAATATCCCAATATTTTGTGGAATTTACTGTGAAAATGACAAACGCAACAATAAGAAAAAGTTTCTTTGCCGTCTTTTTTAAGCAACAGTATGATTCACTGCATGACGGCGCAATGAAAGCCCCAGAAAGACAAAGACTGCTCTTAAAATACCAGCTGCACTTACGTAGAGAAGTGTGATTTTTATCACTAAGCTACTAACTGTAACTGAATTGAATCATGTTTTTCAATTTGTAGGTATTTGTTGCTCCTCCTGTGGAACCAAGAGTGGAGAAAATTGCAAAAATAAAAATTGAATATGATCCAGTTTTATGGAGTTTTCAAACATCGTTAACTGGAATTCGTCAATATGCGAGTAAATCTAAATTATTTTCATATACAAATATTCACAATAACAGTATATGATAAATGCCCAATCCTTGAGCAAAATTACCAATGATAAACCATTTTATGCCATCAGATAAATTACGTAGGTTTTAACACAATAATTTTTTTTTTGTCGGTTTTGTTTTGTGTTTTTTCCATGCAAAAGTCCTGAGGCGTAACCTTTGTATTTGTACGTCTCTGGCACATCAGTAAATGTGATGAACAAGGTCTTCTGACTGAGCGGAGTAACAGGGAGGAGATCGATTATTTTTTAGAGATTATCTGTCTCATGTTAGGACAGAGAAAGTTTTAATACGTATGTAAAATGTATTTTTTAGGTTAGATGCTGCAGCTTTAAACAGGTTCGGTGAGAGTCACTACCAGGTGGAGCAGAAGCGGCTCTGTGTCAAATATTACTAAATATTAAATATTACTACCTGTAGCGGAGCAGCGGTTCAACAGCAGAACCAGCGTCTGACATCGCAGCTCCAAGACTGAAATCATTTAGCGGGTTATTAGTTTAGCTTTCTGACCGTCATGCTAATCCGGGTGAGTGTTTGTAGCTGCGCTGCTTTACCTGCTGTCTGATCCTCCGTGTCTTTTTACTGCACTGAGCCTTGATGTAGCCAAACTCCGTCATTGTTTTTATGTCTATTAGCTTCGTTGTCTTGATGCATTTTGACCTGCTTCTATTTTCCGCCGCAACACGCAAACGTCCTCATTCACTCAGTGCGATATAGTTACACATCGCTTAGGATTTGTTGCTGCCGTTTGCGCCGTGTGAAGGAAAGACGAGATCAGCTGGACAGACAGGCTGAGAAAGATGCAGGTGATCGGTATCGGTTCAAGAGTTAATGATCGCCGATCCCGATCATCACCGATTTCACGGAAATCGGCCGATTATGATCGGTTACCGATCGATCGGCACACGTCTAATATATATACATATATATACATGTCCATCCATATATATATATAATAAAAACACTACTTGCCATTTTTTAACATTATTTTGTGGCCCGGAAGCAGAAAAGTTCAATGCTAGTTTTGCTGTTCTCGCGGCGCTAACCACTCACATAAGATGCTAAAACCAGTTTAAAACATAAACTACTTACATCATTTGGCCATTATAAAACATTAGTTAAAATTATGTATTAATGCTCCTCATCTCCTGTGACTACTGCTGGGATTAAAAAGAAAAAAAGAACGACCTCTCATTACACGGAGGTCAGCAAAAAGGATTTAGAATGCAGTTTCTAAATCTTGTCAAAAGAATTGATAAAAACACTTAATGACAAGTCAGAGGTTTACAAAAATTGGTGACCAGAAAATTCTGATTGATGCATCTCTTTTTCGTTTCTTTCTACCAAACACTAACCGAACATTGATCACAAAAAAGGAAAACCTCTAAACACATCACAACAGCCATGGCGTTTGTCTGTCAACCACCTTCCACGCGGCGCTATCGTACACATCAATCTTCACCAGAAAGACGTCAGAACTTTGATTCAGCTGCTCTACTTTACGCATCAAACAAAACAAAGCAAATGTTTGCTTGGTACCCACCACCAGCAACAGTGAAGAAAAAAAAAATCAAAGTCAGGTTGCAATATATCCTTGTTTCACATATCAACACACCATAATTACACTACATGCATCAAAGTGTCTTCTCTGATGCGAGACCAGACTTCCTGAGGAATTCTAAAAATGCTGCCTATATACGCAACTCAGGGGGGGTTCAGACAACAAAAAGCGCGGCCTGAGTGCGATGGCAGTGGTGCAGCGGGCGGTTGGGCCCCGCTCTTTCCTGCTGGAGTACGAGAAGCACTACTTTACACCTGCGCCACGCTCGGAAACATCTGTGCTCACAATGGAAAGGGAGGGTGGAAACAACGGTTAACTGTGAAACCAGATCGTAAGCGGTGGAGACAAGCAATTAGAAGGTGAGCACCCTGTATCGTCTTAACCACCGCGTCCGGACCTCCTCTGTGTGTGTATTGTATCTTATGGAAGGCTTTTTGTTCTTCCTCCCGCAAAAAATTGGTTTTTACACTTGCATGTGCTGCTCAGATGGGGCGGGGAGGAAGGGAACGCAGGAATATAACAGTTGCTGAAGCCCTGAAAAACAAAAAAAAAAAACACTAACATTCAAATAGGAGTTTCGGTTTGCACTTTCACTACTGCAGCCAATTTCGCTCTTATAAGAGCTAAAACTCATTACACACGAAGTCCCTCCATTTCTGTTTCCATACAATTATGAGTTTCGAGCCTTAAATTGTTCTCATACGACAACGATTAAGCGTATTAAACAGCCGAAGTTACCGGCGATGTTCGAGAAATTGCCAGAAAGATACCGCTTTCCCATTGCTCTTACAGGTCAGATCTAAATGGCAGTGAACAAAAGTGGATACAGTTAGAGGGTAATTGCTTGACATTAAAGGATAATAAAAAAAAAAGAAAAAAGCTCTTCTCGTATTTATATAGAAGATTAAAGGCCCCACCAGACAAACACCATGTCCTATTGTGAGTTCTTGCGTGTAAAAATGTTCAAGTGCATATCCACTGCAAACTCAATCTGAACTATTTGAGTACAGCAATTAAACTGCAGAAAAATGTTAAAAGGGGGTCTTAAAATAATGTCTCAAGAGAAGTTATTGGCTTAGCAAAAAAAAAGATAGAAAGGGGAGAAAAAAAGAGTAAAAAACAGAGCGGATTTATTGAAATCTGCATGTTTTACTTAAAGAGAAGTACAGCTGATTGGGGAATTTATTCCATAATTTATTTTGAACTTGATGTCAGATTTTATTTGGTAAATCTTTACACACTATAGATCAGAGGCAGATCAGACGGAAAATATTCAGTGCAACACAACCTGGCTGCAGGCTACTAGAGCAGCTGGTTACTTTAATACAAAAGCTTCCACTTCTTTAAAGGTATACCTATGGATTTCTAACTATTAGGGGGATAGGAAGTTAAAGTTTTATCGCAATATTTTGTGGTGCTGCTGTGACAATGATGAGTGGTGATCAGGACTTTTTGTTGCTTTATTTTTAGGTTAACTATATGGCTGCCACCTTGTGTCACAGCAATAATGGCCCCACAAATACAAATGCTGCTCTTGAAAACGTTCCTATTTGTCTTACGCCTCTTTAGGATACCAGTCCCACAAAGAAGTGTTATTTATTTGTAACTGGATTTAATCATATTTTCCAATTCATTTTCTAATTCATTTTGTAAATTTATCCCATTTGCAAAATGGAATAAATTTGTAAAACTAACAATGCCAACAACAATTTTGGCAGTGATGAATCAAAATTCATACCATGACAAGTATTGCAAGAAACGACAAGTGATACAATAAATGGTGTAAAGAGGAGCAGCAAAAGTTAACGACTGATTATGTCTTCCAAGAAAGTCATCAGACTGTCAAACAGCAACAGTCTTCAGTCAAGGCTCTTTGAGATTTGTTGTGAGACTGACTGCTACTGGAAATCGTTCCTGCCCAGAGCTAGTCTTTGAAGATACTTCACTTTTAAACCTTAACTTCTAAAAGGTATAATGTATAATACTTAATATGGAGCGCTAAGAAGTTCCCAAAGCACAATAAAACTTTGTGCTTTGGGAGTAAAAATTAGATAAAAATGCAGCAATTATTCCTTCTGTTGTTAAAATAACATAACGCATAAATTACTAGTTTTGATAATGCTGTGTATAATAGTTATTTATCATATGAATTTTGATATACTTAGAAATAAAATAAAGGGGGAAACATGTTTAAATTTGGAATATTTCCCCAGAATATTACACAATTTTTTGTTGTTCTCTTTACAGATGGACAAATTTGTCTCGGGAAAAGTGAACAGTCTCCTTTCAGCCAGCTGAACTGCAGTCTGTAGCAACAGGGGTGGATAGAAGCAGCCCTCTATCTCTCTTTGCTCCAAGCAGCAGAAGAAAACTCTCTCCACACCATTAAAAATGACTTCAGCACTTGGAAACAACATTGTTGCACTTGTTTTCTTCTTTCCCAAACCTCAGCCTACCTCCTCCTGGCCAGTAATCAGCCCATCCCTCCGCATTACGCGGTCGGAGATTCTCTCCTCTCAGTTTATCGACATGAAAACAACTGATATCCACTTACAGGACTTGCAGTGAGAGAGAGAGGGAGAGATCTGTTTTTGCTGTATTCAAGTTCAACTTCAAATGCATTTTCTGCAAAAGCTGCACCTACATCATTACAAACATCTGAACATTTACAGTTTAGATAAAGACTTTAAAAAAAAAACAGCTACACTTTACTGAGCTCTGTCAACACTGACATTTGAACTCAGTGTTGAAGTTCCTCCTGTTTGCAGCCACCTGTTGCTGTCTGGCTGTCTGCTGCCGTTGCTCACCGCCTCCGCTGGATTTTTTGCTTTGTTGGCCTTCCTTTCTGTCTAAAAGTATGCAACTGTGCATATTTTTTCCCTTTATCTAAAAATCTACATGTTAAAGCTATCCTTGTGTTTCTGAAGTATATTGTTTTTAATGGCACATCTAATTTAACATCCTTTAAGTTAGTGGCCAGGCACTTCAACATAAATTAAAGCAATAACGAAAATGTTAAGCAGTTTAATGTGTTGCCGCTCCTGTCAGACATCAACAAGCTGCCTGTAATTATCCCTAGTTTTTACAGTGCGACTAAATGCATGAGTCAAGCAGAGAGAGAGAGAGAAAAAAAAAAACAACTGATCAAACACAGTGGTAACCCGGAGTTTGACCCAGTTCATTGCAGGGATTTAGCCACGGTCGTAGCTAAAATACTGATTAGTGCTGCAGCCACAGCTGCTGCTGCTCGGCTGCTGACTTACAGGAGCAGCAGGCCGCCCTCCTCGTCTTACATTACAGCTCTGACCATGACCTTTTTATTTTTATTTTTTTTGGTGTGTGTGGCCGTTTCTGGTGTTATCAGGACTGGCGCATCTTTCCTGTGGCTGTTCTTGAAGGAAGCCACCTGAACACACAACAAGTTGTTCCTACTTTGTAACAACAACAAAAAACTTTTCCAGCTCCACACTTTGAATATAAAACTAATACAGAGGACAATTTCAACTCACCATTGTACGATTTTATTTATTACTGTTATTAATAATGTCACATGACTCTACATTCTACAGGAGAAGTGAAGTACAATATAGCAAAATTGTATGTTTTTAAATGTCTCTCACACACACAAATGTGTGTGAGAGACATTTGTTTTGCAACTTTTTTTTGGAAGAAAAAAAGTTACAAAAATCTCTAAAAAAAATTTCTTACCAAGTGTTCCAGCATTTAGCAAAATAATAATTTAGGTAATTCTAACTGATCTAAAACATGAGGAGCTTGTTCCGATTTAACATCAGACAAATATGAAAAAAATGAATTTACCTTTAAATATCAGGTTTAAGCTTTAAATATCGCGTTGCAAATCTAGGTTTTTAATTTGAGGTGCACTGGTTGCAGTTTTATGTCCAATCACTGATTAACGATCTATAAAAAGCATGACCTGCCAATTCAGATTTATTTTTTTTCATCTGAAATGTTGCTAAACATAACAAGAAAGTTTCTGATTTGGCAGCAGTGGGGTGACTACTGTTAAGTGCAAATGTGCAGACATGATCTGGCGAGCCGAGCTGCAAGTGAAACCTCTTTCATGGCAAAGAAAAAGATGACAGTGATTGATATTTAAACCTTTGCCTTTAGACAAGATCAGCTTCACACGTCAGTACCGCCGATCACCAATATCCAAAATTAAGGAAATTGGGGTAACTGTATCAATACACCCATATTTTTAAATCAAGTCAGATTGCACTTTATTACAAAACTGTGCAATCTCAATATCAAATAGTTTTAAAGGCTTTATATAGAAAAGCAAGCACCAACCTTGAAACCACCTACTCAAAATTCAAGTATTTTCAAGGATTACAAACCCTGTACGGACCACGAGCAGTTTATCAGAAACAAAATGGATGGATGCACAAGAAAACCTCTCCAGTTATGCACAAGCGCCATAAAGTTGACCAGGCTCAGCACACGGGGCTTTTCCTCCTCACAGAATCTATTAAATCTGTGAGGATGTTGTGAGTAGTTGTTCAAAAAAAAAGTAGTTGTTCAGGATCTTAACAGAAATGTCCAAAACAATTCTGGCTACACAGCAAAAAAAAAGTTACCAAATTTTCTACGTTTGTTTCTAGTGAAAATTTTTTGTATACCTGTAGTAAAACCAAACCAGCTTACTGGTGCAAGCAACATTTTGGCAAATTGGGAGCTTGTTTAAAGTCAAAAGTTTCCCAATGTAGATTTTTTAATCAATGTTAAGGAATTTTCTTGCCAAAAAGTTGCTTGTAAGCCAGTTTGCACTTTATTCTAGAGTAAAAAAAAAAACTTGGAAAGCTTTCATGATTTTACAGTGGCTCCATTCGGTTTGACGCTCATCCGATTGGACGAACAAGGAGTCTGTTGGAGTAGAAGTGTCTGTACCTGCTGCACAAATTAGCAAATCTCCTCCAAAGTCAATTTTAATGAAGTTTGTTCTCCTCTTCCAAGACTAAGCTATTTAAGCATGAAGCCAGGTAAAATGTTACCACATGTTACTGTGGAAAGACTGGAAAGTTTGTCTTCGCAGTCTCCCACCACGAAGCGTACACGGCGATAATCCCGTCAGGGGTTTGTGTGGCATCAAGCGCTTCATAAAAACGTCAGCTGAACGAGAGTGCTAAAAAAGCCTGCCGATACCCACGGGAACGACGATTCACGACTAGAAATGTAGAACGAAGAAATCAGCTGTTAGTCAGAACCGACCTGACCGGTCGAAAAGTTTCACTGTCCAGTGAAACTATGGTAAGGAAAAACGAGGTTGTGCAACGATAAAACTGAATGTTATTGCTGAGTGAAGAAAAGTCAAAGTGAGCTACGTCCTGCGTTGCTGAGGTTTTGGATATCAGGGGAATCACTTTAAATACATCAAAAAGCAGCAAGACAGAGCCAGTCCATTCAAATTCAATTTCAATTTGGAACCACTACATTTATCCTTAAGGGAAATTAAATGTCGTAGCTCATATCATCCAAGTAGAATTTTTGCTAGCAGTCAGTCCTGCAACGAATCTGAAGGAGCCTCTGACTGAAGACTGTTGCTGTCATGACAGCATTATGACAGCTCAATTTCTAGACAGCGGAGACAATATTCCACGCCAGCATGTGTAGTGGATGATGCCATCGGTTGTTAGAAAGCACTGCTAATCCACCTCATTTGCTTTTGTCACTCCTCTTTAACTCTGTCAGGGCAAATGGTTAGAAATCAGAACAGAGACACAACGGAGTCGGGGATTTGATCCTTGTCCATTGTGACAGATGGAAGAGATTATTTGAACTTCCTCCATCCCCTTTTCAGCTCCTCTTGGATTTGGGGGTCATAGTTCAGGTATTAGTTGAATTTCTGAGATGCTAATTAGCTGATCCCAATTGAAAAAAAAAAAGTAACTTTGTTGCCACCAAAAAAAAGGAAGCAAAAATCCTTCCAGCTGCACATGATCCAAAAATCAGTCGCAACATGCAACGCCTCAACCAAAAAAAAAAGTTATAAACAAAAAGAACCAGCATGCTGCCAGCAAGAGTGACATAATTCTAATAACATCATCTGCTATTCATGACAGCAGAGATGCTCTGATCCAGGATTTTTCCTGATTCGAAAGGGATATATGCACCGATACCAATATTGCTGTTACCCCTGCAATTTGTCCACATAAATCCTATGTATATCCACAAGGTCAGTAAATATGTGATAAACCTCAACAAACTGTCCTTCTATGAGGATAAACTCTGATTTAAAATGTTGGATCTAAAAAGTTGAGCGTAAATAACGTTTGGATCGGTGACCCGTTTATCATGGATTATGCTGGGATTTGAACTGTTGGCCAGACAGATACGGGTTCTGAATCAGATCAGACAAGACCAGATTGGGACCCAAATTCTCTAGAATGTATGCAAACATTATTACTATTTATTATGGTTTGTTAGCAGAGCAAGCAAAAGCTAATTTAAAAATACAAACTTCGATCACTGTGTTTAAAAAGCGTCAAAAACTTGTACTACAGTACTCTATGCTCATAGAGGCATGTGACGTCTCTTTTCCAAACATAAATATGATTACTCAGTTAGGGAGGCTAGAGAACCTGCTTCATTATGCTGTATTTTATATTTTCAAAGAAAAACTAGAATTGGTTGAAATTGATAGAATTGATAGGTCAAAATAAGGATGATCATTTATTGTATCGTTTATCATTTGTCGTGATAACTTCCTTATAGGAATTGTGATTTATCGTCACGATACAGTCCAGTTAATGAATGCAATTATTGATAACTCTTATTTACAAAAACTGCTGTCCAAAAGAGGCGCGTTACAATTTTTTTCAAAAGCAGCATTTTGTGGAGTTGATATCCGTGTCTTGAAGTGACATTCTTACAGAAAGTTACCTAAAAAAGGGGTGATAAATTGTTCTTTTTTATTTTATTGTCATCACAATAGTACCACGAAACATTGTGATAAAAACTTTAAAGTCCATCTCGCCCACCGATAGGTCAAAGGTTTACAAACTGTAGTCTGCTTGGTGCATCTCTATTTAAGTCAACCTATTGCTTTTAGATGTTACAGCTGAGTTTCCTCCAATTTTATGCACAAAAAAAACACAAATTCTAGATCAAAGTGTCCTCAAATCCCCCTGAGATTGAAATGAGAAAAACAGCATGCCACAACTCTGCACCCAAAGATAGCTTTGCCGTCTGCACTTGCGCCGTTTGTACTTTCTAAATAAATTAGTTACAGACTGTGTGTAAAAAAAAAAGAAAAGAAAAAGAAAAATATATAGAGTGCCAAAGATTCCTGAGTATTTCCTTCCAACAGCCCTGCTTCCCAGGCTGTGCACATGAGTGTACCTCAGACATTTCCAGCCCTGTGAATCAACACAGCGTTCCTTCCTGCTCGCTTCTTACTAAATACTCAGATATGCAGAGCAACCGCTCAGGAGAATTGTCCCGGGCGGCGTGGCCAGCGCCAGTCTTGGGGAGTTTTAGATTTCATAATGCCAGAGCCCAGGAATCACGCCGGCGCATTAGAAGGGGATCGTGAGGCCGAAGCCGCTGTATAGAGAGAGGGGAGAAGTTTTCCTGAGGTGACGCACACTTTATAACTCGGTGAGGTCGCGACCTCTAGTGCTCTGCCAGCTAGCTTACCTTCCCCTCTGGCAACTTCGGGTTCTGGGTCTGAATAGAGAACACTGTGTTCGAGCAGCTGCCTTTTCAAGATGCGAGACAACAGGTGAGGCTGCTCAAATCATGTCACAGATGCTCCTTCTCCTACCAAGTTTCTTTTTCCTGACAATTTACCTTTCCACCCCAAGTAAGCCTGTTCTGAAGCGAACCTGAAACTAGCAGGTGCTCTGGCATTTTTCTTTTCGAAAGTGATGCAAATTCGACGACGATTTCAATCAATTAAATGTAGAAGAAAGCCGCTGAAGGTCTCACAGGTACACCTGAGGACAGACTTCTCATGGTCTTACTTGCAATATCACGAATATTATTGCACCAACAGCATCATGCCATCCACCGAAGAACAGAGGGGATTGGGGGGAGTAAACTACCACAATGTGTTCACATTCTTTTTGCCATAAAACCACAAAGTGGACTCTGTTGAGCAAGTGAGTCATAACAGCAGTGGTGTTATGCTTAGTCTCAGCATGCAGGGAAAGAGAGAAGAAAAAAGAAGAAAAATACGTTAGCCAGTCGGGCACGGCACCGCCGCCGACCAGCCTCCGTCGTGTCCGTCGCGTCGTAGCCAACGCTGCCTTCAAGCGAGGTCGTAAACATTATAATTATGAGTTCGGCGCGGCACAGTCCGGAGACAGCGGGAGCGTCGCTGAGGGGAGAGAGAGTGGGAATTTTCTGCAGGGAAATGTTACCTTTAGGAGGGCGGACGGCTTCGGAAGCGGCTAAACGCAGGGTGGTGTTTTGGCCGTGTTGTTATTAGAATGACTTTAATGTCAGCATTAGTAATGAGGCATTTCCCTGCTCATGTTTAACCCTCCGCCCCCTTTTTGGTTTCGCTGGCAGAGGTCTGCATATGTAATCTGTGCAGTTTGCACAGCACAAGAGAGGGACTGCAACAAAAAAAAAAAAAAGACTTACTTCTTTCCCCTCCGGCTACATTTAATAACTTTATTTTCCAATGAAATTGTATATGAAATGTTAAAGTTGTGGACATTAAACTAACCGGCTACCGTAAATGTACATGTTTCTCATAATATTGAGATGGTGTTGCAGTATTTACAATAAAAACATGAAAGAGAAAAGCAAAAAATATTCATACTGCTGCTAAAATGGCATCTGTTGTTGTTACATTTATAATAATATATATTACCCTTCATTTGTTCTGTTTTGACTTTAACACAAAACAAAAATGAAACAAGCACCTGTTAGAAGTGTAGAAAATGGTTACATTTTGCAGAGCTCCTTTAGTTTTGAGCCCACCTAAGGTGTCTGGCCTGAAACATTTCCTAGTCATATCTGCCGCAAGCCAGCTGACCAGCAGGGCGCAGCAGGTGTTCATGGCTCTGTTTTACACAAGCTCCCGACGCTTTCAGCTGGCATTTCATCAAAAGAACTTCAAACTAAAAAGCGCAGCGATCAGGGTTTCCGTGGTTGAATCGGATTTTCTCACAGGCCTGCTTTTCTTAAAAAAAATAAAATCTGCAGCTGGTTTGTTGTTTTTGATTCAACAGAACACAAATTACAAGATTATCCCAATTCTTGGAGTACAACATACCGTATCATCATCTGATTTTCAATTAATTGAAAAAAAAAATACATGCATAGACTAAAGAAATTATGGGAGAACTTAAATTTTTATCCATATAATAACACAGATTCTCATCTGTTGGAGACTGACTGTTGCACCTGCACTTTAAAATAAAACAACAGTGGAAACTGCCAGCCAATTTCCCCCCCAATTTGAACCCTTTTTAAAACTTGGGCACCATAACCAGCGTACAGTTCAACCTGTTGACAAGCCAATTAACTGCAACAGAAAACACGCTCCGCCTCCCCACCGTTTTCCTGAGCATCTGGCCAGAGGACGGACTGCAAACAGGCCCACTACGTTTGCTGCTGTGGCCAAGATTATGGAGCAGGCAGGCTGTGGCTCCTAATGCACTGTTTGTCTCAAATGGGACTTAAATAATATCCGAGATCTCCAACCGCAGCTATTTAGGGTGATGTTAAGCAGCCACAACTGGCACCGATCACATAAAGAAACATCCAGATGAAAGGCGGGTAAGTTTCATTTCAACAGAGAGCCATGCCTCTTCCTTTTTCCCTTTTCTTTTCTTTTTTTTTTTGTGTGGGGGGGGAGGTTTGTTTGTACTGCCAGGGGTCCTGAATGCCAACCATTATATAATCAGCCTGTGCCCTAGTTGGTGCTGATACCAGAATATGAAGCCCAAGCAGATGAAGGCACTGCCAAAAAAAACATAAGCAACAATAACTACGTCTACTATGTATAATGTTGTTGTTTTTTTTTTTGTACAATAACATAAAGCGTGAAAAACTTTCGAGGAAAAAAAAAAACAGAAGAGGAGGCTTTTAAAGAGGGGCGGGCTTGTCTGGACAAGCTGTGCAGTGACACCCGCTCGTTGATTCGGGAGGCGTCAGCATTAAACATAAACAGTAGCTCTATCTAGCAGCGACCGTTCAAAGGTCTGGCAGTTTCCAACTCAAAAGCTGCTCGGCGAAGTGCAGCAAGTGTTTGGATTGCGGCTCCCCGCTTGATAAAACATAGTGGAAATGCGACGAAAGCCAGATAGTAGCAGGTTAATAATAAACAAGGCGCCGAGGCGAACGGGAGAAAGTGCAACGACATCATTACTGAGAGGTTTGTAGTAGTACGAAAGGAAGGAAGAGAGGAGGAGGAGGAGGGGGGGGGCAGAAAAAGCACAGTTTTCCATCCCTTGTGGCAAACTAAATGTTAAATGAGATGTAGTAACACAAGCTTTAGCTTTCAAGGAAGGTGAGAGTTTTGTTTACGAGCAGTCACCCTCGAACAGAAAGTTAACGCCAACTGACAGGTCATTGAAGCCAGCGGATAAAGTGTTAAAAATCATTTTCATTTAAAGTAAAATAACCCTGTCGTCTACTAATGTCAGCTTTGACAGGGCCCTAAGCCTGGCTAAGCTACTATCAACTGATGCCTCTGTGGCTAACGTTAGCATAGCCCCCGTTCAGCTAGTTAAAAATGGCTCCTTTCCTTTAGTTTTAAATCTCTTACCAGACAGAATAGATTGGAATGGCAATCCTCCAAGCTGGCCCCGTTCGGTACGAAACAAGAACTCATCCTTCTTCACTGTGAGATCCAACTCTCCATCGTTTTCACGTCCAGGGGAAATCAAAAAACAATTAGCCTGTGTGTGTTTTCTGTGCAAGCCTAATCAGCGAGAAATATTTTTCTGTAACATTTGGCTGGAGGAGTTAATTCAACAAACAACCTTCCGACTGCAGTTTCCTCCGCCGGAGATTAAAAAAAAAAAAAGAAGCGGATAAAAGAGACAATGCCGTCCCTACGCCGACATCCCAAAAGTACGCCGTAAAACCATGTTCAAAAGAGCGTAAAAATGTTCATAAAACAAAAAGAAAAGGAGAGCAAAGAAGCAACTCTCCCCCTCCCCCTTAGCCCTAAAACGGTCTCCGCTTTTAAAAAAAATAATAATAAAAACGCCTCGTCTCACTCCTCCATCGCTAAATTTATCCAAAAAATGAAATACATCCTGGCGAAACGTCTCGAAATCTGGCACCGGCCTACGTTTCAGCAGAGATTTTGATCATTATTAGAGCCTCGGTTCCTGTTGGTTTCCATTTGAATTCATGGATTCCTTTCTTTAATGGCGGCCACAGGGACAACTCTGCCTTCCACAGCCTATTGGCTCATTCGTGGTCAGAGCTTCGTCAAGCTAGCAGCGCGTCCACGGAGACACCTCGCACACAGAACGGCGTTTCCGCCCAAATAAAAGCTGGTTTTACAACTTCAGTAGAAACATTTAGTGGACAATTTTGACATAAAGCTTTTTATAGATAAAAGAGAAGTAAAGAAATTTCTCCCGCTCTGCTACTGTCTTATATTTAAGGTGTCTTTTGTTACTTTAGCTTACCAGAACATGTCTGCCACATTTTTCCCATAAAGCACTGCATCTTGTCAACATATTTTCTTCACATTTGTCTGTTCTTTTCTCTGTGTTGGAACCTTCAGATTAGTCATAAATATTATTATTATTATTATTATTATTATTATTACTATTATTATTATTATTACTAGTAGTAGTATCAGATAAACAGAAGAAAATACAGTGTCATACAGTGGAGAAAATCAGGTGTACCAGCAGAGAAAGGTAAATGAAAGCCTGCAGTTACTAAACATTATGGCAGACTACACATTATAAATATACAGTTCTTAAAAATTAACTCTCAGATTAGTTGTAACTCAGTAGCATAATTTAAATAAAAATGATTTAATGAAAAATAATAATTATTAGTATTATTACTATTGTTGTCGTTATTGTTACTGTTTCTTTTTAGTCATACATTATTGGTGTTATTACCATTTGTAGTTTAAGTTAATAACATTACATAGTTAACTTGGTGAAATTAATAATAATAATAATAATAATAACAATAACAATAATAATCATCATCATCGTCATATTAGGCATAATAGAAATCAGTTTGGTTCATCTAAAGAATGAAGGCTTGAGTTAAGTTCTATTACCTGTGAACTTTGTCTTATTTTGACAGCTCAGCGCCAGACTTTCTCGGGTTAGTATCGCTGCCTTGACTTTGTCGCGGTCATGAGGGCTGTAATAACACAAGACTGATAGGTATTGCCGCTGGGCCAGCGCAAGTGGCGCTACTGAGCAACAGATTTTTTTTTTCTTTTCTTCGCCCCCCCCCCAGCTATGATCAAATCCTATACAGTAAACTTGCTCACTTACACAGTGCACCACCTAGCGCATGCCATGTTTCACTTACATTTAAAATGTTCACAGATTGTGCATTGATGCGCCCTTTGTTATCCTTTATTGTAATAAAATAGATCCATTCATCCGTGGGGTGTCTGAATACGGTGAAGAACTGAGTAAATGTTAAATTTCTTAAAACTACAACAGGGAAACAAGCCAGTATTAGATATAATAAGTTGGGGGTAGAGGTATGCTCAACTTAGGAAATGGCCATATTAGTAACACTACAAGATAGATGAGTGGTGCAGTGTGTTTTAAAGCATGAATAATACAATATACCAATATCTATCTAAATATAATAATAATAATAATATAATAATAATAATAATAATATACTTTACTCAGACTTTGACATGGTGTCATTACTTTAAACCCTCATGTATCATATTTAATGAGGAGTGCAGTACTGAATTACATCAAAGTACTTTTTGTTCATAATTGATCTCAATTTGATTATGTTCCAAGAAGAAAAGGTGCATCGTCACCAGTCATTTCATCAGGTCCACATTGATTGTTTTGCCATTAAAATGTTTCTCGCTCCCTGAGAGCAACTGCAGCACAACCAGCATGTTGATTATTTATGAAATCTCAGGTCTGCTAGTTGCTGTTTCTGAGTACCTGATTAGACCTTTTCAATTCCTTTCAGGTACCTCTTTTTGTTCAGGCAGAAAATCTGATTTTTTATTTTTTTATTTTTATTTTTTAACAATGGCGCCAGCATGAGTAAACACTGGCCTTACAATTTCAGATTGTGCCATTTAAACAGTGGCTACCTCTGCAGATCACAAAACATCGCCTTCAGGATATTAAGCGTCTGCGGGTTCGACATGCCACTTCTATTATTTATTTGTCTGGATTTACTCAATGTGTGACCGCTGGGAAAGGCAGCTACAAACGTGAAGTGAAGAGCGCAGCCGTGTCTGAATGCTTTGCTGCAATAAGAGAACAATATTTTCATATATTTTTATGCTTTTGACTTTTCTGTTTTGTTTTAGTGTCACAACAAAACAGACAATGATAAGAGATCTGGAGACTTGCAGTGACTTGAGCTCGAGTTTCAAAAGTAGTCGAGTTAAATTCAATCAGTCTTGATGCCAGTTCTCATTTGGATTCTGGTCTTGACTTTGACTGGACCATTTTAAACATGTGAGTATGGTTTGATCTAAACAAACCAAACTTTATGTCACCTGGACTGGACCAAAATTGTCAAGTCAAAAGTACTTGTGGGCCTAGAAAATAAAGCAAATACCGCAGTCATTTTATTTATTAATTTGTTTGTATGTAATGGATGTTGTTTGTCATAGATCCAAAACTTGAAAGGATTTTGCATATTTCCTGTAGTAACAAAAAAAAGCATGTAATTTTCCATTTCTTTGGACTCTAGAATATATTTAGTCTCAGTTATTAGAACAGGATTCAGGTTTCTTTCTTTCGTAACGTTTAGCTAAGTTACATAAATTAAATAAAAGCTAATTTGGATGCAGCAAAGTTGACTTTTTGGTAAAAGTCTCTGGATAGACGTTTCTACTTATAATGTACTCAACCTTTTCCATTATGAAAAAATGATCATTTTACCTCGATTAAAAGTAAAAATGTTTCCATCTGCATCAACCGTCTGTGTTGGACAAACTTGTGTCGTTCTTGGACGTCATTCTAGGAGATATTCATTTTTATGAAGACCTGCACAAAGTCTGCCTCGTCCACCTCAGCTATGAATCTCCGCAGCTCCTCCAAAGTCACCATGGGCCTCTGTTGACATGTCTTGGTAGGGGTGCCATTGTACTCTTCTGTTTCCAATTTCAGATAAGGCTCTGTGGGAAGTTCAAAGCTTAGTTTATAATTTATAATCAAATCTGGTTTGAACTAATCCAAACCTTTCCCCCTGACCTGTCTGCTGCGTTCTTTTGTCTTCATAAGGTAAAGATAAAAGAATTTTTTAAAAATTCAACCCATATGCTCTGATTTTCTAAATAGAAAACATTGAATGGTGTGGTCATTACATCAAAATAAGTGAAAAATAAAAAATTCAAAAGATTTGTAAGGAATTGCACCAAGCCAAACCCTGACTGCGTCCTACTGTGTGAGTTGCAACATGTCTTTGTGAACTGTCAGCTCATTACACAATGTTTCTGTTCCACTTTTGCAGAACGGAGTCAACAGATACAAATGTTTGGACCCCAGCACACTCAGATCAGCCTGCAGACATGAATTTCAGTTCACACACACAAACACACACACACACACAAACACACACACACACAACACACACACACACACACACACACACACACACACGCGTGCGCACGGACACACACACACACACACACACAAACACACACACACACACACACACACTCTGGTCAACACAGTTCAAGTCTTGGTCAAACATTTTGTTGAGGAGTGAGCTCTGCTAATCACGGGGCTCTGACAGTTGATCTCTAGAGTTCAGCCGTCACGGCTTTCCTTCATTTATTTATTTGTTTTACCAATGGTGCACTCTTATTCAGTTTGAATAGTGTGAGTACAGCTGGTTTATTAAAATAGAATAATTTATAAATAGCTTCAGCAAGGGCTTGCTCCTAATTAGAATATGGCCCAAGCTGTCTTAATTTCTTTATGGAAGTACATGACAGTCCGCTGGCTGGGTCTCATGAAGGAGTAATTACGGTCCTATAAATTCAACTTCTGCTAAGCGCTTTCCCCCAGACCAAAATCACAACCACTTTTACAACTCCAGCCCGACACATCACTGTTGTGCCCTTACGGTATTTGCAGTTTTGCATAGTAACGCGTGAACACGTCCTCGTGTGCTGCACGAGTCAAACGAGTGCAGATGTCTTTCAACAGATCCTTTCTTTCCTCCAGGGCCGAGAGGGGTGAACAGGTGAAATTTGTGAGACTTTCTTTGAGAACTTGGGGAAACCGTAAAGGAGGTGATGATAGCATGTCCCAAGGCCGAGAAACACATGGCTCCTCCAGAGACCTGGAGGTGTAATAGCCTGAGGGGAAAACAGGCAAGGAAGACTGTTTTGGTGCAGGATCCACCAAAGAAGATACTTCACCATCATCTGCACAGATTTATTTATCCTCAATGCTTATTTCCTTGGAGATCCAGTATCTTATGTTAGAGTCAGGCGCAGTGGGATTTTAATCTTGCCTGTCAAACACAGAAAACAGGTCTGATCTGAAATGATACAATCTGGCACTGATGCGATAATTGGCCCCTACCAATGAAACACATGACAAAGAGATTGTGCTGTGCCGTCTCAAAAGGCTCAGCTCTGAGTATTTCATCTGATCCTGAAGGACTGAGCAGCGTTTTAAACCTTAAATCTCCTCAAGGGGCGATAATCTCACACTCACTGTTTTCCCTTCTCCTTGATATGAAGAGGCAATCGAACACGATACCATCTCCAAGAGACAGAACAAAAACCCAGGTCTGGAGGCTGCGGCAGATGTCACCGTGCATTGAGCGACGTGGACGCCAGACGGCTGTCATAGCCGTCGATGGGTTTCCCACTTTCGTCTGCCGGTTTGCCTTATCTGAAAACCCACAGAGCAACTCTGTCGTTTTAGAGCACAACTGGAGAAGATTGAAGAAACAAAAATCAGGAGATAGTTTGGTGTTGCCTCACTGCTCTTTTGACATTTGATTGGACACGCTTTGCAGCCCCCGTCGGCCTGCTGCCGGAGCATTTGTTAAGACAGAGGGGTTTGCCTCGCCTCTTGTGTGACTAAAGCATTGCACGGGATTGTGAACATTAATTCGGAATTCAACAAGAGGCCGCGTTTGGTGTTCGGATTAGATGGACAGAAATCAGAGACGCCAAACTTGAAGACTTCGTCTTTAAAACGTAATAAAACGGTGGAGGGGTAAGAGCAGGCGTAAAAAACGGATCTCTTTCTGAAAAGGCTTTCTCTTAAGTTAATGAAGCTGAACGCCCAAACAGAAGAGGCCCTTTAGCTCCACAGTGCTGGGGCCTCTGGCAATTAGGAGGATGATTCAGAGGAGCAGAGGTCAACGACGTAACGTGTGTTTACAGAGGCTGAGTGCTAATATCCCACTGTTCATCTGTGCAAAGAAGGCGATAGTTATAAAGAGGGTTAACAACTGTGCCGTGTTCTTATGAAGTAGCCCTCCTCCTAATTCACACACACACTTTTACTTTCTTGTTCTCTTTCTGCATTTATGCTGAAGCTTCCACGTAAACCTGAAACGGTTGGATTCAATTCAAGTAAGTCGTGTTTTGAGAACTGGAGAGAATTGATATGAAATACATTACTTGTGTGTTCTACTCTTTATTGCCAAAGGTTTTGTCACCATCTTGAATTAACACCTCATTCTCACTCCTCTAGAATCTCAAATGTGTTTGTACACAAATCTGGACGAGTGCGTATTATGGGAATTCTCAAAACCAGTTTGCGTGTGTTTTGTGGACTTGGAGAAGGTGTTCGAGTATTTTTCCCAGAAGTTCTTATTGTTTTAAAATAGAGCATTTTGTATTACTCTCCATTAGAGAAAAGTACGGAAGAGGTTTAGGGCCACACACAAAAAATAAATAAATAAAAAATTCTGACTTTAATCTCAGAATTCTGAGATTAATTTTATTTTTTTCAGAGCTCCTAATCCCCTTCAGTAGTAAAGGCTTATGTTTCAAACAGCTTATGTGTTCTCAATTTTTATGACATGACATACTGTGATTTAAATAATTTATGAACGGACATTAACACTTTGAAATGATCAGATTCACTTACAAAAGCAACTCGCTTTATTTCATTCACTGTCCCCTGTCAGCTTTGCTCTCTTTAGGAAGAGATGAGCGCTTGAATAGGAATTTCTGAAGATAATGTTTCAATTTTACTACATTTTTATTCACCCCAAAAAGTTAAAATGACTGATATGTAAGATTTATTTTCCCAGTGTCCAGCCTAAAAGTTCAAATATAAAAAATATATATAACAGTGTACATTTTTTGAAATCCAAAAGAAAACAGATAGCACAGGCACATAGTATCTTTGAACAAAGCTTAATGGTAAACATCGGAATGCGTACTTGTATTAGTCAGCCTAAGTAAATTAAGTGTTAGTCAGCTAAAAGAATAAACACACAAACACACACCTACACACACATTCACACCTTTACAGAATGTGATCACATTTGTAAATGATTGCAACTGTGTCGTCTTACCAACAAGTGTGTTTTCATTCTACGGTCTAAAATTTAGGTGTTCATGGGGGAATTTATTAGGTGGCACCTACCCAGCCCCTCCAGGCCCTGCCGTTGTTCAGACGTTCGTCTCGTGCAACTTATTGGCTTCACATGTGCATCACATGTACCTTGGGAGTTTGAAGTGGATGATTAACACCTTAAGCATGTTGTTTTCCTATCTGTTTCACATAAGTACAACTTGCAATCCTTAAAGTTTCGCAAGAAATTTTCTTCTAAGACCATCTAAGCTCATTCAGAAAAAAGTCCAGCAGATAATTTGTGTACCTGGGAAAAACTGACTCTTTTCAGCATTATACTGTTTTATAATAGAGAACCACTGTTATGATGACTTCCTGAAGGCAAAGTTTCAGAAAGAGCAGAACTTTGTAGAGACAGAGGCCCAATTTCATGGCGTTAAATTACCAAGCCAAATTTCTTCTAAGTCATATTTGATGTATACTACATTTTTATAACAAATGAAGAAAACATAGTTACTTGATTGTGCCGCAATCCGGCACTATGTGCCTGAAAAATAGATAATGCTACCACAGGAGATTAAAAGATTTCTCGAACATGCAAGAAAGAATCAAGGGAACACTCCAGGTATGTTTTTGATAGCATTAGAACATAATGTAACGCTAAAAAAAAGTTGATTTTACATATCAGTGCTCCCTTACAGTGCCAAATCGGTACAGCATCAATGTGTTCTGAGCCACATCAGTCTCTGTGATTCAGACGTGGCTCTTTGCTGGTTCACTTCAGCTGTTAAACAGAGCTCCAGGCCTGTCGGATCACCTGCAACAATAACTCGCATCTGAACATCCGCAGCGATGTCTGGTTCAGGTCAGGTCCATGTTCCCTTTCTAGGTAGAGCTGAAAGACGGCTGTTTGGGTGCTGGCCCTGCGCACACAGGAACATTCCAGGCTCACAAATAAAGCTGTGGCTGTTCCTTTGTTGCAGTGCTGACTAGACAAGTGCTTTTCTGCAGGGCTGATGAAGTCGCGCATCCCCCGCTGGTAAACGATCTGACACACTTTTTAACCGCCGCAGTCTTTTTTTTTTTTTTTTTCCACAGGCCCCTGTTATGAGGCGGGTTTGTTATTCCCGCCTTCTCGGATTCCTCCACTCTCCTTATCCACTGCTCTATCTGTCCATATCTATCCACCTTCCGGCTCTGTACGTCTCCCGGTCATTTTTCGCACATGTTGTAAGCAGATGGAGAAAAAAGGTGTCTACATAGAAGATATTTTCCCCTTCTTAAGCAGCCTTCCATCCTGCAGAACCAGCATGGGACTAATAAATTCAACATGAATTGAAAGCTAATGAAATGTGCCCCCTTCCCCTCACCTCCCCGTCTCTCCCTCCTTACAGCCAGCCACTTGGAAGAAGGCTGGACACACAACTGGTTGAGCACAGAGAGAGAGAGAGATAGAATGAGAGAGAGAGAGAGAGAGAGAGAGAGAGAGAGAGAGATGGAGAGAATGAGATCATTGACACATTAAAAGCAGCAGTCGACAAACCTACAAAACTGGCCCGCTGTCATCAGGCTGACCTGGGCGACTGGCCACAACATGTTCAGCATTCCTCTGTGACATGGCGCTTTGTCATTTTCCTCAGAGGGACACCGAGGGACAGGCCACATCAAAGCAATCATCTGGGGCTTCTGGTTGGGGACATAAATAAGAAAGCGGAATAAAAAGACACTTTGAAGGAGCACACATGAAAGCAGCTGGGTCCAACGTCGAGTCTGTTGTTGTGGCGAAAGGCAGCGCTGAATTCTGATTGTAGTAGAGGAGCATGCCATGAAAACAAACATACGCTCCACAGGACGTCTGTACAGGTTTGCACACACTGCAGTTTTCCCACCGTCCATATGGACCGCCACAGTGAGTTCATAGACAGAGGAGGAGGATGAGAGAGAGAGAGAAAGAGGAGGAGCAACTGAAGACAGATGCACTGTCACTCGGATCCTGAAAGTTCAACTCGAGGACATGGTCAGAGGCACGGCGTTGTCTGCAGGGCAGTTCCTGCAGTGGAAGTTTCTCTCAGCGGGTCCAGTCACGTTTCAAAGTCGATCGGCTCGTAATTGATTAATTGGAAGCTGAATGTGGGATTGGAGTAGACGTGGCAAAATCCATGTGATTCTCTCTGCTACTCAGCAGTTTGAACGATGAGATCAGTTTACCTTTGAATCATCTCCTTCCTGATTCTATTTCAATCCTCGTTCAACCTACAGTTGAAATCAAACGCCTTCGTCATTTCTGTTTACTAAATGCCAGAAGTTTGAAGTGAAAAATCTCTTGAGATTCTATCTTCAAATCAAATCTAAACGTAAACCTGACCTGTCTGCTGTGTTCCTTGGTTCATCGAGATGCTGTTTGCCAACTGGCGCCCTCTCAAAAAAAAAGTAATTGGTGTATTTATTTCAAGATTATATTGCACACGGGTAAACTTTATTTACTAATTAGTTGATTTCTGAAAGCAGTTGATTATACTGGATTTTTATGGGGATATCAATGCTATATAGATATAGATATCAATATCTTTACACTCTTTAAATATTTACTGTGCAGTATTTCTAAATTATGTTTCCTATTTTGTTTCCATTTCATAGCTAAGTGTTACTTTGCATTTGTCAGTCAAAAAGAATTCCAAATAAATTATATAGCAATGCGCCTATGAATGAAAAATGTCAAAGGTGAGGACTTTTGCAACTCACTGTACACTGCAAAAAAAAAAAAACTAAGATAAGGGTGGCAAAACCAACTTACAAGTAACTTTTCAGCCAAATTAACTATCCTAGGCTGCAGAAAAAGTTGGATAGTTTGGCATTAATTTTACTCACTTGTTGCAGTGAGTTTATAAAACCAGTGTTGTGACTTTGTAAGTTTCCATTCAAATTCAATTTTTCTGACTTATTAAGTTAATTTTCTGAACCTCTGTAATAATTTTTTTGCCCACCAAAGTGGGGGCTTATCCAGGATCTTTTGCATTTCTGTTATTTCCATTTATTTCTCCCAGAGATTAATTTGAATGAATTAAGATGCAAAAACTCAATCCATACTGCCAAAACAAATTCTGAACCATTAACTACCAGGTGGGTTGATGACTCATTTCAACATTACCTTTATTAATAAATATGCTTTACGTTACTGAATTTGGTTGAATAAAGCAAGAAAACAGTTCATGCGTTTGCAAAAAAGCAAGGCCAGATTCACTACCCAGAATCCAACCCTGTACACTCTTCTATATTTTATGTTTGTCGATATTCATGAACAGGTTTTATTTGGACATTCAGTCAGTGCTCAATAAATATAACAAGTGCAGCATCCAAGGTCTAGGTAAACATTCTCTTGTCAATAAAAATCATTGACAGACACAATATCTCCCTCTGTTCAGTGATCAGCTTGTATATATTATTACCTTTGCTCAGAATATAAAGTAAACACACTGTAACAACAACTAATGTAGTTCCCATGTCATTACTGGCTCAATGCACGGTGCACGGGTTTTCACCCAGATGCGTTTTGTCAAAGCCGCTCCTACATCAGACCAACTCAGTGCGTTGTGTGTTTGTGTGTGCGCCTGCGTGTGCAAGAAAATGTGTGCACATGTGTTTGGAGCCATTATTCACAGTGTAATATGCCAAATATCCTCTCTCAACACTCCAAACTCACATTACAACATGAACACTTGCCCAGCATAATGCATTATGGATGATTGCATCTGTGTTACATTTTCTCTGTAGAGTGTCTGCTTGTGAGAGGCAATGCTATTAATACATTGTTGTGAAAAGGTACTTGCCCCACACCAGATTTTGTCTGATTTTGCTTTTTTTTTGGTGACGATTAGATGCTTTGGCCCAACATTCATTTCAGGGTAAACAAAAAAGGTGTTTGAAAATAATGACTTTATTTATGCTGCCTAAACTAACCTGCTCCTTTATGAAACATAATTTCCCCCCTAAACCTAATAGCTGCTTGTGGCACCAGTGGCGGCAACAGCTGCCATTAATGAGTGTTTTCCATCTCATCTGTGTGGAAGAACACAGTCAAGGTTTTTCTGCTATAGGAAGCAGAAATATGCTTCCAGTTGTTTCATATCAACAATCACATTTTGCTGCAAAAATAACGGGAATTAGTTTAATTGTTTCACATTCAGTTTTTTTTTGTTTCTTAATATCCCCACCCATTCCACACACAGACACACACACACACACACACATACACATGCACACACATTCTCACACATGCACATGTGATAAGTAAGCGCCGCTCACTCTGGCTTTTTCTCTGTGATTCATGACAGTGTGTGACCCAGTGAGTCAGAGCTGGCTCCAGAACAGCAGGAAGGAGTCGGTAAACTCCTGTGTCATTCTGTGGCGTTTCAACCCTGACAGCTACATCATGGATCTCCAACCTCTCTGCATTCAGTGGACAAGAGAGTTTTGCAAAAAGGAAGAAAATAGAGCCATTTTGGAAATTCAGGAGTTTTTTTTTAATTAATTTTTTAAAATTTTGTTTGTGTGCCATCATCCAGCATGTTTTCACCAAAGCAGCCCACAAACTGAAGACGCTTCCCTATCTGGGGATGAGAATAATACAGAATGCAAATCACCTCTTTGCAAAAATGTGTTTGTTCACTCTTTGGCTGAAAATGCAACAGTGTTTCTTTGAATAAATCATTCAGTTGGAAAACAGTAAAAAAAAAATTTTTTTTCAGATGCATGCCACTTAATTCAGTTGCTAAATCATTCAACGGAGATTACTCCTGATTTACAATGGAAAAGGCTGATTTTGCTGGGGAAACTACTGCCACTGGTAAAATACTGTTCCTCTTGTGGCAAAAACATGTAAAGACTCTTAAGGTTGGAATAAGAAAAAAAAATGGAAGTGAACACTATTTAGGAAGTCTGAAATTATCAGAATTATTTAAAATAGCGAGTGTTTGACTGGTTGATCAAAAATATTTTTACACAGTTCATTCTGCACTACCACTTCTGGGTGTGGTGGTATTGAAATGTAAATGATTATTTCCTTAAACATGCAGAATTTATGTTCTGTTTAAAACTGCATACATCATAGAAACGTGAAATATGTGTAGTGAGAAGGACAGCAAACTTTTACAACGACATCAGACTGTAGCAGAATAATCTTTCATCCTGCAGATAATGATCATGAGATTGTTAAGCAATATCTAAATGTGATGCTTAATTGGTATTTAGCTAGTTTAGAACTCAAAGAGGAATGGAGTTGTAGCTGTTGAGGAGTCAGAAGGAGCAGGAGCTTCTTAAAGAGACAGAGGCATAATTTCACAGAGTTAAAGTCAAATTTCTTTTAAGTCATGTCTGATACATACACAGAGAATTTTACAACAACCAAAGGTGACATTGTTTCTTGATTATGCCATAAAATGAGACTATGTACCTGCCTTTGGTATATAGGCAGGTTCTCATATTGACACTAAAATCCTGAGCGCAACTTATATTCCCACTAAAATGAGCAAATTTGACAAGTTTGAGTACTCAGTTGAGCGTAGCGAATAAATCCTAGAGGTTTGCACATTTTGCAGATGAGCAAGAATAAATTTACAAGAGGGACCTTGCCTAAACATAGAGATAGATGAAGGGGTCTTAGAGGATTAGAGAGCGCACTCAATTATTTATGCTTCTGGATCGTCACCAAACCTTTTTAAGGGCAGGTGGATATTATTCCTAACTGTTAGCTTCCATTGAAACTAATATTTGAGAGGGAAATAATTGCTGTTAAGCAAAGACAATCCAAGTTTGTTCTTGGGACAGAGCAATGCATTTTGCATCCTTTATTTATTTATTTTTTTACTAAGTTCTGAAATTCAGCAATGAATACAGCTGTCATAAACTACAACTCTGAACACAATCAGAAAAGAAAAATTGTCCAAATGATCTGTAGTTTTGTACACTTTTAATTATTGAATATTCTTGAGTCTTTTGGCTGTCGACTGATGAAAAATTGATGAATTTATAAATATGGGAGCAGGTTCTGAGATTAACTCTAATGTGGTATCTGCTTTTCACTTACACCAAATAAATCAGCATTCTTGAAAAGACCACTGTGTGATGCGCTCTTTCTTAAGACCCCCACGAAGAACACACACACGCACACACACACAGCTACCACTGCTGCTGTTGCTCCTCTGGAGAACCTCATTTTTCGTCTGGTTTCATTTTCAGAACTGGGGTGTCATTCAGAATGTTTGACTAGTGAATAGTGTTCATGACATGAAGAGGGAAAAGAGAGAGGATGAGGAGGGTTCAAGTAAACATTGGCAATATGCATGTAGCAAGGAACGCCAGTTTATCATAATGTTCCACTGTTGTTAAAGAAAACTTTTTAAAAATTGCTGTATTTCTTTTTTTAATGCACAAAATATTAAATGCAATGTGGCGGCCCTCATAAATTATTAAAAGTAACATAAAATCAATATTATGATGAACTTTAAATATGATTTTAGTGTTTCATAAAAGCACTATAAGGTATTCTGCTGTCTCACTCTGGAATACACATAAACACTGGCAGAGCCCAAGACTGAATCGGATACAACACAGCAACACCCCATTTATGCCTTCGCACTTAACCGGGGTTGTCCCAATCTGGTATTTATATCGAAAATTGGTCCGATATCAGCCAAACAACAAATTTTGGATTATATCTGCCTGCATCTAAAATCTCAGATAGATGCACTCACTCAGAGATAAAGTGCTCCAGAATTTAGTCTGCTCCAGCATTTCTATCCAGCGGCACTTGTATCCCCCATGCAAACCTCTTGGTTAATAATAAGTGGGTCAGCTGCTGTCATACCAATTGTTGCTGCATATTGTTCTTTGAGTAATCTCACTTGATCAAGCATTTTCTGACATTCCCACACTTCAAAATAAGCAATAAAAGTATATATGACTTGTGTTCTCACGGTGACATTGGTTGTTGACATTGGAAGCCTGGTGAATAAGAAGAAAGAAGAAAGCAAGCTAAGATGAAGCAAAGGGCAGTTAGACATGAAAGCAAACCTCAAACCACTTAAGATGTTTATAGAAAAGCTTTAAAAAGTAGACAACAACTAGGGTTACATCTACAGGATATGTAACTGACAGATCAAAAGTTTTTTTTCTTAATCTAGACTCATTACATATGGCTAAAGAGAAGTAAGGGAAAGTAATTAATCTGTTACTACTTGCAAACTTGGGTACTCAGAATGCTGCTTTTTCAGTCTGAGAGCAGATTTTGAGGAGCAATTGTCCGATGCCATGAGAAAGTACATGCTGAAATATTAAACTCCCCACCGGCTCAGGGGCAGGAAAACATTTTACTGATGTCTTTCTTTTTTTTTCCTCAATAACATGACAAATAAAATTAGTTTTTGGCAATTATTATTATTTCCTCCTCCGAAGAGCTCGTGAACTCATGATAATTGTTCATCTCTGCCATAATCGCCGTATTTATGTTGTTGCAAATGACACATGGCAAAACTCCATGACGTTACGAGAGGGGGGAGATTGGCGTGGTGCGTTTTGTAGACCGTGAAAGGTCTGTGCAAAACAGACAAAAACGGCGAACACGCTGGGCCATTTCATCAATGTGATATTTAAATTCACTTGGGATTTTTAAATTCTTTTTGTTGTTGTCAACATGCGTCCTTAACAATGGAACGTTTTGGCCTTGGCCAGCAATGGGCCTCTTTTATAGGACCTTTGTGGGTTGACTGAATACAGCCAGGCATAAGGTGTGAATCATGACAGAGATGAGTTCCCTCCACAGCCAAGCCAGGCCAGACTCCGCCTTAAAGATGGGGTAATAAGCTCTGTTTCCTGTTAAAGGAGTCAGTTGAAGTGGTCAAGGTGTCTAATGAGGTTGCCTCCTGGGCATCTCCCACTGGGAGAAGACCAAGGGGCAAATCCAGAACACACTGGTGTAAGTGTATGCTCCCTCTGGCCAAGCAACGCCTTGGGATTTCCTGTAAGCTGGAGAAGGCTGCTGGTTAGGGGACAACCCAGAGGATATTTTACCTTGGATTTCACTGGGTTTCTGTCCTGATTAGATTAAGACACATATGTAGGACCTTCATCCATAACCAGAGTTATTGATATGGATGTGGACGTGTAGGTTTTCATCAAATCTACATGTCCAGTTAAGATGGGACCATACAATACAGTTGTTGTTGAGTTTTTTTCCGTCACTGGCCCTTTTCATCCAACTTTCCTGAGTCTGTATTGAAACCCTGTTTGCTGTACGGTGATGGAAACCAGGTGATGATTTTATCTACAACTGGACCCCCAAATTAAATTCTGCTTATGCTCTCATTCAGTCTTGTGCTGGCTTTGCTTTCAACCCTCGACAATCATCGCAGAGGCGATCCACCGGAATTCACCCAGCAACTGCTTTACCCCGACTACATCTCTCTGGGGCTCATTGCACTCCTTTGCTTTTAGTATTTGCTCATTCCAAGTATCTCGGTGAGTTCCCAGCTGACTTCATATCCATTTTTTTACTCCGCTGTTTTTGATATTCTTGACATGAGTGCTCCTCTGTGATATGCCCTCCCCGTCCGTGTTACCTGAATGATGATAGGCTTCCCTCCACCCATCCACCTGCCAGGCGGCTGCTTTGTTGTTGTTTGCATTGACACATGGAGTGACTGGAAAAGGTCAATCGTTTCTCCCGTAGAGAGAAATAAGAGAACCTCTGGATCATAACTTCTGCATATCTATGAGCCAGAGAGTGTGGCTGTGACTCATTTCCGTGGATTTATTGACTCGCGTACGAGCCTAAAATGGGGGAGTCATAATTGCGTGGAGACGAAGGAATCCATGCAGGCGATATTATGATAATGCGGCGTCTGCGAGATGCGAAGAACGGATTGCAGAGCGGCAGTTGTGTTTCCCTGCCACTCAGGCTGCCTCTCATGAAAGTCAACATCAAGGTTTTCACTCTCTGTTTGTACTAAGCAGAGATATTAATAGCTATGATTTCCCCCGCTGAGCAGAGCCTTTGTCTTTGCTTCTGCCTTACTGATCTCTGCAATACGTAAGAGAGACAATGACACCACTTATTTATTGTTCTAATTTCTTTTCATGAATCCAGGATTTCGTTAACCTTTGCAGCAGGACCAACTATAATCTCCATCCAGTCACTCATTCGCCATGTTTTTTTTCTTCTTCTTTCTGTCCATCAGCACTGACTGGAAGGCAGCTGGTGTCTTCAAGCCTGACAGTCTTCATTACAGGTTAAAATAGAGTAAATTGATTTTCTTTGTGTGAATGAGTTGTCTCCCTGTGAACTGCTCCGTCTGTTTTTATGTGTTTGATTCAGGTATATAAGACAATGTAATGACGCATTCACACGTGCAGATATAAAATATGGAGACCTGCTGAGCGTAAAATCCCGATTCAATAGAATAGCGATATTTTTGAATCACTTCTCACATCAGGCACTTTACACTGATGAGGCATAACATTGCGACCACCTACCAGATTGATCCACGTTTTACTGCCGAACCAGCTGGTCTCCTACGGACCCCCGCAGGCATTGCTGTGGTATCTGGCACCAGAATATTAGCAGGAGCTCCTGGCTCCTGTAAGTTGGGAGGTGTGCATTCAAGAATTAGATGTGTTTGTCCAGCACGTCACCAAAGTGGTTGATTGAATTGAGATCTATGTAATCTGAAGCCCAAATAAACACTTGGGACATGTTGTGCACCTCAAATCATGCCTACTTCACTGTTCACTGTTCACTGTTAATAAAAACACATCTCAAAACTCAAATCAGTTTCTATAATTTAATTCATTAATTAAACCACATTAGATTAATTACACACTGACTGGAGTTTATAAGCCTTTATTTGTTTTATTTATGAGAATTTTACTCTCACAGCTCACAAAAATGCAATATTTCAGAATATAACATCTGGCAAAAACAAAACGTGTTCTTAATACCTGCTTAAATGTTTTTTCAAAAGGTACTTTTAATCTAACAAATGAGTCTCATTGGAAAGCATGTTCTAACTCAACGAGCAGCTGGTTTAAGTTCTGGCTGAAGAGTCAATTCAAGTCCAGTTTATTTGTATAGTACATGTCAGCAACAAAGCAGTTCAGAGTGCTTCATATCATGAAAACATGATACAGTCATCAATGAAACAAGCAATGAACGTTACATTTTGTGAAATCCTGTCATTACGTCTTGATTCTGAAAGTTTGTTACAGATTTGTGGTACATAGAAGCTGAAAGCTGCTTCAGTTTGGTTCTGGTTCTGGGGATGCAGAACAGACCAGAAACCAGAAGATCTGAAAGGCTAATACAATATCAACAGATCTCTAATATATTTTGGTGCTATACTGTTCAGCGATTTATAAACTAACAACAGCATTTTAAAGTTAACTCCTTAAGCTAAGGAGCCAGTGTGAGGATTTTCGACCTGGAGTGATGTGCTCTATCTTCATGGTTCAAGTGAGAACAGCAGAGTTCTGGATCAGGTGCAGCTCTCTGTTTTATTTTTTAAAGTTATGGTAACTAGTGTTATTTCTTGCTACAGTCTAGTGAGAGCATGTAGATTTGAAATAGGAGAGGGCTGATCACGGCAGTGACGTACGGGTGAAGCACAACGGACGAATGGAGGGATAAGTTTTTGACACGGCCGTCGCAAGTTCGAGTCCCAGCCTGATGACCTTTGCCCTCTCTCGTTACCCACTTTGTTGTCTGACAATTGTCAAATAAATTTAATAAATTAGGAGGGGTCCCAGGATCAAACCTTGGGGTGCCACACATGTGCCCCCTGTCCACTCTGATGAGAAGTTACCTATTGCCACAAAGAGGAGTCAACAAGAGGAAGAATATGTGATTTCCTGTGCTTTCGTCTTATAAATTGTCCTTGGATAAAACACTTCTCATCATAACAAGGCAATTTGGGATCGTCTTACCCTACTCAGGGATTCTCTCTTGCCAAAACGTGTCAGGATGGTTCATGATGACATCCTGGTGTTTTCTGTGGCTGAGCACTCAGAGTGTCCTTGACTCTGCTGGCTGTTTGGTTTCCAGGAGAACACGACCAGATCAGGACCCTCGGTGTTTGTGTGTCAAATGTGCTCGAAACGATTATGTATGCATGCTAAACACACATCTATGATTCTTTTGATGGTCTTATTTATTTACTTTAATAAAAATAAATAAATTGTGCTTTGTGGATGCATACAGTTACAGCAGCCCCGTGCTCTGCTAAAGCACAGATCCAGGCTCTTGTTCCTCAGCCATCCTGCCCCGTCTCTGGTGAGTAATCAGGTAATTGATCATAGAGACAGGTAATTATTCCTGTGCCAGACTCACTGGCAAATGAAAAGTCCGGCAAAAAGCATCCGTCTCATCCAACACAGCCTGCGGTAAGAGGACAAGAGAGGTGTAAAAATGGGACACTCGGAGGATAGATAGCCAAACGAAAAGAGCTTGAATCAAAACGCTTTTTTTTTTCTTTTTCTTTCTCCCCATAAAGTCTTGGAACAGTTGAATCAAGATATTTAAATACACCGTATAAAAAGACACAACCAATTATTTTCTCACCATCTAATATCAAATCAGACGAAATCTTTTGATTTCTGTTGCCAAATGCCAGAATGATGAGAGAAATTATTTTCATTGCTTTGTTTAATGTTCAGATTTTTAGGAAGATAACTGTGGAGTTCTACAAGTCTGGATTCAGTGCCTGAAAGTGCTACGTTCATATTTTCAAATACAAGTAACTATATGAAGGCTAAAATAACATCTTTAAGGAAGAAGATGGGTTTTGTTTCACAGAGATTAGCATGTTTTGGGGGAAAATGTGTCTCAATCCCAGAACAAAAGTAATGCCGGCCAATTACTATCCACCGTGAAATAAGCAAAAGTAAAAGAAAAGTATATTATCCAGGGAAGCTTGTGAACCAGAGAAAATCATTCCAGCTGTCAAATACCAGCGTGGTACTTGGCGGTAGAGGGATTGGGGTACGTCACAAAGACATCAGTCAGGAAACTAGACCTCAATCATCCTAAACAAGTTTCCAAACTTTTTACAAGGCAACTTAAGTTGCTTTCAAAAACAGCCAATGCTTTACTACTCAATTCCGCTTAATTCTCATCTCTGCCCAGGGGTGCATCTAGGTTTTCTCCCATTGAGTTTGATCTCTCAGATTGCATTTCATCCCGGGCAATCAGTGAACAGAAGGAGAAGCAATGAGCAATGATGTCAAGTTTTTGCACTGTTTTAGAATTGTATTTTGCCTCTACAAGGTTGTAGTTTGGCAATGGCAACAGAGGAAGCCATTCAGTCCCTGTTGGCCACATTACCAAATATTCAACAATTAAAGTTGGAGCAGGAAGAATGCTAAGGCACTTTGTTGCTGGCATGGATTTTGTGGCCCAACTCCACAAGAGACAGTGAGAGTACACAATATCTGGTAAGCTTCATAGAGTGACTTTCCTTACGATAATAGCTGACGCATTACATACAGTATGTCACAGTCAAATGACATGACACAGGTAACTTCAACCTCTGGATCAAAGTGTTAATCAAGGGGCTAGTTTTTACTAGCCTTTCAAAATCTTGGTCTCAGTTTAGAACGTAACATATCCGACTCATTTACATCTGTCCTGCCAGGAGGAACAAGTCAAAATTCCTAAAGCAAACAGGAATAATCTCGATGCTCTGGCTGACCCGAATCAGGAAACAGGAAAAAGAAATTGTCTAATTTACTGCAACACAGAGAGAAAAAGAAAACATCTCTTTACACAGTGTATGCGAATATCTGGTTTCAACTCCAAAAGATTAGATTGGTGTTGCTCTCTACGGTTTTTGTAGATAACACAGAAAAGAAAGGACAAATTGACCAAAAGCCCAGAATCATAACAGCAGCTATCTATTTCCACAAATGATTTAAACATTTAAATTGCTATATAGTGCGTCTCACTTGACTTGCGTTCCGTCGGTCATAAAAGGTGAGCTACTGTTGGCGTGACAGAGTGCTTACACGCAGAATTTTACCTCCCCCCCACTGCCTGCATCTTTGATCTAGGTTGCTTGCTTCATTGGTGTCATTTAGGTTTGTTCTGGAGCAGTGAGTAAACCAATCTTCTTACATGCACCCTTGTCTGCAGTTTGCCCTTGATTTATGAACAGGGAATAACCGTGCTGAACTTGGTGCTCATTTGTCACCTGTCATTAAGATGTACTGGTAAGGTGTTTTCTAGCTCCAAACAGCCACCCTCAGCTCCCCGAGCCCTCTCAGTCTCAGAGCTGTTGATGATGCTTTTGGGCCTGTGTTGCGAAGAGCAGCAGCAGAAGAAACAGAGGAACAACGAAGCCTTGCTGCCTCTCCAGCTGTGCCTAGCACACAGGAAGAAAAGGGTAGAAGAAAAAAAAAGCCAGCTGCATTATGTGTTGTCGAGTTCGTCTGCTGTAATTGCGTAGCCGTCTGAAGCAGAAGATCTCTTCCCCCTCGCGGCGATCACTCATTGTCATTTTTCATCTTCACAAGTTTGTGCACAATGCCTTTTTTTTCTCCTCCCTGCCTCCCTTGCCGTCTTCCTCACGCACCCCTCCACCATGCTCAGAAGTGGTTGCGCTCTTGTGGGCTGAAACTCCCACTGGAGACAGACACTTATTTGGCTCCGGGATAAAGCGAGATGTGTGCTGAATTGAAATGCTAAGTCTAGCATGAAACTCCAAGGGCCATGGGAGACTAATCAGTTGTTGAAAGGCAAATAAATATACAGTATAAAGGCTGCCTGCAAATCTAATTTAGCCTGGACGCATGGTGCTGTGTTTTGCTGCTGCTAAAGGCTTGATTTTAAAACAAGTACGTTACAGCCTCTTCCAACCCACCACTTGCTACATTTGTCTCAGTTTAGATTGACTCAGTTGGACCGGAAATTTTTCGGGCCTCTAGCCACTAACGAGTAACACAAGGATGATGTAAATAAGCTAAGAAACAGTGAAACAAGATTTTTCTCAAAACCCAACTTCAAATCTTACCATCAATGACAAAACCAGTCTCAAAGTTTTTCAACTTGTCAATCTTGCCTGGCCATTGCCATCTTGTGCAATTCTACTTGGTTCTCTACCTTCAGCGCTGCCTCTGGTATTTCTCTCATTGAGATTGATTTCTCCAGTTGAATTTCAAGCAGGCCAATCAGCAAACTGAAGTAGGAGTCGTGAATGATGATGTCGGTTGAACTGTAGTCTGCCTATATAGGGCTGTAGTTTCACAATGGCAGTGGGGGAAGTGAATGAAGCCATTTGGTCCACATTGGCTACGCCTCCAAATATTGAGCAATTGAAGTCAGAGCAAAAGAAATGCATGAGACATGTTTTGTGTGTGTGTAAAGAAGCCAAACCACTTGAAAAAGTACATCTTAAACTCACTGATTCGGACTAAAGTGAACAAACTAAAGGTTTGAAAACACACACCTAAAGCGCTGCTGGTAGTACCTCAAGTACTTGGACTCTTGATGGTAACTTGGTATTGCATCATAGAAGTATGGCGAAGTTAAGAGAGTTGTCCAGAGAGTTCAGAGAAGACTCTGTTACCGTGTACAATGTGCCTAAAGATACAGTTGGCAGCGTAGCTTGGAAGAACAGCTTCTTGCAGCTGTGGTGGTCAAAACCCCGAAATGGAACCAGGCACTGAGATTTCCATTTCCACAGCAATGTACATACTCAACGCTAAGTGTTTTCTTGCCTGAACTCCAAGTCGTACACAACCACTGACCCAAAAGCTCAAGAAAAGGTCAGGGTCAATTTGTCCACAGCTACATACAAAAAAGCCAGGGACGATTCAGGATTCAGTTCTGGGAGTGAGGAATCAAAACTTTACCTATTTGGGCTGAGAGATCAGGAATATGTCTAAAGGAGAAAAATGAACCACGCACTGCTAGGACAGCATGCCCAAAGGGAAACATGGTGGTGGTCCAGTGATATTCTGAGGTAACTTTGCTTGATCTGGAAAAGGAAACCTGCAGCATACATCTGTAAGGTTAAAGCTTAAGTGTCTTTGGACTCTAAAACAGGAGAAGAATCCCAAGTTTAAAGTTCACTTAAAATTTGATTTCAGAAGTCCTGAAAAATACTACTATCGTCAAGATGTGCGGCATGTAGGAGGTGAGGTAAACGCAAGTGGACCCGCGCAGTAGAGAAAATGATGGTTTTAATGATGAAATGACAAGAATACAAAGCCCAGCAGCACAGACGAGCAGAAGGCCAGGAGCTCAGAACAACTAATGCCATCGCAGGCTCGACTGAAAATGTCTGGTGGGAACTGAAAGCCCTCATATCATCAGTATTGAACTCGAGGTCTTTCGCCATAGGATTCCTCATGGGCTCTACCAGGAACTGGTGTATGGCTATAACTTACATTTGCATTACAGCAACCATGGGGGTCAACTAACTATTAAATATGCTTGTTATGAAGGGTACTGAATTTTGATAACAGATTTTGCCAAAAAAAAAACTATTTTGCAGTGGAGGGTCTACAATAGGTAAGTGTGGAGAATTTCCCTTCCTGCCCCCGTGTTCATCTGTGGTAAGGTTACGGGGCTGAGTCTGAAAAAGACCCAGTTGGAGATGTCATTAAATATGTATTTCCCTCAGCAGAAATCCCTCTAGACACACTGCTGAACTGACATTCTGTTGGTGTCCTCTGCGCTTCATGTGGAGTGAGGGGACAAGGAGGGTGGAGTGGAGAAAACAACACTGGCAGTCAAATAAAGAAGCAGAGTAAGTGATAGGGGGACATGTTTGACAGGTAGACGATGCAGTGGCAGGGAAAGGTGCCTGAAGAGAAGGGGCTTCGCTGACAAAACATCTGACGTAGGTCTAACTGATGTACAAGTATGTCAGGTCTCATCAACAAATTCAAATCCATTGAGGTTCCATTAAAGATGCTTTTCTGCTTTGTGGTGGACATATTCTTTGTCCCTGTCATGTTTTTGTTTCTATTCGTTTTGCTCTCTGCTCTCATTAAACCTGTTTTCCGTTACGAATCAGGGCACTCGCTCCTTGTTTGGTCAATAATGTCTTGCTGTAGTGTATTTCATTTATTACTTTGTTCATTGCAAGAGCCTTAAAACAAACAGTATTTATCAAAATAATAGATTGTTTCTCTGTAATCATTCAAAAGGTTAGCATTTTAACAGCTTGTGGGAGAAAGCAGTGCAGCAGTTTTGCTTTTCGTGTGTGTGTGCAGAGTGAGTGAGGAGTCTGACAATGTTCAGTGCCTTATGTTTGTCCAGCATACACATGAAAATGGTTTATTTCTATCAATTTTGCTTGATTTTGTTAATGTGCCAGTTGTTGATTTCTGGTGAAACTTTTGAAATGATAGCGGTACAAACAAATATTTCTTTGCTGCATAAACATTGGACTCCAGTTTAGTTTAATTTGTCGGGGGTGAACTTTACTGAGGTTGTACAAAATCACAAAGATGTTGTGGTTCTTTTAGTCAACACTGAAGAGTCTGTGGCAGCCTGAGTTCACATTAGGTTTGCTACAATGTCAGATGAGTAAGAAGGCAATGATATAGCGTGACTTAACTGAGACAGCATTTCTGCCCCTGCCTGTTCCAGTCCAACACAAGGTGGGATGAGAGTTTTCTGTAATGGCACATTAGCAGATAGAGAAAAAGAGGAGTAAATTTCCATGAAAAAAACCCTCAAAATGTTAGATAAATCTCAGAAACTATATATATATATATATATATATATATATATATATACAGGTAATATATATATATATATATATAATTTTTTATATAATTTTTTTTCTTTTTTTTCTGAATTTTAAAAGTTAAAAAATTGCTCCCAGAAATGTTTAGATTAATTTCAGGGCAATATAAATAATTTCTTTGAAGAACATGGAAATTTTCAAGTTTCAAAAGTGGACAATTTTTAATTGTTTGAAATTCTGAAATTTCCTTTTTATCTTCTTGTTTTCTTCTGGGTCTTTTTAAATAGAAAATTCCTGCTTTTTTTTTCCAGAAAAAAATCGCTCCTTCTGTTTTTTTCTGTCTACAACGACCCTGATATGTTTTCTCATCTCTCCTTTACCTCCTTTACTATTCATCAACATAGTTAAGCAGGAGAGATTCGAAAAGATGATGAAAGGCAAAGTCTACACTTTTTGACTGCATCTCAGACAGTTGAGACAAACTGGGGGTTAGAAACCGGACTAATATTGGTGAAGAAGGGCCAGGGTGGGTGGGGGTGATTGCATAGGCAGCAACACGAGCGTACCCCCTCCGAAGTGTTGGTTCTGCCAGATTATTTAACAGAAGCAAGTGGCAGTAGTTGACATGGTTTCACAGGCTGTGTGCTGTGCACACTCCTCAATTATAGATGGGAAAAGTGACACTGTGACAGCTGTAGCTCTCAGAGGGCTGGTGAGGGAGGCAAAGTGAGAGAAGAAGTATGCAAGGAGTAACTCCATCCTCCTCAAGCAGGAAGAAATTAGACTGTCTTCTGCATATGTGACATGCACAAAAAGTATCACACACACGCACACACACACAAATGTTCTCCTTGTTCATGTTAAATTAAATATGGGGTGGAGGTAATGAGGAAATTATTCAAAATCCTTGACATGCTTTAAATCAGATTATGCTCTCCCCCTGCCACACCGGACTCAGTCTTAAGACACAGATTAAAGCATTTCTTGCTTAAGGCACACACAAAACACACCGCACACTCACTCACACACACACACACACACACACACACACACACACACACACACACACATGAAGTGAGATATATAGGAAGCTCTTCTGCATCCATCTCAGTTAGAGACAGAGCAGAGAGGAGAGGGAAATTATCCACGGCTTTCCCTTCTGTCTGGATTCAAAGCAGGAAGTGGGATTAGATCTGCTGCCATCTTGGAGAATCACTACATTCAGTCCTGAAAGAAACCATGGTGGGGATTGGAGGGGGGCGAGGGGTGAACCCAATCAGCATGGCTGTCTAATAACGGCTATATTAACTAGTGATAGAAGGACAACGAGAAAGACATCACTGGCCCCATCCATCCCACTCCTCTTTTTTCGTGCCCTTACATACCTCCAGTGAGGGAACAGAGGGCCCATTGTTTAGCATTAGGGCTCTTAGTCTCACAGAGACGTCCTCGCTGGTGCACCCTGCAATTATGTGATAATAAGGCCCGTGCATTTCACATGTCATAACCGCGAGCAGTATTGGGTCAACACACACAGTCAAGTCTGAGTCGTTAAGGAAATGGGTGGTGAATGCTACAATGGATGTTGTGCCGCCATATCATACATGTTATCTTAATATGAGGAAATGCATCAAGCCGTGACCTTGTTGGCAGCCTTAACATGCGTGATCTATGGTAATGTATGTAAATATTTGGAGCTTATTGCATAAATAAGAGCTTGATGTGCACATTTAGAGATTCGTGTGTGTGTGTGTGTGTGTGTGTGTGGATTTGACGCGGTGGGTCACACGTCTCACAGGAGCTCGTGGGTTAAAGCTCACAGCTGGAGGCGACGGATAGGCCACGTCTCAGAGGCAACAACAGCAACAACAACAACAACAACAAAAAATCAGCTTACACAAACAAAATGAAAAAGTCAATCACACCCACAGAGGCTGGAGGTAGAGGCTGAAATGAGATACACACGCACACACATGCGCACATGAGTGGTTACTCATTTTGTGCTGCATATCAGTGTGTATGTTTGACTCTTAATGCACTTAATGCAGTTTGTTTATGGTGTTAAGCAAGTTAGCCACCTATTACAGAGATTGCATCCTGTATAATTTCAGTGAATGTTCCCTTGTTGTAACACTGCATGCCTATCAAGTTATCAGATTTGGAAACTGTTAATCATTTTTGAATGGGTCTTCTACAAAAAAAATATTATCTTTTGATACAGTCCACTTCTACATTTGTAGCCATCTATATTGTATGTTATGCCTTATTTCAAACGTTTGATTGTAGTGAGAGGAAGCTGGAGCACCCAGAGAAAACCCAGGAATGCAAACACATTAAACCCAGGATCTTCTTGGTGAAAGGCAATTAGCCTAGCATTACAGCCTTTTTAATGGGACGGTATTATGTAAAATCTTTTTTTAAGCTTTATATCATGCTATAATTAAAACATACCTGGAGTGTTGCTTTGTTTCTTTCATCCATGTTTACTTTAGTCTCCTACGGCAACCATTCAGTCCTGCAAAACGCTTGGGGGACTGAGCCCATCTGCCCGGACGAAGCTCCTCTTAAGAGCTGCAGTTTCCACCTCACAGCCTCCCTCTCCCATGACTCCCCCAATCAGCTCCTTCAGACTAGCCAGAAGCAATTAGCAAGCACCTGGTGGAACTGCACATCTGCTGAGCTCTTCTTCTCACTACAATGCTGGTAATGTTGTCAAAGGGTTAATAGAGGAGCCATGTTGTGATGATTTCCTGAAGGCAGAGTTTCAGAAAGAGCAGGAGTTTCTTAAAGAGACAGACGCCTAATTTAACCCTTGTGCGTGTGAGGACTGAGGAAAACGTAGAGGTTTATGGAAAAGGATACAGGTTTTACGTGTGTGGGGTCGGTTGGACCCCATTTCAGCATACAAGGTTTAAAGCCGTTAAATTACATAGTGACATTTCTTTTAAGTCATATTTTATATATGCAGAATTTTTACTGTTTCAATATTTTATGTCTTTATTATGCACCACATCAATCAAATGTGAATTAAGTTGAATTACTTGCTTAAAGATTGACTTACTTTTCTTAACACTGAATCCTACTGTAGACTTTTAGGTCAAAGTATGTCCATGTGCTAACATGGCTTAGTCGAAGTAAAGATTTAAATGCAGTTGAGAGCTTAAAGCCAAAGTTGAACGTTTTCTATACAGTTTGACTGAGGTTGAGCTATTTTGCAAAGACGAATTAGCAAAATTTCATTTTCATTATGGAGACAGCTGGTTTCACTGCAATTACAGCTGTAATACACATTCACATAATTTTTTTCCTTTAGGTTTTTATTGGTGAAAGGTTTTGAAAATAAGAGTTTATGTAAATATCATTTCAGCAGAATGCTCGTAACACATGACTAAAATGGCAGCTCCAATCTAAAGTGTCCAATGTCTCGTTGGCTATGTTAGCAACAGATTGCAAAACTGCTGCTGATTATTACATTTTAAATTTGAAAATTGCCTCTGCAGGTTTGGCTTTTTATTTTATTCAAACATACTGTATTAACAAGCCAATTTCAACCTTAGCGAAGCATAAAGAAAATCTTTCCTAAAATCAACGCCTTAAATGACATAACACCTTTAGATATCCGGGACGATGCAAATTAAAGGGCTCTTTTATGACAAGTTAAGGAATTCATCACAAAACATTTTCCCAGAGGTTCCCAAACTGTGGGCAGGGGGCGCAGGGGGGCGCGGGAAGCTGTATGGATGAATGAAAAGCTACTTCAATTCATTTTGCCCCCAAAATAAGTCGATCACCCCCCACTCCTCCCACCACTCACACACATCCTTCAACCAGGTAGCCTCTCCATTTTGGTAATTCACAGGGGGGGCCCAGGAGAAAAAGTTTGGGAACCACTGTGACCAATGAGCCTAATTTCAGTCCGAGCTGTTTAATGTCTACACCCACACAGAGGAATATGCAGATGCGGGGATTGTTTCAAAGTATACAGCACACTGTATGCTTTTAATAACCAACACCTGCGAGGAAAACGCGATTTTTCACCTGCAGCGTCCCTTTATTGAGTCATATTGTCGCGCTGCACCTGCACACGCCACAAGCTGAAGTATTCCGTCTTTAAACTTCCGAGGACCGCAGGTTCTTCCTGGACCCGACTTATAAAAACGGAGGAAGGATGCAAGGTCAGCCGAGCCTGCGGCGTCAAGCAGCGGTAAATGAAATATATTTCCCCATTTATGCCGAACACAGTCAGCAATATTCATGAGGATTATAAAGGAAGAGCGGAGAGGTGAACGGCTCCGCTAAAAGCTTGTCAGCTTTACCTGCACAGCTGTTTTATTGTATGCCGCACTGAAGATTCCAGCAGTGGCTAGTGTAATTAGCTTTTGGCAATCTCCATAAGATTATTTCCTTAATGACAGAGAAAAGCAAATGATATGCATCCTACTGGCAGAGGATCCTTAGAGCAATCAAGCACACAGCGTCATTAGGAAGCCTGCTTTACGCTGGAAATTAGCATGAGAGAGCTCAAACATAATTAAGCTGAGGTGGAGGTTAGTCCTACTGGAGCCAGGAGATTTTGAACAAATAATTGGACTCTGTCATTAATGAGGCATAGACACTAACCATCACACATTTAATATATTTTCCATATATTAAGACCCTTTAGTCATGCTAATCCTATCAAGGACGTCATTGGACAAAAGGAGTTAAGAGGCATATAACTTTTACCCCTTGAAGGGACATTCAGGTTTCTAAACGTCTATCTAGTAATAAAATATCTCATTCATTCATTCATAGGGAATCATGAAAACTTTTAGACGGGAAAATTGAATGTAGCCTTTAAGAATGATACTTATATTCTTGCATTATTTTTCGTATCTCTCTCAAATTTATTAAAAGTCATTCTGAAGGAGACTACTTTTCTTAATCTAATAAAGAACAACATTTAAAGTATAAAACAATTTCAATTCATACAGAATGGACTCTCGGCTTTCTAGAGTCCATTGTTGAAGTTTACTGAAGTTTTAAATTATACCCAGTTGCCAGCGATCGGCTTAACAAGGTGGATGTTGACGTTGATTCAGAATTTGGAACCGTGGCCAACATAAACTCAACAGCTTCGTCCACTTCCTCTGCTACCATTGTTAAAACTACAATCAAACTACAATCCTAAAACAGTGCAGAGAATCGATGTCGTCGTTTGAAATTTTTTCTGTTTGCTGATTAGCCCAGTTGAAAATCTATCAGCGAAATCCACGTCAATGGGAGAAAGCCCAGATGGAGCACTGGAGGGAGATGAGAATCAAGCGAAAATGAGTAGGAAGGTAACAACTGTGATGGCTCTACAGGAGACGCATCGCGGTGAAACAAAACAAAACTTCGTTTTACTCTAAAGATTAGATGGTGAGTAAAGGTGAATATGAACAATTACACAACCACATTTTAACCAAGTGGATGAGGATTAATAACTGCATAGTCTGTGGCACCGTTACAAGGTTTACAAGTAAATCTGTTAATATTTCAACATGAGAGTTCAAGAACACTTAACAATCAGCGATGGAGTTTGGTTTTATCAAACATAGTGTAATAAAAGGATAAACAAAGGTATATGCAAAGAACATACATTTAAAACAAAGGCAAGCAAAAGAAAAACATTAGAAAAGTATATTTGTTCGAAGGCGTTGGTGGATAATAATTTTTAGCATGTTGAAATTCTTTCTGAATCGATATATTCACTGCATTATAACAATGACATTGATAATAACAGTAATTATTTCTCATGTTGATATGGAGTGATTTCAATATTTTCCGGTACGACAGTATAAACTGCATTCAAGACGTGCAAACAGAATAAAGGGCAAAGGAAACAATATAAAGGTTCCATGAATCAATTCATTTCAAAAGTTTACCAAGTTCTAACCTAGCAGAAAAACATTATTTCCTTTTAAATATGCATATATTCAGAAGTATTTAAAGAAACAAATCCTCACAAACGCTTCAGAGTCATAAATATCGTGTGTTTCTGAGAGTCACGCAATCTGCTGAATTATTCCGTCTCGGTTGCAGTAGAAGATGTTCTGCACGGTCGTCGTCAAAATCACAAAGACCTTCACATCGTTACACCAACTGAATTTTTAGTTTCTTCCCAGTATGGATGCAACGAAGCCAGTGTTCTTGGCATGTCTGAAGGCAGAATTAGTGTCGGGCAATACTGAGAAAACTTTGCAGAGTGAACATTCATGAAGAACCGGGAATGCACAACAAATCAAGCTCTGCCAACCCTCACCGCGTCCTGAGGGAGCTGCGGCCCATTCCTGCCCTCCAAGGAGAGACACAAACAGGATTCCTTTGAAAGATAAAGAGCACAGACGGATAGCAAATGAGAGACAGAGGGAGGATGGCTCTTGGAGTTTGTTATGCAGAAGACACGATCTCCTCAGATCCCCAGCTCTTATCCCAGGCAGTTTAGCATGTTGTTGTAATTTAGAGTTAGCGACTGCGGGAATTCCTCGTTGTTTGGGCGAGCGCTTCTGCTGCGCCAATCTACAAAGACAAGTAGCTTGTTTGAACAGTCAGAGTCATCCTGGAAAGCAATAAAACAAACACAGGTTTTATGAAATAATTGTGTAGTGTTGACTTGCAAACAAAAAGACCTGGAAATACCAAGAAACCTGTCATTTGTATCTTTTATTTGACCTTTGTTTATACCGGTTGTCTCATTGAGATCCAAGTGTTTTGGTGTGTGTCTCCACCAGCTTCTTAAGTCAAGAGACTGAAATGGTTGCCTTTTCTTTTTTTTAAGAGACCTTAGCCTGATCGGATGGAATGGATGGATCTGCGAACATCAATTTACAAGTCTGACCACAATTTTTCAGCAAAATGGCTCATGAATATTGTCTAATCTGAAACAATCCATAGAAAATCTTGTTGTATGCTCAGCGTTGCTGTCATACTATATGACTCACAACCCCATCCTTAAGTATATAGCCAGTGGCAAACAGCAGATGGTTTCGTTTCAGCATTAAAGCCTTCACCTTGTTACCTTTTTATGAACAATAGATTTGTGGAGTGTGCAACTAATAGCTTTCCTGTCAATGGACATCCGTGCCTTAGAAGGTTTGCACTTGTATCACACTCTTTTCAGTTTGAGATGACGGATTGGACAGAACAACGATCGATGCTCAAAGCTTGGTGTGTGGTTTTATCAACTTTCTCTCTGACCTGCTGTGTTCTTTGTTTCTTCATGATGCTGTTTGTCCACTAATGCTCTCTGACAAACAGCAGAGTCCTTCACAGAACAGTCACATTTATGCTTCACATAATGGAATATGCCCTAAAGGAATCTGGTTGCGCTAGATTTTATTTAGGGGTGTTAGTGTTAGTAATGGACAAGTGGAGTGCACGGATATTTTAGGGGGCGGGCGCTCAAGTATAAACGGACACTGTGTGTCACTTGGAACCACTGGCTGCCTTGGTAGTGTGAGATTTTTTTACAGGCTACACACTACACTGTAAAAAATTTTTTTTTTAAATTGAGAAACGCACTTTTTGTCCGAAGGAAAGAGTTCACATCTCTGGTAAACGTGAACTTACTACAAATGAATTCCACACTTTTGTGAATTCTATTTGAGAAACAAATTGAAAACCAAAAGTTTAAAAAAAAAACGTTCAGCTTCACCTTTATGCTCTCCTTTCCTTTAGTCTATCATGTAACGTCTCCAAAATAGCATGCAGTTTGTGGTTTTAATGTGGCACAAAGAGCGAGAAAGTTTAGGGGCCACGAATTCTCCTTTAAAGCGAGTCGCTTGTAAAGGGTTCGCCTCATAATTTCAAAGATTAATGGCATTAAAAGCTAAGGAAGCCGTCAGATTCTTGCCAGTATTCAGGAAGGTACATTAAAGGTACATTAAGCCCTTCGGTGTGGGTGGAGGTGTCAGCGCTGGATCCTCCCATTCCTGCAAGATCTTGCCGGGCCACACTGCATCCACCCACTGCAGTAATTAAGCACAGCCCACATGAATACACCCTTACACACACACACACTTACACATGCTTTCAGACGTACACATGCACTAATTGCAGGCAGGATGCCTCCTACTCATTACAGGCCAAATTAAAGCAATCAATTGAAACCAGAGACCAGGAGAGAGGGATTCATTCACGGGGGTCTGATCTCTGCTGTACAGAGTGCACCGGCTGTGTCAGCTGTATATCTCCACATAACCCTGCTTATTGACCAGGGTCTCTCACCCATCAGCCTGTTAATGAGCCTCACAGTCAGCTAATGGGATGCACTTATAGTAGGGATGGAAATAGATTTAAGGTGTCCCACACAGCGTAAGAAACCCTTAAAAGTCATTTATAAGACAGAACAGTTTCATAAGTAACAAAATCTTCTCGCTGACACAAGAGGCTACATTACTGCACACATCTGCAAGGCATTTCCTCTCTTTTTTTTTCATCGTTTTGCTTTTTCCAACACAAACACACACACACACACACACACACACACCAGAGGGGACAGAGCTGTCAAACATCATGGGGGAAAAAAATTCAGTGTGGCAGGTGGGGTAATGCATTCTGATTGTCTCTGTGTTTAGCACAAGGCGCTGGAGAAAGCGAACACATCTGCCAAAATCAGCCTGTGAATCTTTTACACAAGCCCACTTATGGGAGAGCACGAGTCTGAGTGTGTCCAATTCCAACATTCCCGGTGTTTTTGCAAACGCATCACGCTCATGTCGCTAAGGAATCCTCTCCTCTCCTCCGCTCCTCTCTCTCCTCTCCCATCGCAGCCAGCAAGGCCAACTGTTGCTCCAAACTCTGGGGCGGATTAAGGGAAGTGCTGGCTCCTGAAGAATGCAGGCTTGCTGCTGCTGCCGCCACTCTCAGCTGGGGATTTATTAGGACTGGCGTAGCAGCCCAGGCTTTTGGCCTCCAGCTACCAGAGGAGAGAGGAGGAGGAGGACTTCTGCTGAGATGTTACACACCATCAATAGAAAGCATCATGCTGCTTCTTATAGGAACGCAGAAGTTTTTTTTTCTTCCTTTTTTCAAAAGTAGTTTGAGCTCATTGTGATCGGTGCTTGAAGCTGCAGTCGTCTTTCAAAGCAGGGCCGGCCATTAATCAGATGAGGTCTTGGGCAGAAGCTTATCAGGAAGCTTACAAGCTTTCATAGGACCACCTTTTTTAATTTTATTTTGCACATTATATGTATTAGAAATATACTTTTTAAACATTTATAATGCTTTTGAGCATTTAAAAGGCTTTTGATTTACATCAAATACATAAATAAGACATATTTTTCTTTTTCTTACTTTTTTGCACGTTATATGTATCGGAAATTAATTTTAGATATTTTCTGATTCTTTTCAATGTTTTAAATGTATTTTATTTTAAAATTAAACAAATAAGACATGTTTTTTACATTTGAAGCGAGTGTAGGCTTTGTTATTTCTCTGACGTCTTAATCGTTTGCTCTTGCCGTCACGTCTTGTGGGCCCACGTTTAACTACTTCTGTTCATTTTCAATAAGAGAAAACGAAACTATGTTGGTTACATTAAATGATAACTGATCACAACCCATCCAAATGCATCACCATTTGGCTTTGACAACATTCATACATTTTTGTGGAGATGCAGGTCTTAAATTCCATTCAGAATGGTCTTAAAAAGGTCTTAATGCTCCCTAATGGATGTGATTTTCAATAAAATCTTAAAGCAGATCCTCTGGAATCAAATTTATACATTAAAACTTAGACGACTTCCCTGCAAACTCCACGGACCAGTGTGTCTATTTCTAATCGGTCACTTTCGAAGGTACAACTTAAGAGCATTTCACAACGGTTACACTCTGACACGCGCATGTCATTTCTTTAAAACTAAAATTACCACTGATGGCTTAAAACAGACTTCACTGATGTAAACTGTGTCACAGCCAAAAATTTCACAGAAGATACAAGCTGCAGATGCGTTTCAATGGATAAAAATAATTTCTTAAAAATCAGTGAAGTCGAAATGCTTTCACTCTGACTTGCGAAATATCCACCTTATAGTTTAAGGCAAATGAAAAATGCTTCCTCCCTGCATGGGCTCTTTTTTTTGTTTTTGCAAACGTGTTTTTCTCTAGTGATTACAGCGGAAATAGAGGAAGTTAAAAGATTCCTAAAAATCCGTCCTGCTACTTTGAAAAGGTTTCCTTCAATCAAGATGTGCCTTTAGTTTGCTTACGCTTTTGGCTCTGAGAGACTTATTGAGTTACTGGAAGTTTAAAGGAGATGGGTTCCATAAAGCAGACATGCATACATTAGCGTAGAAGTTAATGAACCATTTTAATAAGTTGGGCCTTGTTGTTTATGGTCAGATGTTCCACAGTGTCCCCACTAGTCGCAGTGACACTAAACCAACCTACCAGGTCATGCACATTAAGCTGTCTGCGCAATGCGAACATTTAAATGGACTCGGTCTGAGCTGCAATAACAAAACAATTACACCGCAGAGGCAACAAGATGCGAGCAGCGATGTGTAGATGTGTATCCACGGTGAGCGGCTAAGAGCCTCCATGACTAATGCAGTGGCCTAGATCCAGGCTGCACACATCGATCACGCTGACAATTGAGGGACTGTGTCGCCGCCAATAACTCCTTTTTTTTCCCCATCCCTCACGGAGACGAAAGTAAAAGCTGCGTCTGAAGATGAAAGGGAAAAGCAGTGGCAGAAATTTGTGTCAGAGGGAGGATGATGGGATATGTTTTGAACAAGCAGCGATGCACAAAGGTCACCGCGGAATGATTTTCTTTCTTCTCCTTCGGTGTTCACCGGTTGTGCTGTGGGGACGGCAGTCGTCTGCTCTCTCTTGAGTTTATGGCTGCGTGTGTTTCAGCTGCATAGCAAGCTGTAAATCTCCATGTTTAGTGATGACTGGCTGCAGATACCTATAATTATATAAAAGGAAGCAGGGGTGTTTGCATCCAGCATTTACAGCCTGTCATCTTAGGTCTAAATCATTCCAGTTATTGTTGAGTTTTAATTAGCTGAGTTAAATTATCTGCTGTAGTGCCTCTCTGCTGCCAAGGATGTGATTAGTGAGCACATTACTTATCAAACAGCACCACCTACTGGAAATTGAAGGAACAAGTAAATGTGAGGAACAATAAACCATCAGTTCAGTTCTGGTGCAGGAATATATATATATATTTTATATATATATATATATATATATATATATATATATATATATATATATATATATATATATATATATATATACAACAGTCAATTGAGCTGTCAGTGTGGGTCCTTAGGCAAGACCCTTGGAGCTATATAGCCTACCTCATACCATGAGAGACACTGATAAGCACGACATGCCGGCTCAGACGTCGCCCAGCCAAACAAGGTCTGCGTCAGGTGCTGGGGAACCAGAGCACCTAGATGAAAAATGGGCTACTGGAACAAGACGGAAATGGGCGAGAGGTGAAAACATGGATCTGTTGGAATGCTACTACTCAAGTAACCCTAGTCAGAGGGGCTACATGCAAAGACTGTGGGAGGAATGGTTACTTCGACATCCCCAGTCAACACTAACTTCTAAGCAACTAGTGGCTCAGTGTTCCAACATCCGCAAATGGCAACTGCTGTCACAACTTGAGATTGACGAGGTTCAACACAAATGCTATGGCAAAGGGGAGGAGCCAGAACGCCAGGTCAGAGGGGAGTTAACTACCCACCCAGAGACTGGGTATGTAGCCCCAGTAATGAACGAATCATCAGAGCTGAACGAGGCAGCAACTGACCTGAGAGAGAGAATCGTGGCCGTAATGAACACCAGACAACCCCGACGCCAATTACAACGGCTGAGTGAAGCACCACCAGAAAGTCTAATTGAAGATGTGAATGCGGCATTGAGAACGATCCCTACCAACACCATAACAGAAACCAATGAGCTGATATACAACTCAGCATCAGTGATCCTTGAGATGCTTGGCTATAAGAGCAATCATGAGACCCAATACCCACCATGGAAAAGACGGTTAGAGGCTAAGATCAAAATAACAAGGAGGGAAGTGAGCCAACTGTCAGAGCTCCAAAGGGTGCAATGAAAGATCAGTACACAAGAAGTACAGCCAGATGTCCATACCTGAAGCACTCGAAACTGCCAAACAAAGGCTCCAAGCCTTGGCCAGCCGCCTGAAGAGATACACAAGAGAGAATGAAGCCAGGAGGATTAACCGGCTCTTCCACACCCAACCAGCTAAAGTGTACTCTCAATGGCAGGGTACTAACAACAGAGCAGACCCACCAAGGCTGGAGACTGAACAATACTGGAAAGGCATATGGGAAAGAGAGGCGACCCACAACAGCAATGCAAAGTGCTGACCTCTCTACGAGAGGACCACAGCAACCTCCCTGAACAAGCCCCGGTAACCATCACTGTGGCAGATGTCCAAGAAAGAGTCTCGGGTATGAAAAACTGGACAGCACCAGGACCTGACATGATCCATGCCTACTGGCTGAAGAAACTCACTGCCCTCCATGAGCGACTGGCAGCTCAAATGAACCAGCTGCTACAAAATGGGATTCACCCTGAATGGTTAACTGAAGGTCGCACAATCCTGATACAGAAGGATCCCTCAAAGGGTTCAATCCCATCCAACTATCGGCCAATAACCTGTCTCTCTACAACATGGAAGCTCATATCAGGCATCATAGCGGCTAAGATAAGTGGTCACATGAATAAATACATGAGTACGGCACAGAAGGGCATCGGCTTAAATAGCAGAGGAGCCAAACACCAACTCCTTGTAGACCACACAGTCGCCCGAGACTGCAAAACCCGACACACCAACCTGTGCACCGCTTGGATAGACTACAAGAAAGCCTATGACTCAATGCCACACACTTGGATCATTGAATGCTTAGAGATGTACAACATCAATAGGACTCTAAGAGCCTTCATTGCAAACTCGATGGGGCTGTGGAAAACCACCCTTGAAGCCAACTGCAAACCACTTGCACAAGTGTCCATCAAATGTGGCATATACCAAGGAGATGCTCTGTCCCCACTGCTGTTCTGCATAGGCCTGAACCCCCTCAGCCAAATCATCGCCAAGACTGGCTACGGATACCGACTGAAGAATGGGGCCACAATCAGTCACCTCCTCTACATGGATGACATCAAGCTGTATGCTAAGAGTGAGCGAGACATCGACTCACTGATCCATACCACCTGGATATACAGCACTGACATTGGGATGTCATTCGGACTAGAGAAGTGTGGTCGGATGGTTACAAAGAGAGGGAAGGTCGTCCGCACAGAAGGGGTCTCACTCCCAGAAGGAACAATAGCAGACATAGAGCACAGTTACAAGTACCTGGGAATACCACAAACAAATGGCAACCTCGATGAGGTCACAAGGAAAGGAGCCACAGCCAAATACCTCCAACGAATAAGGCAAGTCCTGAGAAGCCAGCTCAATGGCAAGAACAAGATCCGTGCAATAAACAGCTATGCCTTACCAGTAATCAGATACCCTGCCGGAATAATTAGCTGGCCAATGAAAGAGATAAAGGCCACGGATGTTAAGACTCGGAAGTTACTAACCATGCATGGAGGGTTCCACCCCAAATCCAGCACCCTGAGACTTTACACAAGCCGTAAGGAAGGAGGCAGAGGACTAGCGAGTGTGAGAGCCACTGTCCAGGATGAAACATCCAAGATTCATAAATACATCAAGGACAAAGCCTCAACGGACGATATGCTCAGGGAATGTCTCAGGCAATGGGGAACACAGGATGAGGGGCTAGAGGTTCCATCATGGGAGAACAAGCCCCTACATGGGATGTACCACCGACAAATAACTGAAGTGGCTGATATCAGGAAATCCTACCAATAGCTAGACAAAGCTGGACTCAAGGACAGCACAGAGGCTCTCATCCTGGCTGCACAGGAACAGGCCCTAAACACCAGAGCAATAGAGGCTCAGATTTACCACACCAGACAAGACCCAAGGTGTAGGTTGTGCAAGGAGGCCCCTGAGACAGTCCAGCACATAACAGCAGGGTGCAAGATGCTGGCAGGGAAAGCGTACATGGAACGACATAACCAGGTGGCGGGCATAGTGTACAGGAACATCTGTGCAGAATATGGACTGGAAGCCCTGAGATCGAAGTGGGGAACACCCCCAAAGGTGGTGGAGAATGACCGAGCTAAGATCCTGTGGGACTTCCAGATCCAGACAGACAAGATGGTAATGGCGAACCAACCGGACATTGTGGTGGTCGATAAAGAACAGAGGAAAGCCGTTGTGGTGGATGTAGCAATACCAAGTGACTACAACATCAAGAAAAAGGAGCATGAGAAACTGGAGAAATACCAGGGCCTCAGGGAGGAACTGGAAAAGAACTGGAAGGTGAAGACCACAGTGGTGCCTGTGGTCATCGGGGCCCTCGGGGCAGAAACCCCCAAACTGGAGCAGTGGCTAAAACAGATCCCAGGAACAAAATCAGACATCTCAGTCCAGAAATGTGCAGTACTAGGCACAGCCAAGATACTGCGCAGAACCCTCAAGCTCCCAGGCCTCTGGTAGAGGACCGAGCTCAGAGGATGAAAGAGAGAGAGAGAGGGAACACCCGCAGAGGGTGAGAAGGGAATTTTTTTTATATTTATATATATATATAAATATAAAAATATATATTTATATATATATATATATAAATATATATATATATATATATATACATACATACATACATACATACATACATACATACATACATACATACATACATACATACATACATATATATATGTATGTATATATATATTTATATATATATATAATACAAATATATATATGTATATATATATACATACATACATACATACATACATATATATATGTATGTATATATATATATGTATATATATATATATTTACTTACTGAAATTAGTGACTTCAGTAAGAGGTTCTTCTGACTTTTTTGCAACACTGACTGCTACTGGAGAGCTTTTCTGCCCACAGCATCACCAACCACAACAACCCTTAGAACATAGTTGGATGATATAAGTTACAACATTTAACTTCCCTTGCAAATAAATAATGTATTTTGAACTGAACTGAAATGAATTCTCACCCTCTGACATTTATGTGCTGACTGCACCTCCATGACTGTCTGGCAGGACCAGAGCGGCAGAAGGAGGCAGATGGCACCGTGAAGGAGGAGAGGAGCAGAGAAAGATGTTGCTGGGGATGCACAGAATCTGTCAGAAACGATGTCAGGTCACTGCTCTCCTCATCTGCTCTCTGGTGAGCTCCATTCATCTGGCAGATAGCAATTTCTGTGTCAGGTTAACCTCCCTCCGCAGACTCGCCCGAGATGTCTTGACTGGGTCAGCGCAGATCCACCGACAATCCTGTCGGGCAATAACACAATTACTGAGAGGAGAACAAAGCAGGGGAACGGCTCACACAGCCACAGTACATTAACCTCGTTTTACCTCCGGGATGGATATCCAGATCCGACTCTGTCCAGGGAAGGAAACGTAGAAGAAGAAGAATCTCTGAAACTAAAAGTTGCGTTAAAGGATCACGGTTAATCAGTGGAATCTTGCTTATTGCCACAACAAATCGTTTGACTAAAACATAAGTGTCATCTTACACAACGGTGGTGCATGCGTGACCCATGAACAGGTTTGAGTCCCGATCCATTGACCTTTGCCCCTCTCTAACCTACTTTCCTGTTGACCGACTGTCAAATAAAAAAGCAGCTAGAATAAAAAAACTTTAAATAATTATGGAGATCATTTGTGTTGCTCATTATCTAGCCCAATCATGCGCCAGTCATATTGTCTAGTCGACACAAGTTACCTGATTGATGTCTAAAATAAAGAGGTAGCAAACACTTTTTCTGGCAATAATACATATAGCTGGAAGTGTTTGCAGTTAAATACAATGAGATAAACTGAAACTGTGCATATAATGCCTCTGTCTATTTTTATTTTAGCAGCTCAGTTTGGTCTTTATCGACTTATTTACTGCCCTTCTATCTGCCTGTGTGCTACATTTGGATCCTTCCACAACAATCTACACCTAACCACAATAAGAGAGTTATGTCCAACTTACTGTACGATAAGGGACCCCCAAGCTATGACATCACACAGTGTCACTTCTAGTACACTGTGTTCACAGCGGAAAATCTTTTTCTTATGTAAAGACTTCAAAGTAAGAGACAGGCTGTCATTTTCTTCTAGCTGACAAACTTGGAATGTGAAATGAGTGCTTTTAGGACAAGTTGGACAAATAATACGGTGTTTTGTAGCAATGTTGTATTTGTGATTATGAGCTGAATGAGTTTAAATCCTCATGACATGATAAGTTTGTGTTGATTACTGGTTGGTTGGCTCTTCCTCATGTGATGTGGTCTTCCAAGAGAAGCAGATCTCATTGTGCCTGGCAAGAAAGACAAACATCCTTTGTCAAGACGTCAACAGGACACAAGCCATCTGTTGAACTTGTAACCTGTAAGGTTGTGTGGCAGACTTGACTGCTTTCCAATTTTGCCATCCTGAAGAGAAAGAGAAAGATTTTTCTGAGCTTTCCTCTCCTGATGTGAGATTTTTTCCGAAAACAGCCACTCCTTTCACCGACGGCAACAATAAACCAAATTAATCAAATGAAATGCATGATTTTGGTTAATTTAATCACTGAATTATTTCTGGGGTAATTATCCGAGTCAGGAAATGCTGTGTGGAGAGTCCAAGGAGCGGCTCATACTAGATTAAAAGGGAATCTGATTCTCGCATCTAATTCACCGCAGAGGTTGGAATTAAACTTCTACTTTTGATATTTGGTAACTTTGGGTTACTTTTGACTCATTATAACAGCAAAACACATTTCTTTTCCTTGTATAAGAGAGTTATATTTACAAATTCCAGTCACATAAATGTCCTTAGCTTCTGTAAAATAACTATAGTAATTCTGTATTCAAACAAGCCACGATAAAACAACCTGGTTTTGATATAGACATTTCAATCTGGAGAGACTCAAACGGAGAAAGAAAGTGATTAAAAGAGTTTAATGACAAAATGAACATAAAAATAAACAAAGTCCTTTGGCAATCAGGTCCCAGCCGGGGACGTCGAGCTGGACTTCGATAAGCTGATGAACATTCCTGATGAGCATAGACCCCTAGGGCCTGTACTGGTGGTGGAGGTGGAGGAGGATGAGGCCTGAGAGACGGGAGCAGAAGGTGGAGATGGGGCGGAGGTGGGTCAATCGCAGCTGGTGAGCAGAGGAGGCCATGTGTGAAGGTCCTTTTGACTGGAGCCCAAACGATGATTGGCTGGAGCGAGGCTTGGACCGGCGCTGATAGGTCCAGGTTGCAGAGAGAGAGGTGCTGATTGATGAGGCAGGTGCGACTAGAGAGTCTTCCAGACTGCACTTTTGTCAAGACTCCATTTCATAAACCCCTTAAGCCAGATGTTTAATGCCTAACATAAAATGCAAAAAATAACTTCTACTGTGCCTTAATAATTCATAATTCATACTCTTTGAACATTGCATCATAAACTTTGTGTTTTTCCCTTCAATATATATAATAGCTGAAGTTATTTATTTATTTTTTATAGTACTGCACTCTCTGAGATACTTGTGGCATTAAATTGTTCCTTATATTTTTTTACACGGCAAACAGTGGTTGCCCAGCCATTTTCAAAGTGTTTTGCTCAAAAACATCTAGGTCTACCAGGAGAAAAGTTTGTGAAACCATGAACAACAAATCTGAGGCTGAGTGCTCAGGTACACCAGTTGTTGCGTTATCAAGGTGGTTGTGTATAATAGCAGAACTCTGATCACATTTTTGGTTGTCAGTTGACAATTTCAACATTGCCATTTGTCTGTCGGACAATGTGGAATAGCAAAGATGAATCTGTGTTGGGAAATGCAGAGGAGGTTGGAGCTCACTGACCAGTTTCCAGTTAAAGCTGTGTCTGGTGAAGTAAAATTAGACTGGAATGTTGACGATTCATTTTTATCTTTTTAGATAAGAGTTGAAGTTGTTTGCTTTGCGACGTGCCAGTGTGGCAGCATTTGTTGTGAACTGGTGCTACATAAACAGCTGAGGTGATTGTTTTCAAGCAAGAACATCAAAACTAAAATGATGTCAATTCAAAAGAAAAGACAGATAACCATCTGTTAAACATAATAGAGAATTATATTCTCCAGCAGAACCATGCAGTGGTTTCCAGTAGTGTCAGAAATGTGTAGCTGTGGAGTAAAACAAATCTGTAATTCATAAAAGCAACGCCACTCTTAACTCGGTGGTACGACTGATGCATTCGGTTGTTACAACGTTGGAGTTGGAGTTAGAAAACATTCCCGGTAGGTGGCGGTATAGCTACATTTTACACTCACGGAGACGGGAGAGAAAAGAAGTCAGTGACGCTTTCGACGTGAAAATGTCTTGCATGAACCACTTAGCATAGAAGCTAGCAGCTCAGCTTTGCTTTTTATTTTCGTTTAGTTTTGCGTTTCTTTCGCTTGGAAACCCTGGTTTTGTACTAAATGGCGGCCAGAAGGTTATCATGAAGCTGCGGGTTCAGAATGACAGGTGAGCTGGAGCTTTATGAACACACAGGAAACAGCTGTTAGCGGCTAACAGGTGTTAGCCGCTAACAGCTAGCTGTGGTGAGGAAAGTGTTAGCTGTGTTATCTGTCGAGCTGCTAAAGTGGATAGTATCTGATTTAGTTTATAGCGTTAATATTAATCACTCCTAAAAACATAATGTGGACATTTGCTGGGTCAGTGTTTTTTATTTAGACTTGTTAAATATGACTAGACAGTTGAGCAAGTAAGTAAAATAAATACTGACGTACCTAATTTCCTGCTGCAGAATCATGAACATCACACACTGTCTGATGGTCTGTTTTCTTTCTAGGCGTGATTCCAAAAGAGCATTGAAACTGAGGGAGTCTCCTACTGTAATGCAGCCTAATCCAAGTGAACAGGCTGTTCATGCAGGGAATGGTCTATCCTTAAATCTGCAACCAGAGTTTCTCACTGGGACACCAGTTACTGCTGCTGCTGCTGCTTCCAACGCTGACAGCAGCGAGGTCAGGGTGTCCATGAACGGGGCTTCTGGAGACTCAAATGGAGGCGCATCGTCCAGGAGGTCCAGGGTCCACTCCCACTCCCACTCCCACTCTCACTCTCACTCGCATGGACACAGTCGGGCGCAGCTCCACTCCAACTCAGAGCCTGAGCTGGACCCACCTGACCCCGATGGGGACTCTGGCGAGCCCAGCGCCTCGCTGACCGAGCTTCGCTGCTTGTTCCGTTGGATCCAAAAAAGTCTTCCCTTCCTCGTCGTACTGTGCGCTAAGCTGGTCTTGCAGCATGTTCTGGGTGAGGACGAGTTATGATAACGGTATAAGTGTAAATTGTGAGCACGGGTCAACCGGTACGCTTTCTCTTCTTCTCCCAGGTTTAGCAGTTGGGGTGGGCCTCCTGACGACTTTTTTATATGTGAATAAAAACATTCAAACTCAAGTCTTTCTTCAGGTAAGCTCCAGTGTTGGTTTCCAAGCTCCAGAATGATGCATTCATCAATGTTGTCTTCAGAATCCCAGAAAAGGTTCCTCCTTTGCACACCTACAGGATCGTCACTCAAAGCTGCGCTGCATATGGCTGCTTGTCTTTCTCATCTCCTCCACGCTCCTGCTGTACTACACTTTTCTCTCAGAGACACTTTACTTCTCGTAAGGCTTACTCATTTACTACATGATTATTATTTTTTTATGTTTGTGGACGAGACACTTGGTTAAAAACTGAACAGCTGACTCAGTGGCTTGCAGAAGGATTCATATTCTTTGAACTTTGTTCTGTATTTTATTAACATCAGGGGATAAATACAAAGTCAGTGGCACAACCAGAAAATCTTCGTAGACCAGGACAGTGAGGATTTTAGGGAGGGCAAAGTGAAACAAAAAATCTCTTTATACATAACAGAACTGAAACAAATAAATCTGATTAATTGTGATTATTGAAATAGTTGTCAACTAATTTAGTAATTGATTAATTGTTAACTGGAGCGTACAGACTCAAAAAAGGCCATTTGCTTAAAGAACATTCTCAGCACTAGCTAAGCTGAAAATGCTCCTCCTGTGTATATATTGCTATGCAGTTATTAATTAGTTAATCTGAAAAATAATCTGCAGATCAGCCCTACACTGCATCGATGTAAAGTCAGGCAGAAAGAACTTTTCACATATGGGAGTTTTTTTTTTTCCTTCACTGCAGGCGAATCATTTTCTACAAATGATTCAAACTAAAGGAATCCTGTGTTTATATCCAATGTTTTATAGAAAAAAGGCTTTAATGTAAAATTTGCAGAATGTGCTTTTTTTTCATCTCATTAATCATCAGAATAACCGATAGATTAATTGATCAACTGGACAGTGGGCTGGCCAACATTTTTCAAGAAGGGCCCATACCCTCCTAATCCCCCCTTTGGGGCGCCACTGCATAAAGCAATGTGAGGAAAAACGTAACAGGATTCTTGTTTGTACTTTTGCAAGCCTTTAGAAGTCTGAACTATAAGAGCGTTCGTTGTGCAACTCGAATATCAACTTCTTTCCAGCCTCATCTTCTTAAGTCCAACCATCGAGCCGCTGGGTTTCTGGGAGATCCTTTGGGCCGTCGGGATCACCAACTTCATTATAAAGTTCCTGTTTATGGGAATAAAGTGCCTTATCCTGCTGGTTCCCTCAGCACTCGTTACCTACAGAACCCAGGTATGACCAGGCAGGTTTAAGAGAAGAAAAAGCTGATTCATGTTGAGCTGTTGTGTCTGAGGGGTTGTTTCTGTGTTCAGGGCCGGTGGCTGATGCTGACTGAGGAACTGGGTCAAGTGCACCAAGCTGCAGCGCCTGTTCCACTGTGGTTCCGCTACCTGGTTAGCTACCAGGAGTCTGACGGGGTCTCTGGGCTGACCACTGGGGTCCTGTTGGCTTTATTCTACCTCATACTGAAGGTGGGTCTCTAGATTTATGCTGCTTATAGTGACTATTTTCCTCTCTCTTTTTTTAAATTGAAGCAAAGTCTAGATTTCTGACATTGAACATTTCCTGTTTTCAGCTTTTAGGATTGTACAACCAGCGGACGTCTTTACTGAAAACTGTGAGGGTATTTCTAGCAGGCGAGGTCAGTGCTAAACGCCTTCTCTCTTCATCGAAGCGATAACAACCAGGGCTTCCGAACAGATGTGTGTGTGTGTGTGTTTATATTTTTAATGCTGCTCCAGCATACAGGCTCTGCAGCAACACGAGCTCAGTGCAGTGAGGCAGGAGACGTGTGTCCCATCTGCCAAGGAGAATACAGAGAGCCTCGGGTTCTCATCTGTCAGGTAAAGGAAAACAACACAAGCTGGCTTAATGCAGACAGGATCAGTAGCTGTCAGGTCATTCAGATGTATAAAAACTAGAGATGCACTAATTCGATCTGGTCCTGATATCGAAACACATTCTGGCTCGGGTATTGCTGATGATGCATTCGATCCATGAGAGCAGATCTGTTTAATCTAGTTCTGTGCTTTGTGCACTGAGTGATGTCATGCTATATTTATTTTACATTGAATTTAGAATTTCTAAATGCACTTTCTGAAGAATTTGAAATGTTTGTTCCTGTTTATTTGTACATGTTTTACCAGGCTTGTGAAGCTATTGGTTTATCCAAGTGTGTTATACTGGTGCAGAGTTGGCAAATACATTTTTAACTCGTACATCTGTGTTTAAAAAAGGAAACGTTTTAAGTCAATTCAGTGATACTGAACCTCAGATATCGGTGTCAGAAGTGAAAAGAGTGGATCGGTGCATCCCTATTTAAAGGTATTTGTTTCATTCTGCACCAGCAGAAATAAAGCTTTTAAATGCTTTTTATGACTTGGATCACTCACTCTATTGGTGTATTTAATTATATCATGAAATAGCATTAGAACTAGATAAAGTTACAATTTATTTAAAGTTCTCAAAACTAAAACAAACTAAGAATCTGACAATTATTCAAAAACCAAACCATCACATTTTAGTAGACAGTTTTTAATGCGGCAAAACGCACATGAGGCTGGAGAGCTGCAAATGTAGAAGTTGCTAACCTGCTTTTCTTCGTCTTCTCCTGCGCAGCACGTGTTCTGTGACAAGTGCATCGCTCTGTGGTTCACCCGGGACAAGAGCTGCCCGCTCTGCCGCATCGTCATGACAGACAAGGTGTACAAGTGGAGGGACGGAGCGACTTCTCCTCACCTGCAGATTTATTGATACCACAGAGTGTGGGACGGCGGTATTCATTTTTCCGTAATCCGGGTTTTCCTTTGTCCTTTTTGAACCTCACCAGCGTTTGTTGTTGTTCGCACGTTTTTCAGTAGTGTTGAGGGCGAGGCTTCCGGAAGGTGGCGTGGTTTTCTACCCGTTTGTCTCTTCTTCCAGAGAAATCTGACGTGTGACCTAAAGTATTTTTTTTATACATATTTTCTTTGTTTCCTTTTGAGTAGTAGTCACTTTTTTCACCTTTTATGGCAATATAAACCTTCTAGGTGTCGGAATTGATTCTGCTGGAATAGTTTGACACGCGATACTAAAAGAATCACATCAAGTGTTTAAAACTTGGAACAAATACATAATTTTATTTTTTATCATCCAGCACCGGTGAACTGATAAATGTAAAACAAGGCAAAAATCTTAGTGTGCTTCCTTCATGTCTGATTTAAACTCCAGCTTTGAGATTGATTTTCACATAAATTATTTTTCTATAGGGGTGACTTCAGTCTTTTTGTAAAGACCAAAGATTGGGCTCTATTTTATGTATCAACCTTCACTTTTATTCATCAATTATCTGAATAAAGATTTACATTTGATTTTCTTTGTGCAAATTTGACATGTCAATTTGTTGGCAGATTTTCGTTGATCAACAGCTTTTGCTCCGTTTGCTTGAAAAATGTGACTTTCTGATGAAAACAAACACATCCAGTTTAGCTTATTTTTCCCCTCAAAATTGTTTTCTCAATTTGTACAAATTTCCACACTAAAAAAAAAAAGTGGAAAACTATTTCCGTCTCCCTCTGCTGTGCATGCCAACCAGTCCACCGCGCCGCCAGGATTTACAAACCATTGTTTTTATTATGATTCCGTTATGTACATGATACATGTCGTCATTCCTAGATTTGAAACCGGAATGAAGTGGGACGAGATGCGGAAGGTGCTTTAGAGTCGTCCCGGTCAGAACGTCCCACACCGGTGTTAAAAAGCAAAGAAGTGCACATCTGTTGAAAGAGTGAAAGTTGGGGATCAATCCCAGCCTAATCCAGAAGCTAATCCCATTTACAGCTAACTGTACATCAATCATGTACACTGCAACTTAAAGGCACAATGCCACTCCCATTAGTTTACATCTGCAATAAGTCTTTAAAAAAAAAAATCTACTTTTCTTTAAATATCCCCTATGGATATAATGTTTCACAAAATAAATACTGCCAATATTAAATAAAAACTAGCTCCAGAGGTTAAAAGATGAGTTGAGTGGAAAAAGAAAATTTACACTGTACATCATTACTGTGAGAAAAAGACCCCGACATTCTGTAGCTCTTAACACATTAGAAATACATCATTTTGCATAGAGTGCATAATGCAGTGGAAGCAAAATGGCACTAGAAATAAATTAAAAATAAACTAAGAGGAGTGTCTGATTGGAGTACAGGAATCATAAAAATAAAGTCAGTTCAGTCAAACACTAATCTATTGTTACAGCCTTGATCACTGCTTACAAAAACATCAATGATGTAAATAAAATAAAAAAAAAGTACAACAGTGTATGATAAAAATATACATAGAAAATAAGGACAGAAACATTCAATGTTGACAACTCTGTGATTCTTCGGTTGTTTTCCCAACGTTCCCAGAAACAACAGCAGGCTAATTGGAACAGTGCGTTTGGCCCGTTTAGGAAATTCCCAAGTGTTTGGACTGTGAGAGACGGGGAATCTGAAACCCACCACGCGGTCAGTTTTATACAAGAAGGGGGTCAAATGGCTTAGCTCCACAGTTCGTTCAACACAGCTTCCAAAAATAATAAAAATTTAAAAAAAGAAAATAAAACTCCCTTTAACACTGAAAACCTGTTTCTGCACAAATCGCCGCCGCACTGGATTACAGTATCGGGACTTGTTACATGGAGGAGACAAATTTCTGGATCACTTACATTCAAAACAAAGCCGCTTCTACAGAGAAGCCTGGCGGCAGACATTCCAGTTACACGGCAAGAAGCAGCGCCAGCATTTGGTCATGACGGAATGGAAATCATCTTTATAAAGATGCTTTTTTTAAAAAAAAAAAAAAAAATTGTTTACCGTCAGGCACCTACCCACTCCGACCCAAAAACAGGGATTTGATGATTGGTCCATCTGATAGGTTTAACGACTAAATACGTGATCGCAAAGCATGTTTTTAAATCGCCTGAAAACGGCGTATTAAAGTAGCAATAAACTCTGTCCTAGAAAAAGAACACCGTAAAAAAAAACAAAAAAAAACAGCGCAGAGCCGCAGTTAAAAGAGCACCAGTAAAATCATATAATGCCGGCCGAGTTCAACCGAGACCACCGCCGGTGGAGAAGGCGCTGCTGGAAGAGCTGGTGATCCGCGTCAACGTGGTCAGTCAAAAACGTTTCAGAAACTATCTAAAATAAAATATATAAAAAAGCGGAGAGGAGAGGAGTTCACAGGTAACCCGAGTGTCATAGGTTCATTCGCAGGTGCTCAGGCCGCCGGGAGTTCATGGGGTACGCCTGCTTTTTGTAGGACCCCGCGTGGAAGCCGGAGGGATGCCTGATGGGAAGGGGAGCGGAGGTCTCTGTGATGAAGCCGCTGCTCGTGTCCATTTGCTCCGGCGTGGAGACCTCCATGGGTTGGTCCATGGCGCTGCTGAGGGAGAGCAGGGCCGGCGCGTCGGTCAGCGGGGGCCCGCGGGGCCAGCAGTCCCCGCCCGCAAACTTCACCGGACTGTGGAACCACAGGAGAGGTGTCAAATGTGACTGTAAAAAAGTTGCTGTAAAAATGGTTATTTTTTAAAAAGTAAATAAATTCTTAGTCTGGCCTTAATACTTTGTTGTAGAAACGCATTGTTATTAACATAATTAGCATGTCAACAATCTGAGGCAGACAGCTGATGCTGTCATTAACAGAACAAAACAAAAAGGGCAAAGTGATTCATAGAGGGTTTTACAGAGCTAAATGGGACAATCGACTGTTTACGTAATGAACGCAGTTCAGCAACAGAAACCAGAATCTGCTAATTGAGCAACTTCAGAAAAGCCAGTGATTGGAAATCGGAGTATCTACAGACTCGGAGCAGATGTACCACTGAACTATGCTCTGACCGCAGCTCCAGCGAGCTGCATTTACAAGGTCAGCAAATGAGTCGCCAACGAGGGGGAGACTTGTTTTGGAAAAACTTGTCAAAGACCGAGGTGATTCAACAAAACCCGAGACAAAAACAGCAGGGTTACCTCACAGGTGTCCTTGGGCTTCCAGGGAACTTCCGCGGGGAGCGGACCTTTGGCTCGAAGGAGAATTTCTCCTTCAGGTTCTCGAGCACAGACGGGGCTACGTACGTGAAACCCTGCAGCCGAGGAGGAGAGCGACAAAACACAAAAGAGAGGCATCTGAGTCCCACTTCTTCAAAGACCAGATTTCCAAAAACAACCCACAGCTGATGATGAGCAATGAAACTGAGTAAACCATAACATGTAATGTGGTGGATGAGGGCGAGAAGCTTCCAGGAAAACTGGGGAGGGAAAGTGGGGGTGTCTGTGTGTGTAAAACACATGGGAGGCATTAACTGGTTCTCGTAAGACAACGATCGGTGAAAAAGAAACAGGAGAGACATTATGGCCAGAGTTGTTCTCTTTTTTTTTCCTTTTCCAAGTTTACTTGCAGAATACCTGGGGAAAAAAAAAAAAAAATCGCAGACAGTTTGGGATTTATACTGGACATCAAGGTCAAGATTTAGGAATGGAACAGGATTTTTTTTTTAAAAGTGGGAGATTGGTCAACAGCATCCAGCAAATCTCCGTGTGTGACGGTGCCATCAGGGTCAGGAGGCGTCGTGTCGGGTTTGTTTCTTCTTCTGTAGTCTTCGCCAAAGACATCCTACCAATAAAGTATAAGCCATTTGACATTTAACTGGCAATAAGGTTTTGTTTAGTTTTTTTTTTTAGTTCTTTTTGCGAGAGATCTACCAAGAAGGTTACTGTTGACATGAGTCAGACAGTTTTAAGCTTGATCTGTCCTGACTGGGGAACCGATCGGTCTCATTCCTACATGTTATAATAGCTTTGCGCTTTTCTTTGGAGGAAACCATTTCTCTGATCTGTGGGGTGACCACAGTGTTTGAGGGTTTCGCTAAATCAAATTTAAGACATTTTAAGACCAGTATGATTGGAATTTAAGACCTGCATCTCAACAGAAATATACAAGCATTGTCTATCTAGCCAACTCGTGATAAATTTGCACTAACCTATGAGAGATGCAAAAAAAAAAAAAAAAAAAAAAAAAAACTAGCTAGCTAGCAAGGATATGTTAGCAAACGCAGCGAAGATGTCTGAGTGTGACTTAAACTTTTTAAACAGAAAATTCCTGCGGAAAAAACTAAACAGAACAGAATATTCGGTTTTAAAAAGCCACGCCAAGACAAAATTTAAGACCTTTGATTAAGGCATTGAAGGTCGGCCAATATTTTAAAATTAATTTAAGACATTTCGAAGCCTCAACTTTTGCTACATAGGTATAAGACCTTAAGGATGTGCAGACACACAGGGCTATCGTTTTCTGCACACATCCAGAAGTGAGAGGTTGTGCTATGTGTCGGTTCTCTCTCACAGCAAAACAAAAGAGGACAGTGGATAATTTTCAGACCTTTGCGGATATGGAGAAGATCAGTGAAGAAGATCAGCTTCATATGCAACAGAGATTGGCTGATCATCGTTCTCCCAAACTTAAGGAAAATCGAGGCCGATTTATTGGTGCTATTACAAGTTGCATCACTGAGTATTGGGGCCAGGCTGCAAAATGTTTAGTTTAACTACGAGAAAATAGTCATAATGGCACAAGAATAAATACGCAATTTTACCAGAACAACATCTTAAAATTATGAAAAATTTTAATGAGAAAAAGGATAATAAAATGGCAGCCCTCTGCGTGCTAAAATCACTCTGAGCTAAGAAATTTTAAAAAGAGAAAAAAATCCTGATTTTCCACAGATGAAATCTTCAAAAACCAAAAATCTGATTAACAAATGAGACCTATTCATCGCCCAGCACTTCTCCAACAGACGACGCACATCGTAATGTCAGTGTGAGGCTGACGGTGTGCCGCTCCGTCTGGCACTTCAAACTCACCAGGAAGACTTGATTAGCGCTTTCGCTGAGGTGGAGTCATCGGGGCTGTCCACTGGAGTCTGGCTGGTGAACTTGGAGTCAAACTGGCTGACGTCGTCAGCTGATTGCTGCCAGGAGAAGCCAAACTGTTAATCACTGCGCAGTTAAAAGGGGTCACCATTGACTTCTACGAAACAGCGAGTGAATGTTGGGAGAGAAATGAAAGCCTGTGAGAGCCGGCGTGATCTTGCGGCATCACAAAACGGGGATATTATTTGTAGAAATGTCTGTTATAGCTTTTATTAGCAAAACTGTTATCAGTACAATGGAAAGGAAATTAAAAAAAAAAATGTCTCACCAGAAACGGTTTGAATGGAGGTTCTACTTTGCGAGCGAGGAGATCGTCCCAGTTTATAAAGCGGAAGAACGGGTCAGCCTGGAAGGAAACATCATTTCTCCTTTCAGATACACCACAGGCCAAGAATGTCACCCTACATGATGCAGATTGATGCGTTTACCTGGACCTCGGCGGAGTCGCCGGGTCCACCGCCGAGTCGTGATGAGGCACTTCTTCTCAGCAGCTGGGGAGAAAACAGGACGAAGAGGGGATTTTCTAACTTCCATAAGACATTTTATGTCTTTATTTCCTCAGTTTTCCCAGAATTAAACTTTTTCCCCTTCCCTCATATCATTGATAAATTTGCCAGGTATGGATAATCAAATACAGTCTTTTCCAGACCTGTGGTGGAGTTTCATCCCCACCAGGTTGAAGCATTAATCACGATCAATCTGAGTGATCGTGATTAATATGCTGTTGAAACAATTGTGAAGTCATTTAGTACCGTATTTTCCGCACTATAAGGCGCACCTAAAAACCTTCAATTTCCTCAAAAGCGGAAATATGTGGACCAATACTGAGCCACAACAGGTCTAGCAACTACGGTAAGCAGCCGCCGACTTAATTTTCCCCCGTAAAAGAAGAAGTGCGTTGTGCATGCTGGGATAGTTGTTAGAACACTGGTTTGTTAATAAAGTTTGATAACACATTTAAAGCCGGGGGGGGGGCAAGGAGAGAGAGAGAGAGAGAGAGAGAGAGAGAGAGAGAGAGAGAGAGAGAGAGAGAGGAGAGAGAGAGAGAGAGAGAGAGAGAGAGAGAGAGAGAGAGATGGGCGGAGGTAGGGGAGTGACAGAAGAGAGTGAGAGAAGAAAGAGAGAGGAGAGAGAGAGAGAGAGAGAGAGAGAGAGAGAGAGAGAGAGAGAGAGAGAGAGAGAGAGAGAGAGAGGAGAGAGAGAGAGAGAGAGAGAGAGAGAGAGAGGAGAGAGAGAGAGAGAGAGAGAGAGAGAGAGAGAGAGAGAGAGAGAGAGAGAGAGAGAGAGAGAGAGAGAGAGAGAGAGAGAGAGAGAGAGAGAGAGAGAGAGAGAGAGAGAGAGAGAGAGAGAGAGAGAGAGAGAGAGAGAGAGAACAGACTGTGGCGGCAGCGTGTCGTTTGGTCTGTGTTACCCAGAAAGCAGTTGGGCACAATATCGCAACACCGTGAGTGAAACAATGACTGGGACAGCCGACTATATAAAATACTCAAGGACCTCTTCTTTATAAATGTGGATGTGTAATAATAGAGTACGGAACAAATTGGCAACCCAAATGGAAGCGTCTATCCTATGCGCCTTGTATATGAAAACATTGAAGGTGCGCTTTATAGTGCGGAAAATACGGTAATCAATTAGTAATTAACTGGAGCATACAGAGTTAAAAAAAGACAATTCAAAACAGAAAACCAAAACTGTACAAAAATTGAGATATTTTGCTTTTAGGACATAAACATCTTTGTTTTGCCTCCACTCTGATCAGATTTACTAAATTAATACTTAGTCATTTCATTTTAGGCAATGAATTGTTCATTTTCTTATGTAGAAAACTAATTGAATTATTCATTTGCATCTTTTCACGTATTTCTAACATAGTATTAAAAAGGTTCCAGTGGTTAAATGAAAAATCTGAAGAATTTTTTTATCCAATTAATCGACAGAATAATAGATCAATCGATTGCTAAGATAATCATTAGCTCTAGCGTGGCTTCAACCATCTCACCTTTTTCAGGAGCTCCCTGGCTTCTTTTGTGAGGTAAGGTGGAAGGCTGAGTTTGCATTTCAGGATTTTGTCAATCGTCTTTTTCCTGTTTTCACCTGTAAACGGAGGCTGACGGAGAAAAGTTGGTCAGAAACTAAAAACTAATCCTTTCTTAAAAAAAAAAACAAAAAAACAAAACACGCACAAAAAAGGAGATCGGTACGAACTTACTGCTCCAGTCAGCATGTCGTACATGAGCGCGCCGAGACTCCACCAGTCCACCGCGCGGTTGTGCCCGCTCCTCATGAGGATCTCCGGAGCCCTGAGGGAAGGAGGAAGGAAGGAAGGAAGGAAGGAAATACATCGTTCACACGCCTTAACATCTGCAGCTCAAATGAATCCATAGGGACAACAAACTACCATACATGTACTCGATGGTTCCACAGAAAGTGTGGGTGTACGTTCCGTCGTGGATGGACTCTTTGCACAGACCAAAGTCTGTCAGCTTCACATGTCCTGCAAAGCAGAAGAAGAACTGCTTCAGATGCCACATGATCAATAAATCGCTGAAGTACAGAGGCTTCGGAGTTCAGTGCACTCACAACTGATTCGAATCAGGTTCCTCACGTGATACAAATATCAACGTCAGATGGAAGAATGCGTTCGGTCACGGTCAAAAGGTTTTTGGCAGAGGCGCAAATGCCGTGTTTTGCTAACTTGCGCCGTGAGCTTTTCTGGGGATGACGCACAATGTTTTCAATCTAATGGCAAACCGGACCAGATGTGTTTTGGAATCCTTTTCTTGTGGTTTTCCTAAGGAGAAACGCACGCACCAAATGCAAACTCTGAAAATTTAGGACACCAGGCTTCCATTTAGTCATGAAGAGGACTTCGGGATCTTCTCTAAATGGGAGGAAATGTTGTTGCCGCCAGTGCAGAGCTTACCCAAAGCTGGCAGCAGGTGGAGATGAGCAATTCTGTTCCTGAACACTGGGAACACGTTCAATCTTACCACGTATTTTTGCCTGGTTTCAAGTGCAAAAATCTTAGTATCTTAGTATTGTGAATGTCTTCCAGTAACATAATTAGCCAGGAATATTTTGACATTTCCTGTTCAACATATATATATATATATAAGTTAAAACATGATCACTGAGCTCAGCAGATTTTCCAGGCAAAACTCGGTATCGTAATAAAACCTTACATTCATATCACCTACGGCAACTGACATGGCATGGTTAAGTCACAATCAGTGACCCGAAGTCGGTATCCAACATGTCAGCTTCTACTCCAAAAGTTTACATTTTGAGGCACTTTGATAAATATTTCCACGCTTCTAATTTCAAACCCCGTAAAAAAGTCTTCAGTACAACGTAGAAATGTTTTAAAAGTGTGTGACCGTGACTGCACTCCTCAGTCCAGGGAGCTGTCTGTACCGTTGTTGTTGAGCATAATGTTCTCAGGCTTCAGGTCTCTATAGATGATCCCTTTCTGGTGCAGGTGACCCAACGCCATGGAGATCTCCGCCAGATAGAAACTGTCAACGGCAAGAAACACTTTAGCGACAGTGGAAACCGCTAATTTTAGCAACTGGTTACAAAAAACAGAGACGGCGTAAATCAGCGGAGTGCCAAAATCCCTTCGCTGATTTTCCACATCAAACATGAAAATGCCTTTCAAATGATTTCTCTTGGTCTGACTTTTTTTAATATCACAAACACCAGGATTTCTAACAGAACTGCGGAGACCTCTGCATGCCCCCCTTCCCTCTCATTAATGTGTTTTCAGTGTGTGTAGCCGGAGATTTTTCTCACCACGCCGTGTCTTCCATGAAGATCCCCTCTCTTTCTAGCTGCATAAAGAGCTCTCCACCTGCAGTCACCACAATCGGTTTCAAGATCCATTACACGAATAAACTTTGATGCGCACGTCATGTCCTGTGTTTATAGAAACGATGGCAGAACATGAGCTATAATCGTACCGCTCAGATACTCCAGGATCAGGTAGAGCTTCCCTCCAGTCTGGAAGGCATAGATGAGGTCCACGATGAAGGGATGCTTCACCTCCTCCAAAATGTTCCTCTCTGCTTTGGTGTGTGCTGTGTCTTTTGCATTGCGCACAATCATGGCCTGGGAAGGAAGAGAAACAAGAGTTTGACTGTGCGTAGAATAATCATCCACTGGTTGCTCCACACTGAGTACATTTGCTTTGCACATGCAGATTAGAGGTTTTTCCTCTGATGTATGAGAGGAAATTAGATCCACCGACCTTCTTCAAAACTTTCATGGCGAAGATTTTCCCAGAGGCAGCGCCTGTCACTTTGCGAACCTGGAAGACCTGGAAAAAAAAGATTCAACGGCGATAAGAATCAGTCGGTCTGAAGCAGAAAACACACTGGCAACGCAGCACTACGAGCTCATCAGTGTGTGAAGCTTTGAAATGGTTTCCTATCCTGATATGCTGTTATAAAGGAGACCATCTACATGCAAAATCTCTTTAGCGTCAACTAAAAAGTGCAAAAAAAAAGAAAACAGCATGTTTACACTAGGGACAGATAAAACAGAGACAACAATAATAACAATGACATAAAAAGGTAAAAAACCATAAAACTTACTAAAAAGACTTAAATCAAATGAATTATGTCTCTACAAACAAAATTTCCCTTGAAAAAAATAAATCATTAGAATACTCACTTTAATCTATTGATTATTTTTGGCAACAGGCTTAACTTGAACATGTCAAAGACCTGCAGGAGCTGATCTACGTCAGCAGGTGGCAGAGTTGCACCACTTGGAACAACGACATGCTCGTCAAATGCAAACCAAAATTACTTGTCAAATTAAAATCACGCCATAAAAGAAGAGGAAAGCATTAATATCAAACAGAGCTGCACGACTTCAGTCATATTGAAAGTTTAGACTTCGCTCTTCGGAGGGAAACCGGAACTACTGCGTCCGGCGTGGAGGGAGCAGCAATGAAACACTGAAGGATCAAAGCGGTTTCTGCTCCTTGGAGGAACACGGTGGAGTGTCGCAGAGGTTGCAGCTGCGGCGGGCGGCGTTTCGCCCTGGAGGCATCTGCACCAGATTCACCACAATTATTTAAAAACACAACCAACAATCGCATACCAGCGTTTCCTGCAGATATAATAGCTGCGGCTGATGCGAGCTGCTGTTAATGACGTCCCTGGAATAAACTATGCAGTCAACGCAATGAGAACACGGGTAGTTTATTTAATGCATCTGGCTGGTATCTGCGCTCGCCGTTAGGGCCAACGACGACAACACAGCAGCAGCAGCAGCAGCAGCAGCAACGCTTCGAGAAACAATAACCTCAAGTTAATTTACCAGAAGTAGGCACGACGATTAGATACTAATCCGAGGTTAGAGCGTAATTAGACATATTCCAGACAAGCTGGGGGGATTTCCACTTGAAATGACGCCAGAATCTGCCTTTAAGCAGAACGATTCGAAGTCAGCAACAAGTAACGGCTCTGACTTTCACGTTCCCCCCCCCCAACTTCCTGTGATGATGAAGACCCATCCCTGCTATTACAAAAATAAACCAATGAGGACACGGCTCACAGCTTCCAGGACTGGCGTAGCAACAGGGCGCCGTCGCTACGCCAAAAGCTTTTACAGCAGCAGAGGAGCCTTCCAGTAACCTCCATGTGTATTCCTGCTACTTCGACTTTCTCACATGTTATGTTGCAACCACAAGATATTTTGTGATGTTCAACAACAAGAGAGCACATCAATGTGCAATGTTTAGTTTCTTCACCACAAATATCTGAAATGTGTGGCATCACTCGGGTTTCTGTGCTCCACATATCTGGAACAAACTACCAGAAAACTGCAAGACTGCCGAAACATTGACGTTCTTTAAATCAAGTCTAAAAAAAAAAAACAAAACAAGACAGTTTAGAGCTGTCTTTGATTCAAAATAACTGGATTTGCTGATGATATTTGACAAAATGCATCATTTACTGCTTGTTTCATAATCGGTTAATGTATGTTTTTAAATGGAGTAAAATGCTTTGAACTGCCTTGTTGCTGAAATATATTATACAAAAAAAAAACAAGTTGAAATGTTCGCAGATTATTCTAAACAAATAGAAAATAATACCTCAGTTCTGGACTTTGACTGGTCCGTTCTATTTAAACCAATTAACTGTAGCTCTAGTTGCACGTTTACATTTATTAACATGGCAGGAGGATATTCTCCGCTCCAATCTCAGGCCTTCTGCAGCCTCCATCACTTTTCTTCCAGTTGTCTTGTCTCTAGCTCAAACCATTTAATAGTACCCAACAGCATGATGCTGCCACCACCGTGTTTTTTGTAGTAGGGATGGTGTTTTTCATGACGAGATGCGAGTAAATGGGGCTAAAAACAAATTTCAATTCAGAATTTGCAAAAAAAGAAACAAGTTTGTGGTTTTAACATGACAAAATGTATAAAAATTCAGAAGCTAAGAATACTTTTGCAAAGTAATGAGTATGAAATCTGACAGTTCCAGGTCCAAACATTTTGTTTTTTCTTTTAACCACAAACACAAATATTGACGTAGCGGAACTGCAGAGTTGATAAACAACAATGACAATGTAAAACTGTGCTGACATTTCCTGTAACAAACCCCTTTGGGGTAAAAATACCCCACCGGCTCGGATCACTCCGGACTACTGTCGTGTTCTCCATTTCAGCAAAAGCTTGAAAATGAGAGGAAGACAACCGAACCTCACCGTGATCGACTCAAAAGTGTAAAATGGAAAGCAGTCCGTCAAAAGGAAAGGATCGGGGGACGAGAACAGGAAGACACAAAGCCTCACCTTTCCGTAGCCACCTTTTCCCAAAACCTTCAGCAGCTCAAAGCATTCCGGCCCGATCTGCTCCGTTCCCTTGTTTACGCTGTTCTCCGAGATCTCAAACTTTTCACACCCGTCCAAGTTGCTGGAAAACCAAAATCGAAAACAACAAGTTACCAGGAAGTAGTTACAAAGAATTAAACATGAGCAAAATCTTTCTAATTTGCAAAAAAAAAAAAAAAAGATACAAAAACAAAAGCTGACTAATGAGATGAGTGAGTAAGGCTAAAATGTTCACTCCCACATGTTTTTTTCTTTTACTTTTGTTTTGGAGTGAAAAACAACAAAATGACTTGTGTGTGCGTTTTCTTTTATATGCTTAACTGAAAGGTCTGAAAAGCATTTCAAGACATGGAAACAATATTAAAGCATTAAGCTGTTGATCAGTCTGTTAAAGTAAGAGTGGTTAATGTTCCTCGCTGCTTTATTCAGACATGTCCGTAAAAAGTACCAGAAAACACAAAGAGGTGCAAAAAGAAAATTTAAAGTTTTTTAAAATGCTTGACCTTATTAAACAGTTGGTGTTTAATTAGGATGTTTTAATAGTTGTGAAAGGAACAGCTTTACTGCTTTTAACTCATAAAAGCCAGCCATGTTTTTTTCTCTGAAGGATAATTTGTTTTAGCATTCCTGCTGCTTGATGAGATGAGGAGATTAAGCCCAGTGGAAAACGGAAAAGCTTCAGGATGCGTTTCTAGAAAGCATACATCAGCACTAGGGATGCAAACAATTCATCGACTTACAATTAACTGTCAATAAATGTTTTACAAGATTAAAATTAGTTCCAATCAAACTAATAACGTCTGATTAGACGTTCTTTTAGTGTGGTAGTTTGGCCGCCATCCAGCAGAGGGCGCCGCTGGTCATCCTTGAGCAGAGCCAGAATTACAGACGGAGGCCTCATCAGAACGGTAAAGAGAAACGGCCTAAACAAAGTTCAGGCGAGATGAAAAATACACCTTATCCGGTTCAGTTTTGAAATATTTTTTAGATTCATTTCAAAACTCGACAAGCTCGTTAAGTTTTGCTTTAATGAGGCTCATTCTGTCGCGCTGCATAGTGCATGCAAGGCACTTCTTAACGTGCCTCGAAGACGATAAAGTCTGGGGTGTTCAGTGTTTCACATATTTCTTTTTTTCATATTCTATTTTTAGCTTCAGCAAACTTATGACTTTCTGTGTTAAAGTTTATAAATATGTGTAAATTTAATCCTGTGAGAGAAACACAATTTTTTGTTTATTCAGTCAGTGTTTGACACAAATTACATTAAAAAAATGGGCAAAATATGATTCCCTTTTTTTCTATTTATTGTTATTACATTTTCTTCCTTCATGCCAAAAAGACAACTGACCTTCTCAATTCAAGAGACAGCCCAGGTTTTTAAGAAAATAGTCGTTTATCAAATAATTGTTGGGTCAATTAGATCAATCAACTTTAGGTTAATCTTTAATCGATAACTTACCTCCCTAGTACTGATATGTAATCAGTAATCATTTAACTTTTATTTATGCAGGCAAGTCTCACTGAGACACTGGGTTTCAATGTTCTGAGCTAGGAGGATATATGGAGAATTTAATTCATCAGTATGTTCGTGGGGTAATATTTCACTTCAAATTCTCTGAGAAGAACAAGCGCATGATTTGGAGCAGTGCTTCTCAATTCTGGTCCTCAAGCCCCCCCTGCCCTGCATGTTTTAGGTGTTTCCCTTCTGCCACACACCTGGATTGAATCTGTGGGTGATTAACAGGCTTCTGCAGTACTTGATGGCTGCTGCAGAGGCAATGCAGTCACTTGAATCAGCTGTTCTGAAATAGAGGCACGTCTAAAACATGCAGAGCAGGGGGGCCTGAGGACTGGAATTGAGAAGCACTGATTTAGAGGGCCATCTTGAAAGTATTGTATGGCTTTATGCATTACAAAATAATAATAATAAAAACACTTGGCACCAATTTTTACTTTTTACTCTATCGCATCCCACAATGCAACAGCCCGTTCGCTGGGGTCTTTCAGTTTGACAATGAGAGACAGCAGAAAACCAAAGAGTTTTCTTCAAAGGGCTTCTATGACCGCATAAAAATTGCAGATGTTTGTAAAGTGCCTTGAGAGGACATCTGGAGTAATCCGGTGCAATATAAATAATCTGAACTGAATCCAACTGAATTTGATCCTATTAAATTGAAAGAGAACAGGAGCTTCAGCTGCAGCTTCGACAACGACAAGATGCTTTCTGGCAGGACACAGATCATTACAGAAAACCACAAAGCTGAAGTCTTCCTGCTAGTTAATTATTCAATAACATGATCCAAGAAATTCTTCTGAACAGCAATGCGAAAATAATCCTCTGATGGCGTTTTAACTGTTAACGTTACTGCTGGAAATGTTCCAGTCTTTCTCAGCAGCATTTAGTGCCTTCAGCCATTAGATGAATTTACAAAATAAAGTCATTTGAGCTGATAATCATCAGTATGAAAAATCATATTACAAAACTGAGCTTAGCTCCACTGTATGGGCAGGTCAGTGTTAAAAGTGTAGCGACTACGTTGCAGTCAGGATGGAGTGAATCATTACTTACAACTCGAAGCTGCTGCATTGGTCCATGTATTCACCATGCTGGGTCTAAAAGCAAAAGGGACAACAGAACACAACCATGTAAACAAACATTAAAGCCGGTATGCATGCCAACTTGAAGCTAATGTTTAACAATATGAATACAGTCATTTCCAACCAAGTAAAAAAAAAAAAAAAAAAAAAAACGCGGTTCATAACAAATAAAACAAATACATAATTAGTTGCATTTAAAACCAAAACAAAAAAGGGGGTTTCTAATATGACGCTGAAGTAAAAAGTGGAAGGGAAACTAGCTAACGCTGCAGAGATTTTGGACAGACTTGTTAGCATAATAACATACTGTTACTCGGTATAGTAATAATTAATTTTGAAAAATTATTTACAAATTAAACTATACTTCGAGGTAAATACGTCAAAGCGTTTGAACTTTAACACACATTTACATGGTAATACACGTAGCGGTGTCAGACGCTAGTATAAAGCGTCAAACCGCAGGTACCTTTATAGTCGGACAAGTATTCATGTTTTATGAGTAACGCTTAAGTTGACTTGCATAATCACGAACTTGTAACTAAAGAGGCAAAGGGCAAGTAAATAAAATGTCCGATAATGGAAGCCATGGAATTGAGATTAGCAATACAGGCCGCAATGTTGCCAAGTGCTAGTTAGTTAGCTAGCAAACGGCGGGCTCAGCAATAAACTCACCCCATCCTCAAGTTCGTCGTCAGAGACATTCTCATCCGGTTGATCCAAGTCGATGTCGAAAACCCCGGCCATGTCGGCGACACTTGAGTCAATGTTTAATCAGAGAAAAAGCAGTCCCGCTCTCCCACCTCATGGGAGAGCCATCACCGCAACAACCGGCTACAGCGAGCTAGCCGAAGCTAGCCAAAAACAACACAGAGCGGCGGCGCTACGCTACCGCGCTTTGCGCGATCAAAATTCACTCACTTCGCTAAATGAAACTGAGCTTATATACCAACCTCGTGTCAAAAAGTAATTATTCTGTCATAAAACAAAATACGCATATATATCTTTAGATATATGGTTGTTTTCATTTCAAAGTCGTAAACAATTAAACGTTTCATTTTTTTTATCAATGCTTAACATTATTTATTTATTTAAAAAAAACATAAAGTGTGTCATATCATACTGGTCCTGCCAGGAGATGGCAGCAGCGAAAGATATTTTATTTTTCTGTTGCTTTCATTATTTTTATGCGCAAAATGCCTGGACATGTCCACAGCCTCCTACTTTACTGAGTAACCCAAGTAACCCTAGAGGGACCCAGGGCTGCTCCCTCTAGTGGTCAACAACGTTACCTGAAATGTAAGAGTCCTTAAGAAACAGACAATCTTGAGAAAGAGGAGATACAGTTCAACCGAGTCTTTATTACAAATACAATACAATATTACAATTTTAGTTTAGCATTTAACTCTGTATTAGGCAACCAGATCAGCCTGATTTAAATACATTGTTTAACAAAAGTATCATTCTTACATGTTACACATTGCTTGAAGAATCTCTATTAAAACAGCACCTGTTCTCTCACAGCTTTACAAAATAAACACAGTGTAAAATGTCCATTTATGTTTATAGCTTAGAAACTAGAATGTTTTTTTGTGATACTTTTAAGATAAATCTTTCATCCTAATATGTCAAAAGTCAAAGCTCAGTCCTAAATTGTGCTTGGTGAGTCTGGAACCAAAGAGTCTCTTAGGGTAATAGTTGAACACACAAAAACAAAGAGAAACATTTGATTGGTAGTTTTCCACATTCTAAAACTGTACAGCTAACTTACATTTTCTTTCCCCCTTCAGTCTTTTGTGATTTAACCTAAAAATAACTAAATACTTTCCAACAATGACAGAATTAACAGGGAAACTGGTGAGGTGCATGTATCACTGAAGTCTCTAGCATCTGGCCTGCATCTGCTGCTTCTCTTCACTACACTTGATGTAATGTGGAGGCGGTAGAGAACGCTGACTGATAAGGATTTGTTTACAAAGCAACTTATTTACACTGCATCTGACCTGATATCACAGTGAAAAAATAAAACCATTTTCACATGAAATCCCCTCCTTGTCCACAGTTTTGAATCTGGATGGCCAGTCCTCACCACAGCTTCTTTTACTGTGGGTTTGTGTGGTTAGGTAGAGAGGTGGGGGTTCACCTAAAGTTTTTTTTCTTCTCTTTCTGCCTGAAGAAAGCCCCCTACGTCCCCTGCTGGGCAGCTTCACTTTGACCACTGGCTTCAATCCCATCCACAGGGTTTGTTTACTTCTGTTGCCTCATGATGAAGACCAGCTCCGGTAGATGACAAAAATCTGTTTTCTGCGTGTGTTCTCGGTTCTGTTTATGCTGAGAAAAGCAGCAGACTAGACACCAGTAGACGGTGGAGGTTCCGTGTGATGACTTGAGGTCGGGATGTGTTTTCTTTCTCCCTCCACCCCCCAATCATTCTGCATATCAACAACACTGTTTTGTGTTCCTGTGCTCAGTACGAGGAGTCAGTCGCTTTGGGCTGATGACTGACGGAGTCGGCGATTTCAGTTTACTTTTGTTTTATCTGAATGCATGTGTGGGCTGCAGGTCTGGGGTCTTTCTGCATAGAGTTTGAATGTTCTTCCTGTGTGTGTGCAAGCGTGTGTCTCTGTGTTGCCATGCACTGGACTGGCAACGTGTCCAGGAATTATCTCGCCACTATGTCGCGACAGTTCGAGACAGAATCCTCTATGTGGTCCTACTGCCATCTGCAGAAATGCACCGCTCACAGACACAACCAATCAGAGCCAGGAGGAATGTCTTAGTGATGTCAATCATGCTCTTGTGCACGCTGCTCACACTGTGCCCCTACACAGTGTGAACAGGCTAATGGTTGAGAAACAACCTAACGTTACAAGACATCTGGCATGTTTTCTACCTCACACATTCACAGCAGGCTCCTCTGGAAGGCAAGGAGCTGTAGCAAAAGGGAGGGTGTGAGCAGCACCTATACAAGGGTGATTGACAGCACAAATCCCTCATCCTGGCTCTTACTGAATCTCAGCTTCTGACTGCATGGATTTCTGCAGATAGCAGTGGGACCAAAGGAAGAAGGCATAAGAGCTTCTCATATTACTGCCACGACTTAGCAGCGGTTTTAAAAATATGTAAAAATATATTTACATATTTTTAAAAAGACACCTACTGCAGCTCTAACGCAAAATATGTTGCTGTGAGCACATCCTTGTAAATTAGATTTTAAACCCCAAGGCTCGCTGGGTCTTTTCTGGTTAAATAAAGTAGTAATAAGTAAACAAATGTGATTCCACATGGATCAGAGGTGAAACATGCTGAAACAGAGGCTTCCGTCTGTAATGCGGTGGTCCCTAAGCTAAGCTGCATGTCCTCTCCAGCTATTCGCAAATAAAGTCCACCAAGTGCCACAAAACACTTTATATAAAGCGTATGCTTTTAAACACATGGTTAAACAGAGCCATAAAATCCTCCGGGCGAAATAAGCGCCAACTTTGAAAATCACATTACCAACTACATTTTGTGGCGCCCATCCATTAAGTTAGCAGGAGTTTATGCATTAAAAGCCCAGATTCCTCTCTCTTCCCAGCCCTACCAGCTCCTTTGGAGGAATCCCAAGGCGTTCCCAGGCCTGAGAAACTCAGTCCTTGCAGCCTGGGTCTTCCTCTGGGTGGGACGTGGCCGGAACACCTCACCAGGGAGGCGTCCAGGAGGCGTCCTCTAACCAGATGCCCGTTTGTTTTTTTGTTTTCCTTTACATTTAGTCGTCTTTTATAATCTTTACGAAGCATTTCCGTCTGCTTGTTGAAGAGAAATACGTGAAATTACACACAGGTGGAGTCCTTTTCCTAAGCAGTTAAGTATGGAGTGAAAATTATGTAGTGAAAATAGTCTCAAAAAGATTTGTGCGTGCGTAACAGGATTTGTGTGTGCGTAAAAAGATTTGTGTGTGCGTAAAAAGATTTGTGTGTGCGTAAAAAGATTTGTGCGTGCGTAATACTCGATTTGTACAACTTAAAAATAAAATAAACCTTCTCCTACACCTATACATGTTGAAAAGTACACACAAATCACCTGTTACGCACACACAAAACTGCATTTACACACAAATCCGGTTACGAGTGCACAAATCTTTTTGAGACTCATTTCACGCCTTGGGGAAGCTCCAAGATTTGTGTGTAGATGGTGCATTTACATGCTAGTAAAAGCTGGGACATCTGAGTTTTGCTCGGAGTCTAGTGTTTTTATCCTCTGACGTTTCTCACTGTGCCGAAGTGGCAAATACGTTAGTTCGCTGGAAAACGATACATCTCAGCACTTCCTTATAATAACCTAAAATTATTTATAAACATATTGTGCGTTTTTGAAAGGTACAGGAGACTAAGTGGTCTGAAAAAGGACCACTGGGTAAAGGTCTGGAGGCAATTTGTGGCGATTAATTTTATTTGGATGTATCAAAGTTGTGGCAACTGTTTTAATGCATGGCTTGACTTTTCAGAGTTTTATTTGGTAAAAAAAAATACCTAAAAAAAATAAAAATGTTGCATCCCTTTCCATCCACATCGGCATTTGCTACTCGATACGTAAAAATCACGTAAAATCCCACCTCCACAAGAAGAAAATAAATATATAGATAAATAGATATCAGTTTGTGACTGTTTGGATTTGCTGACTGGAGAGGCTCGATGTGGCGATGATAATGGATGCAGCTCGACATCAAAGCTGCAGTAAAGAACAGGGGGTATAAAGCGCTGGGGAGGGTCAGGTGAGGTTGTTAAAGCAGTAAAAGTCCTCTGGTGAAGTAGCACTGCAGGAAAGCCTTTCCAGATGATCTGCATGGGAGCACAGCATGTTCGCTGAGGAGTCTGGTTTTGTTTGCTCTTTGTGGTTGTTTGTGGCATGTTGATGGGCACGTAGGATGCAAACAGACTGTGCACAGTAAACAAGTTTCATGCACAGTATGCGCAGAGCCCTAAAATTAAACCTGATGCCACAGAGGCTGAGAGCTTAAGGTGGTAAGAGTAATGTCATATGGGGCTTTGATGTGAGCACACAAGGCACAGGAACACTTCTGACAGAATCCTGGCTGTAATTTGTTTGACATACAATAATAATAATGAAAAAAACACAACAACAACACTGAGTTCAAAAGGTTGTTGTTGTTTTTTTTTCACATTGTTCAGCAAGGGTTTGTGATCACTTCAACAAGTTGTCAGTTTTCTTTTGTCTCTGTTAGCACTGCAGTTGGGTGTTTCCAGCATCATCTCAATTTACTGAGTTGTTCATTGGCAAGCTCTGCTCTTTGGAGCCACAGTACACCCTGGTTTAACATAATAATCACAACAATGGGAGCCATGCTGTGTTAGCTTTCCACAAAAAGAACCCAGATCAGAGCTTCAGACACTGACACTCACACACACACACCACACACACACACACACACACACACACACACACACACACACACACACACACACACACACACACACACACAGAGAAACAGAAAAAGTTCACCCCTCGTGTCATGCTTCTACAGGGTTGGTCTTTAGGTGCACAACTTACATAGGGGACATCCTGTACTGAACCACGCTCTAGAACATTTTGTTCCTGCCTTGACAACAAATTCTGTGCACTACCCATAGTGTTCTCTGAGGAAGTACGTATGGGGCTCAAAGAAGAACATGTGCCTGTCAGCAAATACAAACATGAGGTTTGGTTCAACTAGTTTTACTTTAGTAATTCGGTTCCCTTCAACTTACACATTATGTAGATTTATCAGAGAGTGACATATTTCAAGTGTTGGTTTATGCTACTTTTGATGAATATGGTTTACAGCTGATGATAGGTGGCTGTTTCTGAAATGGGGTGAACATGGGCAACTGCCCAGGATGGCCTCTTGTCAGGGACAGCACCTCCTCGACCTCTGTTTCTTTGCTTAGACTAGTAAAGCAAATTTTGGAAAAAATAGAGAAAGAGATTTTCTTTTGTTTGTTTTGATAGTAGTAGCAGGTGTATAGTGGTTACTGAAGAAGGTACGCATATTTCCTTGGATTGTCTGGTTTTAAATAAGAGTAGAAACATTTTGGGAGCTGCAACCCATAATCAAAAAAATTAACAGTAATAAACCGAAAACATAATATAATAGATTTTAAAATATTGGGCCTTTTCATCCATTTACAGAGGGCACAGCCTAAAGATTCTCCCATACTTCATCTGAAGCGCAGAAATAGTCTCTCATTGACGTAGTCGTGTGACGAAGATTGCGTCATCTTGTTCTTAAGGAGGAGTCCTCCTCCGCTTCTCGACTGCAGGCTCAGGTCATTTCATACAGAACTCTGTGCTATGTACTGTCTGATAAGACAGGCGTATGTGGGTGTGTTTTATCTGAAAATGTGCTCAAACTTCAGTGTTGTCTGCTGTCTCTATCCGGTTTTTGTATCTGCAGCCCACAGGAATAATTGTTTGCTTATTAGAAGCGATGAGGAATTACATACATATGGACGATTTCTTCACAAAGTTCTTACAATGATTGCCAATGACTAAAAACTCCCGGATGGAAACCGTGGAGGAGGTTCTCTGCAGAAAGATGTGGGGCTATGTCCTTGACCGTTTTCTTATGCCTACAGGATTAGGGCGTGATGTATACTGAAGCACATGGGGTGTCCCCAGGTGGTCTGCGCCATGCGTGTGTGCAAATATGAACGTCTTGCAACAAGGGAACCGACTGTTGATTGTTCAGATGACATATGCCAGGCTTTCCTCTCACCAGCCACTTAGGGCTGCTCCTCTGAAGGAATCCCAAGGTGTTACCAAACCAATGTGAGAAACATGATCCATCCAGCTCCTGGGCCTTCCTCTGGATCTCCTCCCAAAGGAATGTGTTCCAGGCACATTCCTTTGGGAGGAGTAGGGAAGTATCCAAATGGTCGAGCCACCTCAACTGACTCTCGACGTGGAGGAACAGAGGCTCCAGTCTGAGACCCTGCTAGTTGACCGAACCTCTCACCTAAGGACGAGTCCATACACGAAAAGAAGAAAACTCATCTTGGCTCCTTGTATCCATGATCTCGTTCTTTCGGTCACTACACAAATCTCGCGACCAGAGATAAGGGAAAGAACAGCTGTTTGTTTCGGATTTAAGGTGCTGCTTCATACTCCAGTGAAGGCTGTAAATTACGGTCTGATGTAGCTAGCAGAACCGCATCATCTGCAAAAGGCAGAGACCCTTATGCTGAGGCCACCAAAAAAAGAGAACCGAACCAAGCTTTGACATCGATCGTACAGGGAAATAAGACCCGTATCAAGGGACCTAGTAACCCATACTCCTTAAATATCCACCACAGGGCATATCAAACTCATGTAAACTGGTTGGATGAACTCCCATAAACTTCCATGAATCATCTAAGACTGTGGATGTGTACAAAGAAAACACTAGGTGGTACTAGAGCATCTGTTCTCTTTCCTCTAGACAAAAAGTGCCCTTTTGAAATACATGTGTGTATATATACATATCAGAGTGTAGTGTGTGGCCTGTAATAAATCTCACCTTACTAAAGCAGCCAGCTGTTCCAACTGCCACATAAGGAGCCCCTTTTTTATACTTGACCACCTGTGCCCCTCTTCAAAACTGTCCAAGACCCTGCTGAAGGTGTAGAGCTGGTAACGTGCCACACGGCTAGGTGGAAAAGCACACTGTTCCTTTTGAATCTGAGACTTCACTATCCGGTGAACCCCAGAATAGACCGAACCCAGGAGCCTAATGTGACCTTTTCAATTACATTCTAATTTCAGGTTCCTTAGTGGAAGTAATCTAAAATATATACTTTAATAAATTCAGAATGAGTTTTTAACATTTTGGCAATGGATTGGTACATGAGGAGAAAGTGTTGCCCTGAGATGAAACGGCAGCAAACAAAGGTGAGTTGATCTAAAGCCATAGAAAAACAAACTTTTGAATTTGTATTTATTATACACAGTCCAGTCACATTAATGTGACCACCACGTACTTTCCACTTCAGAGTTAAATAACCAATCACAGAAGGCAGGTGGCAGCACAGTGCAGTTGAGCGTATATAAAGGGTGTGTGTGGGCTTCGGAAAACATTTCAATCGTTGGCGTAATGCAGAAACGAAGCGATTTATCCGACGTCCAAAAGGGCATGATCATTGGCTTTCGGGCCAAGGGTGGAAGCATTTCCGAAACGGCTGAGTTTGTGAACTGTTCGCGTGCCGCCGTGGTAAAAGTGTACCGTGCATGGCAAAATGGGACTGTCCAAAATCAACGACGTGGCAAATGTGGTGCACCACGGGCCATAGATGACAGAGGCGAACGACGGTTGCGGAGATGCGTTCGGGCAGATAGACGGGCTACCGTTGAGCAACTGACCACTAAAATGAACCAAGGGGCTACCACAAGTGTCTCCCAAACCACTATTCAGCGAACATTGCTGCGTCTGGGCCTCCGAAGCGGACGCCTGGTTCGTGCACCTATGCTGACTGGTGTTCATCGACGACGAAGGCTAGAATTTGCACGCCAGTACAGCAGCTGGACGTCCACTGAGTGGCGACAGGTAGCGTTTTCAGATGAATCGCGTTTTATGCTCCATCGGACAGATGGACGTTGGCGTATAAGGCGTGAAACCTCTGAAAGGAACCACCCTGCAACCATTGCAGGAACGGTCCAAGCTGGAGGCGGGAGCATTATGGTCTGGGGAATGTTTTCCTGGCATTCTCTGGGTTCACTGATTATTGTGGAAGGCACGATGGATCAATACAAGTACGCATCTGTCCTTGCGGACCATGTCCACCCCTACATGCGCATTGTTTTTCCTCAGGATGATGGCATCTTCCAGCAGGACAATGCGAGGTGCCATACAGCTGCCAGTGTACGTGCGTGGTTCGAAGAGCACCAGGATGAGTTTACCGTCCTCCCCTGGCCAGCAAACTCACCTGACTTAAACCCAATCGAGCATCTGTGGGACCATCTCGATCGAGTTGTTCGCGCCATGGATCCTCAACCGCGTAATCTAGCGCAGCTGGCCACGGCATTAGAGTCGGCATGGCTCAACATCCCAGAGAAGACCTTCAGGGACCTAAGTGACTCTCTTCCTGCACGTCTCGTAGCAGTTCGCTCTGCGAAAGGTGGTTATTCTGGCTTTTGACAGATGGTCACATTAATGTGACTGGACTGTGTATTTCACTGTAAGGTTCAAAATAAAAAAATACTTAAGCCTTGACTTTTTTATTTTACATGTTTTAACATGTTAAAAACACAAAAACAAAATATTTGTTAAAATCAGCAAAGACATATCACAATTTGTTTTACATTTGGTGAACAAGGTTTAAACTTATTCAGAGGAAAATGTCCAGTTTAGTTTTACATCTAACGGAAAAGAAAAAAGTATTCTCTAAAATGGAATAGCAGAATCTGGTCATATGTGCAAGGCTTGAGTTTTATCATCTGCTTTTCCCTTCCGAAAAAGAGGGCGGTCATTTAATTTTTTTCACTTTTAGCTTTACTTTGACTATCTGTTCATTTGATAAGCAGGGGACGTGTTGTGCTCAACTTTAAGTAATGTTCTATCCTGCTGCTGCAAGAAAATGTAGCTTTAGGACTCTGTTAAATATCTACCTGTTTGAGGTCAGTCACAGTTATTCTGTTTCAATCAGGCATCATAATCGGTCCTATTTCAGAGTCAAATGGCCCAAACCATGAATGTGAACCCACAACCAATTAAAATAGGGTATGTAATAATATTTTTAAAACAAAAAAGACAATTAAGGTAACATAGACATGAAACAGTACTGCTTAAGAGTGTGAAATAGAAGATGGAGGAAATAAAATTGGAATGCTTTGGTATGAAATGGAGGTATGACTTGGTGAAGGGTCTTATCAACTCAGAACTGCCCAAAAAAAGTTGGTACGAAACTTTTAAATTGCTACTAATTGGATTGTCATGAGAAAAAAAAACAATTTAAGTTTTATGGGGCAGTAATATGTAATTTTCCAGGCACACAGTGCCACTTTATAGTACAGTCAAGTAACTTTGTTACCTTCAGTTGTTATAAAAATGCAATATTTAACTTCCTAATTTAACACCTTGAAATTTGAAATAAAGGCCTCTGTCTCTTTAAAAACTGCTGCTCTTTCTGAAATTCCTCCTTCAGGAAGTCATCACAACATCGTGATGATATCACGCCTCTATTAACCCTTTAACAACATTTCTACAAGCATTGCACAAGCTGATAAGCAGCTTGTATAACAAGCTCAGCAGGTTCCACCAGGCATTTGCTAATTGCAGCTGGCTAGTCTGAAGGAGCTGAGCGGGAATCGATGCTCTGTGAGGCTGAAGCTTGGAAACTGCGGTGCTGAGGAGGAGCTTTGACCATAAAGGCGGCGCTTGGTTCCCCACAATTGTTTTGCACAGCTGAACAGTTGCCACGGGCGATTAAAGGATTTCTCAAACATCCATAAAAAAAAATCAACGCAACACTCCAGGTATGTTTTTGATGAAGGAATGGCATTATAACATGATGTGTAGCTCAAAAAAGTTGATTTTACACAACAGTGCCCTTAAAATCAGACTTCCTGTTTTGACCCTTCTTTGCAGACTGACGCTTGCCTTAATGTTGACAATTAACATAACGTTTCCCAAACCCGCCATAAATCAAGGTGCTTCTCATCTTCGCTATGCAGCTACCGGCGGTTTTTTCACTTCATTCCGGCGTTGCCTAATTTTCCGTAGGAAAGCCGAGAAAGAACACACACTGCCATGGCCGGTATGCTTGGAAGGTAGTGTGCTGCATTCCTGAGTAATATTTTGGAGATGGCATCATGTCATGACACAGAACCCCAAGATGGTGTGCAAAGCTGTGCGTAAGCAAAACCTGAGGAGAAGCCGCAGTAGAGGTGGATCGCTGCTGTCAGATAGCACACATTCCACGGGCTTACTCAGAGCTTCTCACGTCCAAGAGCCGTGTTATTCCTAGGCAAATATCTACAATTTTACACCCACCCTGCTCCCAGGCGTGCTGTACCTTGTCGAGCTTGTCGAGCACCAGTCATGTTCCCTCTGAGTGTTTGACACACCCGAATGACATCAACACATAAAAGGTAAGCTGGCAGTAAAAAAAAAGAAAAAGAAAAGAAGTAAATGACAAAGATTTGCACACATTTTTTCACCACTCCTCTCAGCCTTGTTGTGACACGTCGGCTTCTGAGCTAAGAAGCTTCTTTTTAATGAGTTTTATCCATCGTTTTTAATGCAGCACAGAACCTGAAGGGGGTATTGTAAGTGCACACACCCTTGTTGAAATGAAAGTTGTTATTTTTTTTGCTATGTAAAAAAAGAAGAAAAAGAAAAAGAAGGTTGCCGTACCTCTCAGATCTTCTGGTTCTGGTTCTGCTTTGCATCACCAGAACCAGAACCAAACGCGGAGAAGCAGCATTCAGCTTCTATGCTCCTCAAAACGGCAAAACTGCTGAAACACTGAGCTGCTTTAAATCAAAGCCTGTTTAGAGTTGCTATCAAACCATAAGAAATGTAACATTGATCAACATATTTAATGTTTATTTTAACGATGATGGCATGTCTGTTACTGGTTTACACAGTTGTTGACTGTATGATGTGTTTGTGATCTTTTTATGTTTTCTTGGTGTGGCATTGTTATTGAAATGTGCTGTACAAATAAATGTGATTGGTTGAAATCTGTTATGAGTGGAAATGTAAAGAATTAAAAAAGAAAAAAAACTTCGATAAGTGAGAGTAAGTAAAACAAATACTTTCTGACTCAGTTCCAGCATTCAGCCTGCTTGAATTCAAAATCGGTATAGTAAAGCTGATTAAACTCAAACCCACGTTTTGGTTAAAGCCATGGTTTATAGAGAAGATTCAAAGAGTCCGAAGGAGCTCACTGTACAAATAAATCAGTGACGGTTTAATCAAAAAACTAAGTTTAACAGAAAATCTGTGGTTTCACATGAAGTCGGGGTTGTGGACAAGAGAAGTCTTGAGAATCTGATGAGGAATGTTTCCTGGGCAGATGAGGTGTTTATAAGTGGGATGTTGACTCCAGCTAAATTGAACCAAAAGGTGCTTCAAACTAAGTGTTAGCTTCATGGCGTGCAACCAGGTCAATACATCTTTTTAATTCTTCCTTTTCTCTGACAGATTGATTAATTTGTCGATTGAGTTGTATGGGTTAACCTCCCTGCTATAAGTAGAAAGAGGGGGAAAAAAAGAAAAAAGACTGAAATGGTTTATCGTCGCCTCATTTATTTCCCGTCAAAGAAAAAGCAGACATTTTGCCTATTTTTATCTCTTGAAGTAATTATTACTGTCATGTTTCTTTAAATCTGCCCTGTGGCTCCATGGTTTTCTTTTTTTTTCCTAACGTCAGCTGCAACTGCAGTTGTTCTCAAGTTTTGAAAGACCTGCATAAAATACCCCAGCAGCGCCTCTTGGCACCAGGCATTAAATCGTCTGCCATACTGGTTTCGTGTGGACAGAAGAGCAGAGGGTTCTGCCAAACTATGCTGTTAAAATACCCACACATCATGGGTTATTTCTGCTCAACATGGACGGATGTGTTTTCATGTGTCCAACTAGATCCAACACACGGATCGTCATATCGCAGATATGCTTTGAATGGCTGCGTTTAGATACTTGTAAATCTTCAACAGGGGTCAAAGTAGCTGCTGATATGTTTGGTAGTCAATCTATCACTGTGAGGAGGCCTTGTGATTAAAAGAAGCTCTCCTCTCCCAGATGAAGTGAATCACGATGGGTATGAAGCCGCTGATAAGCCTGTTTGATCTTGCCATGCCAAAGCCACAAGAAAGGAAGCAAAGGCCCTTGGAGCCGGGTCTCCGGCTAACCACAGTTATGATGAACGAGTGCTTACAGGCATGTGTTTAACACAGGGGACAGATAAGTCAGGCAGTTCTTAATCCCAGCAATGAGACGCCTCATGGTTTAAGAGGAGTGGTTTTTTAACTGATTTTTTTTTTTTTTTTTAAATAAACCCGATGCCTCATTTAAACACAAACGCGTGAAATGTTCCTCAGATACAAATACACTGCATTCCAGACTCGTGCTGTTTAAAATTGGGTCAGATTTTGTTTAAGCAACAACTGGAAAAAAAGTCTTTACATTGCGTTTGTATTCAGTACCAACATATAAATTATGGATGATTACAAAGCGAGACAAAAAAAACAGTCCACGGTGTGTGTTGGTTTTCAGCTGCCCTGACTGAATGCTGCCTTTTAATGCTATTACAGCTGCAAGTTGTTGGTGTCTCTCCACCAGCTTTGCATACCTGGAGATGAAAATGTTCACTCATTTTTCTTCAGTAAATGTCTCGATCTCAGTCGGGTGGATAGAGAACATCTGGTGACACCAGCTTTCGTTCGGGTTTGGTCCGGGCCACGTTCTAACGCATGGACGTGTCTCCATCTAAACCATTGCATCATTCTATGGCTGAAGGTTTAGGGTCGTTGCTCTGCTAGAAGTAGAACCTGCTCTCCAGGCTCAATCATAAGCCTCCCAGGATTCCACCGGGTTTTTTTAGCTAACAAATTTTTAAAAAAATTCTTCTTCTTCTCCACTTTACAATTGTGTCATGTTTTGTGTTGGTCCATCGGATCAAAATTCAAACAGAAACACACGGAGTTATGTGACTGGATGGAACATGACAAGATGTCCAAAAGTTTGTCTTCACTGCAAAAATGGAACATTTTACCACGTGGTTTTTGTTTAGTTTTTAATGCAAATAGTTTATATGATGCACTTACAAGAGAAATTAACTTTTGATAACTTTTCAGTAAGATACAGGAGCATGTTTTACATAAATAACAAATGAACTAAATCTTTAATCTCATTGTACATGTGTATAGTGACAAACAATAAATTCATTCATCACAATTCCGTAATGTAAAAAATTACTAGTTTCACTGGCAGATTTTTTTTTTCACTTAAAGCATGACGTTTTCACTTTTTATAAGTGAAAAATCTGGAACTGATCATTTATATGACTATTAGGAAAGTACCGACAAGCTCCTATATCCTGCTAAGAAAAGTTAGCAGGATACAGGATACGTGAGTTAGGTTTGTCTTATTTCAAGTTTACTAAGATATTTGCCCTTAAAACAATAGAAAAACAATACTTTGTGTTATGTTTTGTTTCCAGTGTTACGTTTGTCATATAGTTTGATCATTTCTGAGTGATTATTCCTCTTTTCAAATGGTGTTGTCAGTACTAATTTCTGTTAATTAATATTAACATTCTTTATTTATCCCAAAGGGGAACGACATACGGTCATAACTCTTAACATCTAAGTATCTTGAAAAAAGTTGTGATGCTGTGGGATCAAAGGATTTCCAGTAGCTGCCAATGTTACATCAAATCTAAGGAAGCCTCTGACTCAACGAGTGTTAGAAACTCAATTTCCGGGCCGCAGAGACGATATTCCAAAGTGTCCTGGATGAAACCATCTGTTGGCAAGCACTGCTAATCCACCTGATTTGCCTCTGCTGCTCTTCTTTAAATGTGTTTATCTGTATAGAAAGTCAGGCAGAGAGATATTGGAGTCTAAGCTAATCCTCGCCCATCATGATTGATTGATGTAATATGAACTTTCTCCTTCTCTTGCTGCTCTTTTAACTCTTTACTCTGATTGACAGTCCTATAAATGAGGCTGTGCTAGTTGGAATATATGAATAAAGAATTAAAGTGTATGCACTTATAAAATTGATACTCCAAAAGCTAAAAGCCTTCCAAAAATCTCAGCTGCACATGAGACCATAACCAGATCAGATTACCGAATTTTAACAGTTCAGTTTGAAATGAAAACAAAAACTGTTTTGATTGCTACGTCTGAATTTTTTTTTTATTTTTTATCTCCATGAACTGGGTCTGTTCAGTGGGAGAGCATCTCACTGCTACTCACAAAAACAAAGAAGCTTAATGTAATTTTTTTATTAAAAAAAAAAAAAAAAAAGACAGAAATCCACCCGGTCAGCATAATTTAATGAGACAGAGTGTGAAAGGAACTAAGTGGATAACCAAGTGCAGAGTGGGTTTGTGGATGAAGTCAGTGATATTTCAGCATCCCTCGGTGGTTAGCCTGCCGACAGGGAGGAGGAGGAGGAGGTGGGAGACAGTGATTCTGGAGGTGGGGTCATTATTACATTATTAGTCTCAGTCCAGCCGCCTGCTTGAACAGGTACAATCTGAACGCTGGAGGGATGGGGGAGCTCCGAGCAGAGCCCCCAGAGGCAGGGCGAGGATGGGAGGGGGGGAACGGGTCCATCTTGCCGGTGCTCTGGGTGTGGCCGATCTGGGAGCAGCGCAGATCGACCCCAGAACAGGTTCCACACATTGGACCGCAGAATACCGGATGATGCTGCGCGGTTCCTGAACAAGTCTGGTCTGAAGTCAGGCGTAGCCGCAGCATGCACCATCAAGATAAGGAAGTTTCCCTCATGCAAATGGAAATACCTGAGAAGAGGCTTCCAGTTTTACACGTACAACTTCTCTAATTGTTTTATGGGTGTTTAGAAATGTGTACAGATTTTATCTAAGTTTTTGTCATTATTTTTAAAATAGTATTTTGTGTAAGAGGTTTCGATTAATTTCCTAAATTTACCTCATTGTCAATATATTGATTAAATCTGATTTTTTTCTTGCTACATAACAGAAAATAGTGTAAAAGTTCACAGATTTCCTTTTTTGTTTTTAAAGTATGAAATAAATGCAGTGCTGCCATAATTCAGAACTAATAGCTAAGCTCTGGCTTGGATCCTGAAATGGAGATGATGTCAGAGCGGCAGGCGCAAATTGGTAACGTGATAACCGTTTGGACGTGAAACTCTAGATGTGGAAACTGGAGTTGTGAGGGACTCACTATCCTCCCTATCCCTCTTTCTTGGCTGACATGTGAGATTCTTCAGAGGCTCCAGGGTCAGCGTGGACCCAGCAGTGTTGTCAGGACTCATCACATAAGAAACACAACACCACTCTTCTATTCTTTTTTATATTTCAGCTTTATTAAAGATAGAAACAACAGCAAAACACAATACACACCAGTTTAAATTTTTTTTTTTTTTTACAGACATCCATCATAAACAGGAACTCACCCTGGAACATATGAACTGAGTTTCTATACAAACACATTCAGGTTAGTTGTGCCAAAAGGGGCTCCCTCTTGGAACAGGACATCCTGAAACAGGCCAAGCAAAACATTCCTTATGACAGCAAGGCATTCCAGCTTAACTCAGTGATTTTACTTTTACAACCTAAAGAAAGTTCATTTTGTTTGCTCAAAAATGGGGGAGGGGATGGAGGTCAGACTAATTTCAGATTTGTATATTTACTTACTTGCGGGTAAAATAAATAAATTACATAAAATAAATCAACAGGGTTGTTCCAATAAAGTGCTACCTCGTGCAAAAATGAGTATTGAGCAACAGAAGAAAGTTTTCATTGCAACAGAAGAGGGAAGTGTTAAAAAAGGGGAAGGAGGCCGGTTGAGCACTGCGTGTACTATACCTAAGGCTGGGTGTCACAATGTGATGTTTTGCAATGAGGTGTGTACTGTCTGGATTCTCTGGAAATTTAAAAAAAAGACACAGTCAGCTCACACACACACACACACACGCATCTGCATTCTCAAACACAGTTCCTCACATAAAGCCACATAAAAACCCTCACGGACGTCAGCGTGGAGGAAATAAACAATAGAGTCACAACTCCGACGTTTCGCAAGCGGTTGGGAGAAAGAGGAAATGACATCGCGGGGCTCAGACCTCTGAATGGGAACTGATGCTACCTGAAACAATGATAATACCAACGAGGAGGAGGAGGAGGAGGAGGAGGAGGACACGACAGGATGCTGGTCAGATGAAAGAGCCCGAAATGTCAGACAGCCTACAGACTGTTGTCGCCTTGCAATCTTAACAGCCAACACCAGTCTGATAAGCTATCTGACAGGCCGAGAGAGTGACGGACATGCCTGAAGACGTATGCATGGACACAACACACACACAACAATGAATTTTACAGAAAGAGAGAGAGAGAGAGAGAGAGAGAATCCTAATCCGACTTACCGTGATGGGAGGGGGGGGAAAAAAAGAAAAGAAAAAGGAGGACATGTGAATGTTCTCGACTAGAGCCGGTGCGGAGCACAGGGTTCAGCTCACCCAACAGTACCCCTCTGTTTTGAATCTACTCAAGTGATTCGTCTCCTGGCTCCGTGACTGAGGGGAGTGCAACGAGTTCATTCGAGGGTTCAGCTGAGGTAACGGCACAGACGCTTTTCACTGTGAGCTGGAGGGCTTTTTTTCTCCCTCCCTCCCTCCCTCCCGCTGCTTGTGCCTGCGCTAGCGTCCCCGCTGCTCTCAGTCCAGTGTAGCACGGAGAGGGAGGGAAAACGGCACACTTCATTGGCGATTAAAATAATGAAAAAAAAAAAAAAAAAAGAACAGGAAAAAAGGCAGTGGGGTAATTGTCGAGCCAGCTGACGTTATCCGACAAAGAAAGAAAAAGCCCGGTGTCCTCTTTTCGAACAAAAAGCTCCAAAGGACAAGAGGAGACAAAAAAAGGGAAGATTTCTCCTAACGGCTCTGAGCTAGCATGTCAGGTAGTAGCCTGCACGCGCTCACCAGCGGCTTTAATCCACAAAAGACGAGGCGGCTCGCGCTAACGCCAACCGCTATCTGCGTGTGACGCACAGACACGCGCCCAGTTGTAGATCTGATTGAATATATATAAGTTATATATATATATATATATACACGGCTGCATCTGGTAAAGTAGCCCCCCAGGCTGACTCATGCGCTCTCTTCCTGGAAGCAGAACAATGAGGGCAGACAAAGGGACCAGCAGGGGGTGATTCAAGACTGATTTATCGTTACTTATCTAGAAGTACTTCAGCCCACACAAAAAAAGAAGTCACCTATCTCACCATGTGTATCCTAAAATATTCGCTGACATCCCCACAGCTGCAAGACAAGAAGTGGAAATGATGCAGTTCTAAAGAAAACCTCATTGGCTACGTTTCTGATCTAATCAGCCAGAGCAGAGCAACTTACAAAGCTGAAAGAGTATTCTAACAACTCGACAGCACACACTTGGTATTTAAAACAATTCTGCTGTTGGGATAAACTTGTGAAGACTTAGGAATAGTTAAAAGTGTGGATGCCAACATAGAGTCACGCAAATCTCAAGCAAGCACCTACCTTTGAGGGGAAAAGACATAAATCAGAAAATAGCTACCAAATTGCAAAGCCTTCATAAACTAGCGAATGAAAGTCCAAGTTCAAGATAAACATGTTGTTACAGATGCAAGAGAGAAACCAGATGGGTCGGACTTTTTTTTTTTTTTTTGATTGTTGCCTGGGATAATGACCGGGTATCAGCCAAAAGGGAGAGTAGATATGAAGGAAGGAGGGTTTGGAGGTTGGTGGTCCGACGCAATCTTTCCCCCCCCCCTTTGCCCCCGACCGGTCCTCACTCCGTCTTACTGTCCGAGGACTTGTCGTGCCGCTTCCGCTTGGCGTAGCTCTGCGCCATGGAGTTCACAATGGAGCAGACAAAGAAGCATACCATGATGACCACAACCTTCTCGAAGAGCCACGAGAGCCAGTTCTCCTCCTGCCAGGAGCCACAGAGAAAGAGAGAGAGAGGAGAAGAGCTCGGTCAGTAAAAAGGAGGGCCACCCCCTTCTTCCTCCCACCAACACCACCACAGGCAGCAGCAGCAGTAGCCCCCCTCCACTCCGCTCTTCCCCTCCGCTCCTGATGCTGTAGGCTAGGTGGGGATCCAGCTCCATGTGCAGGACAGATAGAGATCAGGGGTAATAAAACACGCGGCAGCCCCCGCCGTCCTCCCTCCTGTAACGCCCCCGGTGACCCCAGCCTGCAGCCTGCCTCCACCGAGTTAAATTGCCTCGCTCCTCTCCCCCGTAACTGCTGGAGGCTCGGGTTACAAGAAAAAAGGAACATTGTTCTAGAAAATGCCTTAATCTGTCCTTGTACAACTCAAAGTCTACCCTCTTTTTTGCTTCGCCTTCCTTGTACGCGCTTTAAAAAAAAAAAATCGTTCTCAATGAATCACTAAGTATACAAGCAAGAGGGGGGAGGGAGGGGGGCACCGAAAAGAGGAAAAACGGCTTTAAAAAAAGAAATAGGCTTCAGCTACAACTGGCTCTTTTTGTTCTAGACAAGGTGGAGGGGGGGGGGGGTTTGATGGATTGTCACAAGGGTGGGGGTGTTGTGTGTGTGTGTGTGGGGGGGGGGGGGGGGGGGGGTGGTGGTCTACAGTTAGTGCTGGGTTCAGGCGGGGCACCGAGTGCAAGTGTGTGTGTGACACATAGGGGAGTGACTACACTCGCACACACTCTTCCCGATTGGTAAGACGGAGCATGAGTCAGCACGCCCCGTGCTACAGTAGTACAGTTCGGGTGAAGCGGGACCCCGCGCTACCCCCGACCCCCACACCGCCACCCCTCTCCTCCTTCCGTCTCCCCCCCACCCGCCCGAGGCGGCGCGACGTCCACTCTGTCATTCTGGGACCCGAACACGCCTCTGTAATTTACTCTATCGCTAACAGTATCAACGGAAAGCAACAAAATCTAAAGAAGTTACCTCCCTGGGTCTGTTTCCTATTTATTATTCTTAAAAATTATGACACATCTAATAACTAACAAAATAAAACAAAGTGTGTTCAAGGCTGAAAATAGGGCAGTTATGTAAATACAAAAAGCAAAGAGGTTGAGCTTTCTTTTCTCCGAACGCACGTGTGGATGGGTAGAGGGTGAGATTAGCGTGGGGGCCCGAGGCCCCTATACTTACAGCTGGGGTCCCCTCTCCGGTGACATGGTGCAGCTTGGCCTTCTGGGCCTCCAAGTACTCCCTGAAGGGCTTCTGCAGTGCCGCACCCAGCAGAGGAACAGCGCTGTTTCCACCGACGAGAGGAGGATGAGAGGGTTGGGTGGAGGTAGAGGAGAAACAGAAAGAGAGGGAAGAGGTGGAGGGGTGGGGGGCAAAGAGACAGAGAAGGGGAGGATGATGGTGGTGGGGTGATGGAGGGGAGGCGGCGGGTGGGGGGGGCACAAATCACGTCACATCATTGTTACTCACCAGCCCAAGGGCAGCAACAAAGGGAGGCATGCCGTCCTGTCTCCGGTACTGTACAGAGCCGGACCCGCTTCCTCTCTCCGAGGAGAGAGAAAGACGGGGGAGAGAGCAACGAGTGCAACCCCCGTCACCGCTCATCATCCCCACACACACACACACACACACACACACACACAGACCATAAAACACTCACTCACAGATTTACAAAAAAAAAAGAAGAACAAAACTTCAGCAGGCAATAACACTCAAAAACAAACCAGAGACTTGACAAAAAAAAAGGGGGGTAAAAATAAAAGTTGGCCTCATGGTCCTCATGCGGCAGCTGCGGCACCAGTAGCCAGTCACATTTTCCTGCTCAGCTCGCCTCTACACACACACACACACACACCACACACACACCCACACACACACACACACACACACACTCTCTCTCTCTCTCTCTCGGCTTCCTCTCCCGCTCTACGCTCTCTCTCACTCGCTCACATCGGTGAACTCGTTCACCTCCCCTGCAGTGCCTCCTCTGCCGCTGCAGCGAGGAGAAATGAATGACTTCTCAGAACTCTCACATTTATCATAGGCGGTTCCTGTAAGAACTGGTTTCAGCCAATTAATGAGGAAGTGAGTCGTACCCGAGCCGCGACGCCACTGGTTGAGACCCGGGGGGGCCGGCCCACTGGGGGAGGGCCGCTGCTGTAAGACAGCCCATATTAGGAAACCCTTTACAAAATGCAGTCATCGACTACAAGCATTCTACTTCGGACCCCTCCCTCAACCCCACCACCCCTTTCCTTACCCTCTTACACACGCTTAAGGAAAAAAAAAAAAAATGATGTGAGAGACTGCAGAGAATGGCCTAGAATAGCGAATCAGTGGCCCATCCCTGAGTTGGAGTTAGTGATTAATCTCTAAACAAATACACACTAAAGACCTCCACTAATTTCTTTTATGGATGCAACACTTCTCCCCCCCACAGGGTTTCAGATGAACGCTTTCCTCCTTTTCCACGTATGCATCTTTTTTCTCTTTTTTTTTTTTTGTTCGCATGGGGCAGCCGCCATCAAAGCTCCGAGGCACATCAAAGATTTTAGGGCAGCTCTTTGCGTGGGCAGTCATGTCACATACGGTTGGGTTTATGGCTGATAACTTTCTCTCGAGGAGGCAAGTCATTTCCGTTCCTCCCCATCCCACACACAGACACACTCATACGTGTACACACCTCTATCTTACGGTGAGAAGAGAAACACTTTGTGTTAAATGATTGTGTTTACGACGAGGAGTTCCTTTAATGATTAACTTTATTACAGGTAGTTCACATCCGACTTGTAGAGAGGAACATGAAACAGAACTCTTTGGATTGGACTCTGGTGTATTTTATGTTAAGAACCTCATGGCACAAAAAAAAGAAAAGTTTGTTTTTTTTGGAGGGAAAAACTACCCTTCAAATTCCCCATCCCCCCAATTTGAGCAAATTCCCAACACATACACACATAACTTAAAATAAAGAATTTGGATCTGAAGAAAACCCCAATATCAGTGTGACTAGATGGAAAGTTTTAGAAAGCTCTGAAGATATACATTCACTCGGCGTGTTAAAGCACAGAGGTAAGAACACAGAGAGAAGAAGAGTTTTCAGAAATGGCGGGCGAATCATCTCCTACACGATGAGCAACACTGAGTCATGAGCCGAGCAAATCCACCAACAAAGAAGCTCAAAGCTTACAGTCTGCTGCAGAAAACACAACCACACAGTCCACCGGTCTCTGCTTTATATGTCTGGTCATTTTTCTATTTTTGGGAATATTCACGTCTTTTTTCCTGACAGGGTTCGTGGACAAAGCTGGATTCATGAATTCCTCTTGTAGGTGTGTTGAGAATATATCTGTGAGTACATGTGCTGCACATCTTTCTGTGACAAAGGAGATCTTAATGGTGCAAGACAAAGTTATTTTTCTGTTAGATGGAATTAAAACACTGTTTCTTTTTGTAACCTGGAAATGGATTAAAAAAACATTGAGAAAGTACAGAGCAAAAACTGTAAAGACAGTTGTTTTTGTCCATGTTCAGTAAATTGTTGGAAAATGTAACAATAATTATTTTCAGATTTTTTTTTGAAGCGGAAGAGTGGAGTCATGTTTATTTAAAAACGCAAAAGAGCAACAAAATGTCCTACATGTCAAGCAAAAACCAAATCAGTACAACTTATCAACTGATTTGAATAGAGGAAACTGCATAGGTAAAAAGAGGAATAAGGAAATTCATGCTGAAAATTTCTGAAAAACTATAAATCCTCCTTTTAGAACTGAAACTGTTTCAATTCTGTGTCAAGTAAAATGTGATGCTTTCAGTATTCTTTTAATTTAGTTAATGTCTTGAAATTCAAAGTTCTCCGACTGAAAATAAAGATCACACTCATGACTTTAAGTGTATTTAATAAGGTGGGACAAAATTGTTCCGCATGTGCCACAAAGGTGTGTCCCACTTCTGGGTCCGTCACTGACAAACTAAGTCGACTATTTTGTTATTTTGTCAAATATATTAATAACAACACAAACAAATGACACATGTTGGTGTTTGGTGCATATGATAATCCTTTGAGTGCTTGCGACAATATAAAAATAATTTACTTTTTTTAAAATCAATCAAAAACAAAATAATAATAAACTCTAAAATAATTTGGAGTGTGTGTGTGTGTGTGTTACTCTCTTTAGAAAGCTGCAGATAAGGAATGAGGAAAAGCAGAAATAATAACAGCAAGGAAAATTTAAAGAGACTGTAAATGTTTTATTGAAAAACTGTAACACTTCCCACATGTGGATCCTCTGAAACATTTAACAAGTTAAATTATTTTAACTACCCAGAAAAATAGAATATATATATATATATCTGTGTGTGTGTGTGTGTGCAAAGTCTATTTTAGATTTTAAATTTTTCATGTCACAAAAAACCCCATTGTACTTTTTTTTCTTACAATAAATTTTTGTAAAACGCCAAAAGTTGTTTGAAGAGTTGCTGCTAAAAATTAAAAATAGCACTTATTGTAAAAAGTAATTTCTGTTCTTTTTCTGCCTGAAGCTGATTTTGTACATTAAATTATTTCACCAGAGGGATTTGAATACATGTATTTGTAAACTGAAAGGTGATATAATGAAATAAATCAGACACTCAAACTTAATGTCTTTGTTGTTGTTTCTTTTCATACATAGATGCAAGCACATATTTTTTTTAAAAAAAGTGTTAATTAGATTTTAATGTATTTAACCACAGAGATTTAAAGGGAACCAGAACTTACGTCACTTACGATCCGCTCACACCCTATTTTCTTTCTTTGCTTTTCTCTAAACAAGGTAATACCACCTCATTTTGAGAGTACAGTCAGATGAAACCTGCTCAGTTTGATCAACACTTTTTGAACATGAACTGATCTCATCCTGAGATCCAGGAGAAACCAAAGCTCTGCCACCTTCCGATAATACCACCAACACAATGCCTTCTTCTGCTTTCCCTCCCTGCGTTCACACAGCACATCTCTGCAGCTCATCCCAAAGCAACAATTATTAAACTGTTGGTTAGGTAGAACCAGTGTATTCTGTGAAATATGACAGCTCTGTCACAGAAGTAAAAAATATTGCACCACGTTTAAATCCTTGAGCACATACACCCACACACATGATTTGCATAGCTGTTAAAGCGTTAACAAAACTCCAGCAAAAAAAAAAAAAATACATTGAAAAATAAAAAGGAAAAGGAAAAGAAATAATCAACTGGATAAAATTATGAAGCTCATGGAGGAAAACACGCAACAAACACATTCATTTCTCCAGGTTTCTGATAAAAACTTGTGGTAGATTGAGTTCATTTACAAATTAAAAAATGTAATCTCTTTTGACATTTTCTGAAATACGTGTTCAATAATCTGGAAGGATGTGGAGGGGGAAAAATCTCATGTGAAGTAAGAAAGGAGGGAAAATCCCCCAGCTGTCTGCTTCCTGATTATTGTTCTGAAGGGTTAATTTGTGAGCAGCGTTTCAGTCATCTCGTTTCTTTTTTTCCCCCTTTTTTTTAATGAACTATCATTTCCTGCTTCTGTTCATGGAGAATAGAGCATGTCTGGATGTCCTGTGTTCGTTCTGCAAACGCTAAATTCCAAAGGCTTCGAGTCAGACGTGACCTTTGACATGTCTGTGTGCCACCTTTAGGGTTCCCGGCTTCTTTTTTCTCATGTTCATGAAATCCCGACACACACACACACACACACACACACACACACACACACACACACACACACACACACACACACACACACAGGCACAGTCACAAGACAACACACGCGGGCTCACGCGCACACACACACACACACACACACACACACACACACACACACACACACACACACACACACACACACGCACACACACACACACACGCAGTCATGCATGCCCTGACGTCCCGGGCAGAGGAAGATGGAGAACAACGGCTCCCATGACAGCCAAACGCTGGCCAGGTCCAACGGGTTACGACATCATCACAACAACAGGGTTAGGCAATCACTACTGTTACCCAATGCTCCACAGGGTCATAGTTCACACCTAACATAACAGCAGCAACGCTGCGAGAAGAACACACACATACAGACACACACAGGGTGGTGAGGTGGTGGTACAGAAACTCTGACCTCCTCACCGTCTCTGTGCACAAAACAAAACGCTCCGAGCGTCTCTTTACGAGCCGGCTGCGGGGAGTAAACCTGCAAATCTGATCAGATAATGGAAGCCTGAGAAGCGGGTCATTCGGCTAATGCGGGGGGAAAATTGTGACTCGCGTGAGAACCGTTTGCAGGTAATATCTGTCTGCGTGTTTGAGTGAGCGTGTGTTTGTTCCTCCTCCAGTCTGACCAGGCTTTTTCCCCCAATGACTTCACTGCTAAAACATGGAGCCCACTCCTGGACGGAGATCCCCCTGCCCAGGGTGTTTATCACATCCTCGCTTCAGAGCCATCTGTGTCAGCCAACACTCACACACACACACACATATGGACACATCCTCTTGAGGTACCCAGAAATACAGCCACACTAAAAGTCACCTTTAACCCCCATCTTGCCCACACAGAGCCTGCTGACCGGGCCGTGGAGCGGCCGGGTCACTGGGCGACCACACCTGGACCCTTCAGCTGGTGGAAAAGCGTTTCTTCAGTGACTCAGAGGTGACTGGAAACAAATCCAGACAAGAGAACGGCAGTAACGGGCAGGTCAGAAATAGCAGAGAGGCCAGATGGTGACATATAAGGAAGGCACATCTAATTCCTAAAGTTATATTAGAAGGGACACTTTCTCTATGTGCAACAATTTTTGTACTTTAGGTTGTATTTACACATTATTAGTCCTATGTAACTAAGCCACAAGGCCACAGTGTGGATTATGCAATAAATAAAAACTACTCTACAGTATAAAACCTTGGAAAACAATTTAACTTGTTTACCATTCGTCATGTTATAACTAGAAACGTCTGTGTAATTTATCTGAGATTTTTTTAATATAGACCAGTGGTCTTACTTGTGGCTCCAGGCCCGCAAGAGACTCTTTGGACCTTCCACAATGTGTCCTAATAACTTTGGCAAAACTAATAAAGAACCAACTAATGTATTTAAAAATCTCTATATCTATAATAAAACTTCCGGTTTTTGCCGCTTTTCATATTTTTCTGATGGAACAATTGGATTAAATATACACAAAGAAAGGACTCCAACAAACCAGTAATATTTTTCAGATCTTTTTTTGTCATTAGATTGGAAGCTGCTTTTTTATAGGCCAAGCGCTCACAGCGCACAGAGATACACAGAGACTCGGTATGAATACATAAATATTTTTCTACAATCCCAAAGAAAGAAAATGTATCCACTCACTTTACTGCAAAAAATGTGGCATCTTTCTTTCATTTAAAACCTAAAAATAGAAATAAAATGATGGTCCTGTAAACACAAGAATACAAAGTATTTTTTATTTTTTTCAAAAGATCATGTAACCAGTTTTTCTTCACTGGACTGAAGGCAAAAAATGGCTCTTTAGATTACAAAGGTTGCAAAGACCTGATATGAAGTGGAACAGAAAAGATGTTCTGTTTTCTTGTTTTGCAAATTAAAATCTCAAAAGTGTGGCATGCCTCTGTGCCAGCTAAAACTAAAAATCCTCTTTGCAGAGGTAGCTCAAACTCAGTCAGATTGACTGGAGAGCATCTGTAAAGTCTTTCAAGTCTTGCTGCAGATTTTGTAGAAATGTGCACTTAATGTGCCATAATGTGAAAAGAAAAAGCAGAAAAAAAGACTAATAAGGGTTGTGAACATTTTGTTGCGCCGAGCACAAACGTGAACCTGTGGAGCTGCTTCAGCATACAGTACACTGCGGCTCTGTATTGTTCCTATGAGACATGTCACATACACTGCTGCATGCTGCTCAAATAACCACATGGGTTACAGTACAATGTACCTGGCAAAAGCCACAACATGCTCCACATCTTCTGCCCTCACAACTGCTCCTGCTGCTGCTTCACACGTCAGACGACAACAGAGCCAACAGATGGGTAACAAGATCAGGCACCCATAATTTTGAGAAGACGGTTGGAGCGAGACACAACCAAAACCCAGTTAAAATATGGGAACGTCTGCTGATTTCCTTTTGCATCTGCTCAACGTAAAGTGAAGCTGCAGTCTTGAGTTTACGTGCCGTAGACGTTGTGGTTAGAAAGTCAGCAAGCAAAAGCAAAGTGAAAGTGCTTGGTGTCTGCGCGTCGGTGTGCACTGAGACGCTTCAGAACAGCCAGGTTTAAACAAGATTATATTTGAAAAATACGGTTAAATATTCAGAAGCAGGAACCACGCCTCTTCTCCCTGCATCTGGACCATGGCGTTACTGTAAGAGGACGATGTCTCAGCTTTCAGACCGGAGCCGAGTCCTTCCCTCCCCACGTCTTGACAATGCAGCTCACACTTAACACTGCTCCCTTCGAGTGACTTGTTCCTTCAGAGTAAAAGATGCTGATGGGGAACAATGTGCCCGTTTTCACCGAGGTGTGACTGATACAAAGCTGGGGCCCGGATGTCTGCCCAGCTGCTTTCTGAGTCAGGGCCTGTCTGGGGTGACTCGCCTCCAAAACACACACAAACACACAACATCATGGAGAGACGTTACGGAGGACCTTGGGTCTTTCTGTTGGACACTGCTGGTTAAGAATCTGAGGTCACGTTTTGATCCCACTGACAAATTAGCCGTTCTAAAAAGGAATCAGTGTCACACTGTTACCTAAAAACGACATGTAGGTCATTTGTCATCCGCTCATCATTTGCTGGAAACTTGGCCTGAACATTCGGAGGAATAATCCGATGAGGGAGCAGCTTGTGTGTACAAAAAAGAGAGAGAGATACAAGGAAAGATATGGATCATTATGAGATTCTCAGCGTAGAATAATATGGAGTCAAAATACTGCAATTACTCAGAAAATTAACACAAATGTTTGACAAGAGCTGGATGCTTTCATTTATAATGTATAAGAAGAATTTCTCTTTTTCCTGCTGAAACAACATATTAATTACTACACCTATAATAATTGTACGTTTACGTTTATTTAAAAAGTGTCTGATTTAAAATGTTTCATTAAGTAGCACAACCTAACTCATAGATGACAGACACATACATTTAATTCCTTTGATATGTTCAAAAAGGCGTGCAGTGAAGCAGCCACACATTAAATTTCACCCCTTCAAGTTAAACTGTAGTTGTATCTGTATAATATAATGTAACAATTTTAGTTCTAACCGAGGAAATGAAAATGAAGCCATGTAACAAAAACAAAAGCATAATTACCATTACAGCTCCTCCAATCTGAATGTTTTGCTCGTCATCTTTGGTTTTACTGACACACCACATGTTGCAGTGCAATTCTGAGATTATAATGAGTCATTTTCAGGCTGTTTTTTGTATTTAAAGATCACAAACTGTTAAAAATAAAAAGCCAAGTGGCTTTGACATAAATCAGCTTTTCACTAGCGGCTAAAGCCATGCGGCAGCTAGCTTAAAGTATTTACTGGGACTTTGATTTTTTTGGGGTCACAGATTCTCGTTATTGGTCACAAAGGTTCAAACACAATAATTCACAGCTTTTTACACAAATTGTTGCTGCTTGCATAATATATTGCACGATTTAAATAAGAAGTGAACTATATAAGGTCTGTATCTGATTAACATACATATTTTTAAATGTTCTTGAATTAAATCCTATCGATAACTGGAACAATCTTAGAGCATTTGATTTTTACTTACTGTTTGCTACAACTCAAATGAAAATCCCACCAAATTATGAGCTTTAATTTAATTGTACTGCAGACATGTTTCGACATCAGTTTTGTCAGCAGAAACCTCCTTCTAGTCGTTCTCACTTAAAAATCCCTCAGAATGTACGACCCCTCTGGATCACACAATAACACCTGAAAGCTTGAACAACTGAACTCATCACAAAATGTCAGCCATGTAAGAACCAAGATTTCTGAATTATTTATCACGGATATGGTCACTATTTTTTTGTTTATTTTTGCTGTAACAAGCTTTTAATAAAGCTAAAACTCCTTGCACAAATTCCACTAGTGACATTACATTAGACAAAATCTTAATATCAGTTATTTTTTTTTTCATCTTTTGTTTTGAATAGAATTTTCTCTTCAGAGATGTTTGCTTGTACAAACATGTCTTGTCCCTGATGTTGTTCACTAATTCCTTCGTGATTCTTGTGCTTCCTGTGATCCCAAATTTTTTCAGCACACTTAAAAAAAAAAAAGATAATAATAATAATAAAATATATATATACATATATATATATATAGTTTGTCACTCAGTTGAGTTTTTATTACAGGAAATATATCCCATGCAATATCATCTTTAATGGCTGCCGTTCGACCTTTCAGCCCGCAGGTAAACCTCCCACTGCTTCCCTGTGTCAGAGACTCAAAGGTCTGAGGCAGGGGTCTGCAGCCTGTGGCTCCAGAGCTGCCAGTGATTCTTTGAACTTTTCACTATGGCTCTTAATAAATTTGAAATTTTTCTGTTCTTCTTTTTAAATCAGCAATTAGATTAAAAGTCATGTCCTTCTATTAGTATTTTGTCACATAATTTTGGATAAACATCAATATTCCACAGAAGAAAATGCAAACATTCTTTTTTGTTTGTTTTGTTTTTGCTAAAGTTTCTACTAAAATAAAGTATTGTTTTAAAACCTAATATTTACACGCAATTGTAAGTTGTTGTTTTTTTGTTTTCTCAAAATGCCATGTAACATTTGTGGGTCTGAGCAAATTTAATTTAGCAGATCAGACTCTGAAGTGGATACGACGGGAAAATGGACACCCCTGCTGATCCCTGCATTAAACGTAACGACGGCGTAACAGAGTCTGTTGGCCTTCCGACGCTACGACTTTGGTGTCCATCATCTTATTGGAGGTGGTTTTTGATAGCGGTGGAAGGACTGATCAACGCCATCTTTGTCAGGGCGCTTTTCAGTGACAAAATTTCTCCCTTTCTGCAGACGTAACGAGCAGGAAGACTTTACTCGTGAAAACAGGAGCGCAAGTGTAAATACGCAATTTTCAGTTATAAGTTTTTTATTCTATAAAAGAAACTGACTGATTAAGACGACTAATTACCCCAGGTTAATGTGGGGAAGGAGAGAAAGCAAAAAAAAATCCCTTTATGGTGGGTGATTTTTAGATCTCCCAGTTGCTTCTATTGAAGACAGCCTTACATTCACTTTGAAACTATGCTAACCTTGTTTCTATATGAGCTAGTGTGTGTGTGTGTGTGTGTGTGTGTGCGTTTAAGATGGGTGAATATGTCAGTGGAAACAAGCTGTAACAGACGTTTTCTTTCTCCCCTCACACACCATCAGTTCAGTACGTGTACACAAATAATAGACCCAGTGTGAATACCCAGAACAGTGTGATTTGCATGGCCCTCTGCAATTTCAGTTCTCTACTTATACATTTATACATGAGCATAATAGGAAACAGGAAATGAGAGGCAAGATAAAAAGAAGACATAATTATCCACAAACGTCTTCTACAGCTTGTGTGATTAAAACTGTATTCTCCTCTTTAGATTTAAGATGCTTTCTGCTGGTTTTACCTCTAGACATACAAATTTCAGTTGCAAAAATTATTTTTCTTATCCATTTGCAGAAGAACAAAAAGATAAGGAGAATGAGTGAGCCTTAAAGTGTGTGTAGGAGCTTACAGTTTGTCAAATCTTAATGGATCTTTTCATTTAGATTTCAGGAGTTTTTGGTTTAAGCAGCAGCGATCATTTTCTAACTGAAGGCATTAAAAAATAGCAAAATGCAACATAAGTTGAAATCCACTCATTACTTTCCTTTAACTTTGGTGTCTGACCTCAACATTTAAATTGTACATAATGTAAAAACTGCAATGATTCAGTTCTTGTGCTAAATCAAAGAGTCTACACCTACTCCCAGCAGGGTCCCTTCTAAACACAAGACCAGAACGAGGTCATGTCCCACTGTTGATCAAAAGCCGCACCAAAGATAAGAAAAATAACTGAAATCACCTACAAGAACTTTTTTTCATCAAACACTTTCTGCAACTGTGCCTCACTATCATCGCACTTCACGTTAGTTTGGCTCCTCAGGATCGGATGAAACAGCTGCACAACGATGTGAGACTTCAGCTTTTGTTATCCGTTCAAAATGAATCATTGTCACCATGAAAAAAGTCCCCCCAAAAAAGAAAGAGAAGAGGTTTTCTTCTCCTGCGTCAGCCTGCACCAGGCACAGAAAAATATGTGAGCCGTCGGGGATAATCGTCTGACTTGATGACGCCGGTTCAAATGATCAATTAATGTTTTCTTTTCATGCGTAATTTTCTACACTTACTGTTAAATTTTTAATTATTTTTTTCACCCCAGACTGCTATGTGTTCAGAAGGGTTGCACTGATTATTTTAGTTATCACTCTATTGATTAATCGAATAAAAAAATAGGCACACCTTGCAGATTTTTAATTTAACCTTTTTCATACAATATTAGAAATACAAAGACAAATAATTAAATTCATTCTATAGATAATAAAATGCGCATTTTATTGCCTAACATGCCGCAACATCGCGTTTCTTTAGTGTGTTTGTTCATTTGTAGCAAAGGATGCATCTGTGGAAAGCTGAGCCTTTCTGTCTGACTAAACATCAACGGTGCAGGAATAATCTGTTGATTCATTTTTGTATTAATAACAACTGGAGATTAATAATAGGAGAATTTCTTTAACAGAAATCAAATCAAATGAAGCTAAAATTGCCACTTGACCAGTTCTGGGTAAAACATATTCAACCTTTTTATCTTAAAGTATATATGTTGTATAGTTTTGGCCTGATTACCGTTTTGAGTATATTATTCCTTCAGCAAATGGCCTTCTTCATAGTCTGTATAACCCAGTTAACAATTAACTGATTACTAAATTAGTTGGCAATTATTTCAACAATAATTTTATCCGATTTACGTTTCAGTTAAAGTGCTCAGTATAGTCCACAGGTGTAAATGTGCTGCATAAGTCATCGGGTTTGGCGTCATGCTTTGGTTATGAACCGTAGATTCATAACCAAACATTGACTTTAGTAAGAAATTAGGCAGGTTCTAAACGTTTTTCAATGATTTCAAAAGCAGCGGTGGTTTAACCAATGGGATTACTGAAAGCTAGGTGAAGTATTCCCTGAATTCACTCTATAAAGTCAAACAGATTGTCTGTCTGCTACATTTTCCTCTGAATGAACAGATAAAGCTTTTAGATTAGCATTTGGGCCGCCTGATTGAATAACTGTCCGCCCTGTTTTAGAGACGTTAAGCTGCATAGATAATGCTATACATTTTAAACAAGACAAACTGTAAAAATATATACAGGTATTAAATCTAATTTTTACACTGTCTTACATGGAAACTCTATTCAAAATATTCTAAATAAATAGTGAGAACTGAAACAGACCTCGTTTCTTCTGTACTGATGATTAAAATTAGATCTTCTTTTATTCCTTTAAAGCTCATTATACATCAGAAACACTGAATATTCTATTGCTAAATGCATACAAATAAAAGCGCTTCATTTGACTTATTTTTGTTATACATTAATTTCCACTTGCTTAAATTTTAGCATTTTATAAACTGACATCTCTCTCAGATTTAGGTTGAAAGAAATCATTGAGCTAGCAAAATGTTTCTTCAAATTGGAAGAAACATTTTTGAGTGACTCTGTTGAAACTAATGGAAAATCTGTGGAGGTCGCCAAGATTAGGGTGATGGAAATTAGGCTTTCCAACGTCAGACATATCACCAAAATAGAAGTGGAAGAAGTTGAAGGGTTGATTGTTGTAACACCAAGTAACATTTTTTTTCCATAAACTTGCTTAAAGTGTATAGATATTTTTTCCCCATGTTGTTTTTAAATAACAACATGGGAATAAATTAAATAACAACATGTATAAATCTTTTATTTCTTCAAAACTATTTTTACTCGGTTCTTTTTAAATGTAAATAGATTTGTCCTTTTTTTCCCTCACCTCTGGGTTGATAATTTGAAATCTAAATCCTCCAAATTTCTTTCTTTACTTTTGGAGGTTGGAAGGCCTCCTAGGGGATCTTCACATCCCTCCAGAGGATCTCCATCAGATTCAAGTCAGAAATCTGTCTGGGTCACTCAAAATAGTTATTATTCCTTCCAATCAGAGGAAATGTGTTTGTAAAATGAAAGGGTTACGCTGGATCTAAATCGGTCGGGGTTATCAATATATATAGCTGGAAAAATTAAAACTAACATGTGGTAACAAAAAAATGAAGTCCTTTTATTTGTACACATTTAGGAATTGGATATTCAGAAGGTTTGCGATGTCAGTAATGAGAATAAGAAGGAAAAGAATCAGTTTCTGTTAGTGCAATTTCTTGAAAGTGTTTATTATAAATGTGACATGAATATCAATTGTATTTAACTGTAAAGGTAGGAAAATCAGACTTTTAGATTAATTAAGTAATAGAAAGATATTTTAAAATCTAGTGAGTTTCTATGCGTTTAGGCCTCAAGTAGTAGGATTACTAACTTTTAAAGCTCTTGTTACACTGAAGATGTTGGGAATTAAACTAAATGTCTCCTAAAGATTAAAGTTTATGTGTGAATGCTTTTATGAATGCATACATGTTTTAACTTTGCATTTTTATAGATATTTTTATTTTGCACAGTTGTGACAGTGTACGTATGTACAGATTTTATCGATTTATTTTCTAATTCTGACATATTTCCAACAAAGAAACTAAAGAAGTAACAGAAAAGCAACATTTGCATTAAAAACTACTTCAGTAAAGCATTGAGCTGTTACTTCTTGGAGGAAAAAAAGTCTTACAATTCTATTATAGATTGATTTAATAAAACAAAACAATGTTCCAGGTAAATGTTTTTTTTTTTGGTGCCGAATGAAGACAATGGAAACTCACAGCAGCTCTTTTGGGATCCCAAAGGCAGAAAAGACAACTTGTTTAAACTTATAATTAAAGACGTTTATTTGGCCTCGACTTGGAACTGCCATGCAAAGATTGGCAGCTCCTCACTGGTACCCACCTCTGGTACGGTAGTTCACACCAGCGCACCTCCGCACGCCCCAGTAACGAGAGCGGCCCGCCGGGACCCCCTGAAGCGGACGGCCTCCTTCGTGCTGCAGGAGCAGCGACCCGGCGGCCCAGTGCGCCGGTAACGGACTCCTGCCTTGGAGACACACTCACATGGCAATAGGTCCATCTTGGCTCAACACATCAGTCTGTGCTGGTTAAGGTTTTGAGGTTTTGATTCTCCCTGTCTGCTTTCACCACCAGAGTATGACAGAGAGACGCCGTGCAACATGTGGAGAAGGGCCGACTCAATCAATTAGATGGATTTCAGTGAGAAGATGAGCCAGAAGATGAAACTATTGCTGTGATTAGTTATGTTATTTCAGTTAATTTTTTTTTTCCTCTCTGCAACATTTGTAGGAACTCACGTCAGTCCCTGATTTTATCGATGAATCAAAATGTCTGGATTTTGACAATTTAATTATTGGAAAGTTGTGATTCTCCAAAACAAACCCTGATTTTTGCACTTCTTGGGTTTTCATAGTTCCGAATGATGTCAGAACGCCCACGGCGGCCATGTTGTTTGACAACTGTGCTTTACGGTGTCTGTTTATTTGGACTTTGAATTAAGGTCAGATTTGCGACCAAGAATTAGGGCCAGACTAAGATTGTTTAGTATCGTTTTGTCACTACGTGAATAAAGTCCGATTTTTAAATTGAAGTGTGGAATGTTGAAAATCTCATGAAGTTATACTTTATAGACAATACTTACCGTTATGGAAATATTTAATCTTTTAACACATCGGATACAAATCATCAGTAAAAGGACTCAGAAATGATTGTGCAAAGAACCGAGCTGGTCATGTCAGATAACTATTGAAGCTTTTTTCTCATTAAAACAAATGTTTTCTTATAATTCCAAGATGTTTTGTCTGGTAAAATTGCATCTTTAATCTGCTAATATTCAACTTTATTCTCATAACTAAATAAACATTCTCGTAACCGGGCCGTAACACTTCGCTGTGCAACTCAAAGAAAGGTGATGGAAATAAAAGCCACTTTTTGAAAATATTTTCTGTCTAAATTTCTTTTTTAGAGATGAAAGCAAGAAAAACTTTTATTTAAATCAGCTGTGTTTAAAAGAAAAATACCCCAAAAACTTCATTTTATTTTTAAGCTTTATCCCCCAACAGTTAGTGAGTTGATGTAAACAAGTCTGAATCCCAAACACTTCCGTCCGACGGCCCTCATCGCTGCAGCTTTCCTCAAAGTGAAGGCTGGAAAAACTGGCACAAACATACGAGCGAGCAGCTCAGCCTTGACGCAGCGACTCACTCTAGATCAAACGAGAGGACTGAGGCGGCAAGCCAAGCACCGGAAAGCTCCCTGATCCAGTCCTGCATGCGCTGGATGAGTTTGAGTCTTTCCTGCTTTATGTCATCAACTTGCTGGCTGACGAAGCCTGAGCCGAAAGAAGAGAAGGGAGGACAGAGAGGAGTAGGCACAGAGAGAAAAAGATAAATCTGTTGCTCTTGAGTTGCATGAAGCGTGGCCGTGAGCCGCTGCCAACTCTCTGAAGTGCATTCGGAGTGGTCAGCTTCACAAGAGCTTCAGAATGTCCTCGGTTATTTAATTAGAAAACCCGGAAAAACTCTGATGTTGAACTTTTAAGGCTGCATTTCGCAGCAATAATTCAGAAGCAAAACACTTCATCCCCTAAGGAGAACCAACCATACCCAACGGTAATTGTTGCAGTGGCAGGATCATGCTATGGTGTTAGTTTTCTTTTTTTTTGTATGTGTGCATGGTTAAAATACAGCGTTGGGTAAAAAGCTGAAGATGAAAATGGCTTTTATTTGTCAGTAAAAACAAAAAGAGTTTCACCAAAAGGGAACTAAACACAAGGTGAAGAAGTCTCTAAAGGATTTCCGGTGATAACGTAAAGCATCTTCTAAAATCTTCTCACTTTTTCATTAAATAAGTGTAAAAAAAAAATTCTGCTGACTGCTTTCCAAAAAGTAAGATTGGTGGCAAAGCAACATGAACAAAAGAAAACCATCCACATGTTGAAACATTGGGGACGGCAGCATCATGCTGTGAGGTCACAGCCTCCTGCACAAGATGCCTTGTTTTATCTTTCCCCAATGTTTATTTAGAAATTATAACTACAAAGTTTTATTGCCTTATTTTATCCTATTTATTCGCTTCCTATCTATTTTCCCTGTCAATATTTACTCAATCTGTTCATAGAATGCTTTTTATTATTCAGTTATGAAATGTTATTGGCACCTGAATGACAGACAACTCCTAATGTATGTCTTGTTCTATAACAACGATGTTAAAGTTAGTTCTCGAGATGGAAGTGATTTTTTTTTTATTGTTTTTTTGCAAGGTGGTTGGAATTATAAACAGCTTTGATGTCATTTTTTTAACCCAAAACCTTCAAGATTTAATTAGAAAACTGAAGATAAAATCAGATTTCATTTGAAGCGAAGCACACAAAGCCTTTCAAAGCATTTCTGAATTGATCAGTTTCTGAATTGATCAGTTTTATAATCCTCTTCACAAATATTTAAATGTAAAACTTAAAACAAACTTTCTTAAATAAAGTTAAACTTTTGAGTTGCAGTTTCAAACAGTGAGCTGAGTGCAGTAGGCTTACAGGACTTTTGTTCAACTATCTTTTTTTTGGGTCACATAGTTTTATGATTCTCAAAATGTTCTTTAAACACTGTAAGCAATATTTGTTATGTGCACAAATTTATCCTGTTCAACTTTTGTTGCACAAGTCAAGATTTTTACCTGCCTTACCAAACTTGGTAGAGTTATGAGAGGGCTGTGGACAAGAGATGTCCTCACAATCTAATAGCTTTGCATAAGTTTTGTAAGGCAGTGTGAGCAAATATTGCCCAGTCAAGATGTAACATGTTGAAAAGCCATGTGAAAACACACTGATTGCTGTAATTAAACCAAAAGATGATTTTAGCAAAGTAATACTTTGAGGGTGTGCGCAATCATGCAAAATGGCTATTACTGCTTTCTGTTTTTTCACTCGAAGTCATTTGTTTTTAAGACAAATAATCCAAAAAGCGATGAAATTGTTTTATTATTACACATCGTTTCAGCCTCTTAGCATTTTCACAAGCTTTGGTCAGTCGTAGCTCGCAGAGTCCAGTCCTGAATTAAACATCGACTGGACACGCTCGAAGAGGAGACGTCTGTACGTTTATCCCAGGATGTTAGCAAGTCTGATCAGACGCCACGCCGCATCCCGACTTCATCAGCTTTAGCAATCAGCCCAAAAGGCAAGTGAGGGAGGTGGACAGGAGGTTATTGTGTCTCTGTAAGAGTTCAAAGTCGTCCTTGCGTTATCATCATCCTGCTGCTGCTTAAACTCTAACATATTTCGCCTTAAGTGCTTTGCATGCCGAAGGGGACGGTGAGCTGTCTGCCTGAGAGGCGCAGGCCTCTCCCAAGTATTTACGAAGAACTAAGAACTCACAGTTCCCAAGAAAAAGCAGAGCAGTTGATTTAATTGAGTAATTGTCAAGGTATGTGACTTAATTTTTGGTGTTATCTCCTTCTGACTGAACATCGAAACAGTCAGAGTTGCATAGCGGAAAATGTGAGTCATTACATTTTAGATGAACAATAAAAGTAGAGAGCAAATAGCTAAGTTTCTCAAGTGGCAATGAATAAAATAAATGCATTTATTTTTGTTTTTGTGGCGTTTGGAACATTTTTAACAAACCTGAAATTTAGTGGCATCATTTCAGACAATAAAAATGTTACCTTCTTTTTAAAAGTATTTGCTAATGACAAAAAACTTTCACAGATGAAAATCAGGCTTTGAAAATAAGTCAGAGGACGTTACCGACATGAGGAACTGTTTAGAAATATTGTGTGTTGCCAAAACAAATCAAACCAAAAAGACGGAATAATACTTGGCGGCATTCAACAACAATCAAGCAAAAAAAGGGAAGAAAACTACGCTGATATTTCTGTGCAGCTAATCTACCTTTACTTCTGAAGAATCGCATTATTAATCCGATTTGATCACAACTTTCACATTCACATTTACGCAAAGAAACACAAGACTAATCAACTAAAGCAGTTCCAAACACTCATAAGTCTAGCAAAAGGAGAAAACAAACTGTGAGAAACTGAATTAGAATGAATGAAATCACTCAGTTTGAGGGGAATCACCTAAAAGGTTTAATTCAACAAAATTCTCACTTAGACCGAAACCTACTGGACCCTGAAAAAGTCACTGAGTACAATACATTAGTCAAGGACACAAAAAAAGGAGAATCATAAAAAGAAAATAATATTAATGTGTGCAGAAAATAATTATACTGTGTTGAGAATGTTTTCAGTTTGTGCTAAAAACGTTTTAAAACATTTTTCAGTCCAATCTTGTCCAACACTGTCAGAATTTACAGCTCTGAACTCTGTGTTCTGTGAGGGTGTGTGCATGTGTGTGTGTGTGTGCATGTGTGTGTGTGTGTGCGTGTGTGTGTGTGTGTGTGCCAGGGAGTTCACCTAAAAGGCAAAGAGAAAAGGAGGACTTTTATTTATAAAGTGTAGTATTGCTCCGTGTCATGTGAGAATGAGATCACCAGAACCGAAGTCCAAGGAAAGCGACTTCAGGAACTGACAAACACTGAAGAGACTGAACACAAAGCCAGCAAAAAAAAAAAGAATAAATAAAAATATTAATAGAAATTTTACATTCAAAGAAAATAAAAATAAAAAGTTCTTAATTTTTTTGCACAATTTTAGCTCGAGCCTCAGTGTGTTATTCTTATTCTATCTCAGTCTCTGCTGTGTCCCCACATTTACATACTACGTGAAACAATGAAGGGTAAAACCCATTTGTGGCTGAGGTGAGAAGAAAAGAGGATACAAGAATGTGCACTTTTATCAACAACGGAGAGGTGCAACACCTCTCCGTCCTCTGCACACGCACGTGCACGTAATCCTGCGTGTGCACAAGGAGCGGGGAGAGGGGGGAGGACAATTGCAGGTGCTTTCTTTGACCATCAAGGTGACTTCAAGCATCTTTACGGTTATGACTGTCATATGCCAGCTCAAAAAAAAAAAAAAAAAGGTATCAAGTGGTGAAGCTGTCACTCATTCATAATGAAATATGACTGAAAGCGAGAGTGTCGCATAGAGAAGCAGGGGTGAAGGCGGAAAGAGACGTTCTCGGGGAAGGAAGACGACGGTTGACAGGTTGTAGAAAAGGGGGAAACTTCCAGCAGGCTGAGTAAGAGTGAAACCTGTCAATAACCAATCATCTGCTGCAGACGCTCTGCAGCTCACTGAACAGTGACAGCCAGAGAGCACAGCACAGAAACACATCCAGCAGCTTTTCCTCTTGGGCGAACCGATCTTCAGCAATCAATAGCACCAAGTAGAAGTTGGCAGAAGCAACAATTTCCTTCAACTCAAAGTAAATTAATTTAAAAAAAATATTTAAATTCCTGCAAACATATTCAGTAAAGCAGAACATGTCTTTGTATGTGGCTCGTTTGTCAGATTGAATGTAGCTTCTGAAAATAAATACCTTTCAGCAGTTATAAGACATACTTTTCATCAAGTCCACATTTCTGAATTTTTTCTTATTAGCATTTTATATATCCAGTAAATTTTATTTATCTAATGTAATATTATAATCTTAAAAGTTTATTAGCTGTAGGCAGGGAAAAAAAATCATAATCAACAGGAACAAGGAATGAAGCTTAATTTCTGTGAGACATTAATATTTCACTGAGTAAATTGAGATTAAATAATATGCTTAAATAAAATCAGACATTACTTAATAGAGCTATATATATTCTTTTCAAAAATATTTCATTTTACTGTCTTCAAATATGCAAAAGAAACCCCAACGTGGCAAAAAAACCCCCAAAAAACTGATGCAATCTTCTCATCTGATTTCAACACTGCGTGGTTGTGAATAGGACTAAGTGTGTGTAAGACGGACAGATTGTGAGAGTGTAAAAGTGTGTGAATTTCTATGATTGTCTGTGTGTAATAAGCGGCACTCCCACTAGCAGCAGGTGTGTCCAGGGTAGTTTCCCCTGACATCTCTGCATGGACAAAAATGGTGTCCATCTGCCAGCACACCCAGCAACAAGTTCGCTTCAGCTTCTGTTGCACACCAACTCTGTTGGGAAGTGATGCTGTTTCCAGCTGCATCATCCTGCCAAATCACCTATGACTTGTCTGTTTGCTGTTGGTTATCGTCGTCTGCTTTTCCACGTCTCATTGCAGCTTGGAAAAGATCCAACTGGTCAAACGAATTTAAACAACCTTATTTCACTGAAAACAGACATTGTTCAGCTGAGAAAAGAGTGACAAACAAAACCGTCTGGGCTCCATGAGTCATCAGATTATGAGTTTTCTTCACAAGGCCATAATTAACTAAAATACAGAGACGGATCAATATTTATTCCTTTCCCCCCCCTTTTTTCAACCATAAATAAGTAACAGTGAGACTCATTTCACAGAGACAGACAGACCTAATTTCCTGGGAGACTGGGATACATATTTTTTTAATTCATATTTTGTCATTCCTGTGGGTTTTAGGAATAATATGCTGAAAAAGTAGATGCGAGTGAAAGATTAATTATCAGGTGTTTAAGGTGAAATTATGTTAACAAAAATTATTGGCAAAATTAAAAGTAGTCAGAAAATAGACTTGAACTAAAAAGCTAATGGTCTCTTTTGGAAGAATAGATAAAATACCCACTAATATAGCGTATCCTACTGGTGTATTATATCGTTTGTCATTTATCATGATACATTTCTTATCACAATAATAATACATTTTTTATTGCTGTGATAAATTCCCATTAATGATGCTTAAAAAAAACCCAAAACTCTCTATATCGTTGGGATTATTAGTTTTATTTTTTGCCCCACTGCTTTTTAAATGAGAGAAAATATGAGAACCAAGAAACTTGAAAATAGGATTAAATGCTTTTATTGTGTGAAGACTGGTGATGTAAATCCCCGTTCTTTAAATGACTGGTGTCCTAAAGAAGCGTATTACAAGTAGGAATATTTTTCAAGAGCACTATTTGTGTTTGTAGGGCTTTGATTGCTGGGCCATTCACTGACAGCCTAACAGAAGAAGTAATAAAAGTCTCAATAGAACCAAAAACACAATAGTACCACAAAATATTGTGATAAAATATTACGTCCATATCTCCTTCCCCAAGCATTCCCTATGGATAGACATATTTAGTTCCACTGAAGGTTTATTTGATTTTTTTTTTTTAAATTCACAAGCTTCGCCAAACCCTGCTGCAGAAACACTCCACACCTCTTGATCTGATCTGCCTGACCTACGACACGTGACGGCAGTACGTTGCATAAGAGCAGTGCAGTGTGAGTGATAAAGAAGACAATGTGTTTTTGGTGATAGACAAGAGGCCATCTTGTCCTGCGAAGGAGCCGGGACATGTTCATGCTCATAGCCATCCAGTGGAAAAATCCGAGTCATTAATCATCCAACTGAGAGGAGCAAGCGCTCAAAAAGGGAAGGAAATGTGACAAATCTCTTGTTTTAAGCACTCCACAAAGTCTTTGAAGCAGATTAAAGCTACGTACAACCTACTGTGCGAATAGTGATAAATCCCTTCTGACTGTAAAAGACCAAGAAGAGTTCATGAAACAACCAACGACCAACCAGGGGGCACCTCAACTTTCTCCAACACTTTGATTTGACATGGCTGCCCATCGCTTGGGATGCTTCTGCTATGCAAACACACACACACACACACACACATACACACACACACACACACACACACACACACACACATACACACGCGCACACACACAAGACCAGGCTTACTCACCCAATGAGAGAGACCATCTGCTCCACAATGTGCTTGCTGAAGGTGATGATCACAAACAGTTTCTGTATGACAAAGAAGCACACAGAGAAGGAACGAGTCAGTTCCCGAGCCATAAGGGTCGCCGATGGGGTGTTGAACAAGGCGCTGTGTGTGTGTGTGTGTGTGTGTGTGTGTGTGCATCATAGTTTGACCGGTAATAACACCCCCGCTCACCCACCCCAATCACTCCTCAACCACCACCATGAGACGCTTCATCATGCCCAAACCCATGCCTTGTTAGGCTAAAGTGGTTTTGGTAAAAGCCGGCAAGAAATTTGGTCATGCAGGGTGAGAAATGACAGGCCTCGACTGCGTGACACATCGCCAACACAACGCACTGGGTCACCGTTTCAAAGAGGCTGTCAGCAGAACTTCAAGAGAGTGTGTGTGTGTGTGTGTGCGTGTGTGTGTGTGTGTGTGTGTAAGGAACACAAGGACAGAGGAGTGGAGGAATCAAAGGTGATGTGTCACCGCTTCAGAGGGGGGTCTGGATTCGGTTCCTGTCCGGCTTGATTGCTGCTTAGTCACCAAGGCAGCAGGGGAGAAGAGCCAACTGGAGACTGTAGCGGCCATCTTGGCTCATACGCGCTGCGCTTGGTGGCATGTCGGGGGATCAGGGGTCTAGAACAGGCACACAGTAACTGGCCTCATTTTGGAGAGACTGCTACTTGTGTGAGAAAACCAAGAATTATTCTAGCTTTTGCTCATTTATAGACTTTTTTTTGTAAAACATAGTGCCAGAAAATAAAATAAAATTTTTATATTAATGCCCAAGCTAAGAAATGTTCAACTTTGGTGTGGTTATTTTTAGAGAAAGTGAAAACCTTTATAGTGATCGCCCCAACATATTGCAAAAAAAAAAGAAAAAAAGATAGCACTGTGAAACCCTTCAGTGGCAGCAATATCACCATTATGCTCCTTTATTTCCAGGGAAATAAGAAAATATACATTTATAAAGGAAACTAAAAGTGTTTTCACAGAATTTCTGCATTTATTTGCATCTTTACATAAACTACATTGAAAAACTTGTTGATGTTTTTTGGAACAACTCTTAAATAATTTATAAAAAAAATAAATTAAGACTCACTCTTGTCAAGTTCAAGGAAAATACAATGTTGCCCAAACAGGACATATCAGATAAATACTTCAGCTGCCATCACTTTAAGTTATCTTACATGCTGACTAGCCAGAGGCTATCAAAACAGCTCATATGTGAACCACAGCTCTTGTATTTCTCACAACTTGTGTGCATTTCAACACAACGGAAGATCAAAGGTAATTATAGGCAAACACATTTTGAGTGACATAATTACGTTTATTAACCCTAAAAACTGTCCAGATAGTTTGTTTTAACAACTCACAATGAAGGACAACAATAAGTATGTAGAATCCAAAATTGCTGAGCTCAGATAAAGCCAACAGAGCGCGATGCAGGTGAATAAACAGCAGTACGGTAACCGCGGCAGCGAGCTCAGTACCAACGATCACGCTATGCGTCACTCAGCGGCGGCTTGCTGGGGTGGCAATTTTAATTTCATGTGACAGGGCGCTTTGATCAGTTCTTTGTTACGGTGTTCTCTCCCCGCTTATGTAACATGTAATCCAGGTCATCCATGTATTGTCGTGTGCGTGTCCCGCTCTTTGTGTGGCTGTTAAGCTTCTGTGTGTGGCCGTGGGTTAAACAGAACCGAGGAGAACACGCTTTCTACATAAAACAATATGGTCACTGTTACTCGTTGTCACTTATTGGGCTTCCTCGCACTGTAAAAAGTCATTTTAGGGGTGTGAACTATTGGCATGTAATTTTATTTTGTTTAAATCAAACTAAATTTGACTAGGATTTAACTGACGATGTTCGGTCAACTGTTAGTTACATCTTTGCTGTGAAAGGGGAAATATTTACGTGTTTAGGACTATTTCCTGTCTGTTGCTTTTTCTTAAACATGGAGGACAAGACAGATGACTTCAGGGTAGAAATGAAGAAGGTGTTCATAATTTTGCTAGGGCTGCAACAAATGATTATTCTACTAATCAATTAATCTGATAATTAATCAATGCATATTCTGTTGATTTTTTATGTAACCACTTAAGCCTTTTTTATAGAAATTCGTTAAGATACACAAATGACACATATTTAAACAAATTTTTAAATAATAAAATATTTTATTGCCTATAATTTAATAACATCACTATTTTAGTTTCTCGTCATTATTTGTAGCAAAGGATTCATCTGCAGCTCAAAAATATTTCTAACAACATGTGAAAAGCAGAAAACCTTTCTGCTTGACTTAACAATAATTAATTCATTCTTAATAAATACAGTGCATTTGATGTGATGATTCATATTTGGATTAAACTATTAGTGAATAGACAGCAAAGGGACAATTTTACAGGCAAAGAAGGTTTCTTTTAAATGCAAAACGCTCATCTTGACTAACTTACTGATTTTTGTTCTTTCACCAAATGTCCTCTTTTGAGTTTGTATTCTCCAGTTAGCAGTTAATTGATTACTAATAAATTAATAACTTTTAACTCATTTGCTAGAGCATTTAAATCATGTGACGCACAATTCTAAAACTTTCAGCTGCTGAACTCACACTATCTCTACTTAAAACTCCTGATTAAATTCATCTGAACTAAATACACACTTCTTTTTTTTTAAACAAAGTCAGATGACTAATTTCTAACTGGTTGTTTTCACAGTGTAGAAACACAGTAATTCACTTGATTAAAAGAACTGATTTTGGCCTTCCTTGTAGTGTACCAGCGGCTGCAACGAGCGCTGACACATGATCCATCATCTGAGACAAAAGGAAGGAGGAAGAGACAGCAAGATGGCAGGAAAGCTGACTAAGATCCCCAGAATTGGTCTGCCTGGAAAGTGATGACATTGTCTTGACTCGCTACATTCTGCTAACTGATAATGTCAACAAAAGACACACACACACACACACACGTACACACGCACACACACACACCATCTAACCAGGTGATATCAACTCCTGGCTGTTTTCGACATGTTCCAGCAGCTCTGACCACACATGTATACACAACAAAGTAAGAACAGTAGAAGTTTAGCATCTTTTCCTTCTGTCTCTGCCACACCTCACAGTTTGTGCTCTCAGGAACAACCACCTGTCCCAGGGGTCCAAAGTGTGCACTTCAGTGACATCACCACTGATCCTCAAGTGACCCGCTGCGTCACGAAGCTGGTGACGTTGGCCACTCAGCAGCATGCATTCAAAGCAACAAAAGACGGAAGTAGTGGCAAATAATAAAAAAAAAAACAAAAAAAAAAACCCTCAGTCCTTGGTGACGGGTGAGGACACACCTGAAGCACAGGTACAAAGATCAAACATACACTTTGGAGTATACAGAAACACACACACACACACACACACACACACACACACACACACACACACACACACACACACACACACACACACACACACACACACACACACACAGAAAAGTCTCAAAATCCCCTTTTGTTTCCTCTTGGCCTAGAAGTGAGCGCATCACCTGCTCTGCTGTAGGCTTTTTTTTGCTTTTTGTCTGCCCACACTGTAAATGACTGAACAGTTCTCATTGGAAGCAAAAGTTGAGTTTGAAGTAAATTAGACCGAGCAGCTACAGGACAGACCGGGCCCCCAGGCATGCCGGAGAGCCGGGACAAGTCTTTCTTTCCGAGAGACAGAGAAGGACACACCTCTACCAGTGGGGGGGGGCCCAGGGACCCCTGGGTGAAATCTGGTCCTGTTTGTGTGATTGTGCTTGCCCCACATGCATCCCCCCCCCCTCCCATGCTCCCCTCACCCCATCTGTCCCTCTCTCCTTCTCTTTCTCCATCACCTCCCACTGGCAGGCCACGTTTATCTGCCGTAACGTGTGCTTGCTGCAGATTTGCACCTCTTTTCTTTGTTTTTTTCTTAAACTAAATTTGGTGAGGGACGATGCTGCGTGCCTGTGCTTAACCCCTCCTGTGCGTCACCACGAGCACATTCCCCGAGTCTGCTTAGAAAACAAAACGCTAAGCTCCTGACGCTAATCACGGACATACTGCAAATTCCTGGACGTAAATTGAGGATTTTCCAGGATTAGATGAAACATTAGTAATGCCAAAATTTCCCAACTGTAGTTTCTTAGTCAGCTTTGGGAGACTTTCCTGCGAGTTCCCTGCTGTACAGTACGCAGGGTCTGTGGCTGCAGCTACAAAATGGTCGACAGCCCTGCCTCTGCTTCACAAAATGGCCTCCCTGTGAGCAGCTGCTAGTGCAAAGATGCTGAGCCTGACAGTGAGTCATTGCATAACACAGCTGTCTGTTACGACCGTATGAAGGACATATGTTTAAATACAAATAAAAGACAGAAAGCAGGAAACGGTCCAGAAGAAGACATGCCAGAAGCTTCTTTTAGAGGATTTACAGGAGAGACGGAGCAGCTCACCTGAATGTGCATTTTGATCACAGCCTTTCCAATTAGCGTCGCACCAAAAAACGTCCAGAAGGGGACCAAAAAATGCCCGCACGTTAATCCGGCCAGGTCGAACAACGGGTTCGGGATCTGAGGGAGGAGAAGGTGTGAGTTTAGACCGATTTATTTCGGTTTTCCACAGGAAATAAAACAATTGAGAGTGAAGTATTTCTGTTTGCTAGATCTGCTTTGTTTCTGGGTTCCTCTGATTAAAAAGGAGCTGCACTATCAGAGAAAGGTGATATTTAATTTTTTTTTTTTTTTAAACTCACCGAGGCGCAGGCTAAAATCCCAAAGAAGCCGACCTTCTGGATGAGCTTCTGGACGGCTACTTTCGCTCGAGATCCAAAATCCTGAAAAAAGAAAAAAATAAAGAAAGTAAAGGTGTGTTTGGATTTTACATCACATCATTTGTTCAATTTATAAAACAGAGAGCTTTTTCTTCAGAGAACAAGTTCAAAAAAATATTGCTTTTTGTTTTACAATTTGATCCGCATCAGCCTGAGATTAAAGAAAGAAAAAAGCAAGATTTTTCAAGCTGTTTATATGTTTGATGCAATATCCAAAAGAAAAAAAATCTGTTAATCAGAAAATAAGCTTGAACCAGTGTTGTTCATCCAGCTGCTGAGAGCCTCATTAACCAAACAGTTATGTTGTTTCATCATTTTTTTCTGACAGTCACCCAGAAAGTTGGAATGAAATATCTCTTCCTCTCCCCCTGAAATGATGCAGGAAGGTGTTTTATTCTTGTCAAATAAAAAAATCCTCTCCGAATTTTATTACTCAAGCTCTTAAAAACGCACAGTGAAAATAGAACCAAACAAAAAGCAGAAATTTGTCCAACTTACTGGGCAATTCAGGTACAAAGTGTGTAAAGAATAAATTATGTGGCAGAGCAATAAACAGATTTATGTGAGAGGAGGGTGTGAACAAGTTTGCTTTTTAATTCATGTTTTTGCAGAATGATTGGAAGTAATGATTTCTGCCTTTTAAAAAATGCACTTTTAGAAATTATAGGATATAAAAATAAACTTTTAGGGTTTTTCCATCATCTCTCAGTGTGAGCGTTTTACGGCATTAAGTTGTTTTTAGTTTTATTTGCACACTGGCGTCTTGTTTTGGAATCTAAAAACCCTTTACTATCAAAAACAATTGGAACCTGAAAGAAATATTTACACTTTAAATCCGTCCAGTAAAACTACGTGCGAAGGGAAAGCAGCAACAGGAGATTCTTTTGCTCTTCCTGTGAACAGGTTTGCAACAAATTACTTAATTTGAGCACCAAAAAAAGGAGGAAAAGAAATAAAGAAATATTACAAATTTGATATTCAGCAGAAATTATTATTTAGGACTTTAAATATGCTTTAAAGAAATTCTGCAACACCAAATCTGAACCTCAGGGTTTCTCTTCACTCTAAAGTTTTAGGATCTTATTTTACAAAATAGAAAATCTTCTTAATAAATAGCATTCAGACGTTGATTTAAAAAATAAATAAATCTAAACCTGTCTAGATAATGCACTTTTATAGAAATACAAAGAACAGAAGAGTGTGTGTTGCAGAGAAAGTATTGATGCTGCAAAACCAACTCTTTTGATATTAAATAATTATATCTACCGTTAACATTTAACATAAAGAAAATTTTAAGATAAAACTTGTTTCTGAGCTAAAGTTAGAGCCGTCCTGCAGCTTTAAAAGTGTTAAAGTTTGCACTAAAATCCTCTGATTCACCTGTCTCCTTCTCAAAATAAATCACAGAAAAAAAATTCTCAACATGTTCATAGCCTGCAGAAACATTTAGTTGGTTTTTGCATGTCTGCAACTCAATGTTAGTGCCTTATTAATTGTTTTAAGTTGCAATGTGAGAGAAAGACAGTAGTCTTGTCATTACTGTGACTCAGAAATCCAGGACTTTTCCGCTGCTGTTGCTCTATCGCTCCTGACAGAATAACAAAGGCCTCTTTTCACTCCACTGACAAAGATTTACTCAGAATATTCCAGAGAGAGAAGATACAACCAGTTTGGATTTAAATTGTTGTTGTTTTTTCTGGGAAGACTGTGAGTCCCAGGCAGAGCTGCATGTACGGAATATCAGATTTTTGGATGTTTCTTTCAACATGAAGGTAAAGAGAAAAACAATTACTTCAGGGCAGAATTGATTTCTTATTGTTAAACTGAAGATTTTTTTCCCAGTGAAATGCAAATTTTGCTGATTAATAAAATACTTTTGCTAAATGCAGTGTGAAAAATGCTGTTTTTGAAATTGTTTAAATCAAATCTTCCAATTGTTCAGACCTTAATGTGATGTGAATTTTTATTTTAACAAGCAAAAATCATGAAAGTAAAGAAAAAATTAGCATTAGATTCAACTTTTTATTAAGATTTTGGGGGTTTCCTTGAGAGATATCACACTAATTATTTTTCTAATTATATCTATTTTTTTAAAATGAACAATATTTTATTTAGAAACATATTTTAATTTACTTTATCAAAGATGAAAATGCCTTTCTTTTTACGCTTAATTTTCTTGATTTGACCCAGACAAGTTCTGGAATGTAAAAAAAAACTTAACATAAAAGTTCTAAAGCTTTAGGTCTATTTTGTTCTTAGAGAATAAGAAAAATAAACTGGAAAATGTAGAAATTTGAATGATTAAATTCAGATTTTCTACATTAATGTACATTTAAAGAACTGATTTAATCCTTTTGTATCTCTGTGAAGGATATTTTCCATCTGTACAAAGTAAAAGATTTTTGTGCATAAATGGACACTGCAAATGCATTTATTAATTATACCAATGAGAAGGCCTTACGTTGCATTTAACATTGATTCAGGTATATATGAATGCTTGATTTAATTTTTTTTAATAGAATATAATAAGCCTGATTATTTGCTGTACTTCATGTTTAGTTTTCCATAGAATAAAGATTTATTCTTGACTGAAAAAGTCAAAATTTAAATAAAATAAATACTGTTTTATGTCATTTTAATAAAAGACAAAGCAAGGCCTCTCTGATTTTCTTGTGGATTTTTTTTTTTACTTTCTTAGCTTCATGATGTCCAGACAAGAGGCTCGTAACATTATCATGCCTTATATGGTCAATAAAACCAATTCGGTGCTGATGACATTCTTTGCGGGGTGCAACCCAGCAGACAGGAAATCTGAGAGACGCAGGAGGCGGCCTAATAAGGTGGTGGTGGGGGGAGCAAAGAGACACAGCATCTGATTGGTTCTCGATTTGAATTTCTGCCTCTACTGTTGTCCAATCGTGAAAGTTTCTCCTCAGACAACCCAGTAGTTTTAATTTCAGCAGGTCCCCATGTGCATGTGTACATCGGGGTGTGTGGTTGGTGTGTGTGTGTGTGGTGTGTGTGTGTGTGTGTGTGTGTGTGTGTGTGTGTGTGGTGTGTGTGTGTGTATGTGTGTGTGAGCAGCTCAGCTGGTGGGATGCAGGGAGGGAAGGAATGTGCGTGGCTGCTTTACAGCCGAACCGCTGAGGACAGAGTCTGGGACACCTGACAACGATGACTCCTGCAGAACCAATCACAGAGCATTTCTTTTGTTTTCAGACATCGGGACAGTTTGGTTATTTAGGTGCTGCAAGTTGAACTTTTGGCTCGTGCAGCGAGAGACCGTAAAAATAGTCAGAGAGCATGAAAATGTCATTGCAGTCTGAACAAAGGGTCCCAGAGGAGATAAGAGGAGGGGGCCACAGAGCGTTAGTGAGTGTATGTGTCAACTTGTGACACTGTGATTTACTGCAGTTGAACTGCACACTTGGATCCACTCTCTTTTGTGCATTTCTGGGCCATGGAGGCATCTATCTAGGATGGCTAGGATTCAGACATCCTGGCTCTGCCGCTGGCGGCTGAAGGGAAAATCACGGTTTTTTCCCTGGCACCCAGCCAGAAACGTGTCCTCCCAAATCGCTAGCCCAGTTCTCCACCCCCGTTAGCAGCAGCCTGATGATCCTGATGATCAGGAGGAATTACACTTCGTAAAATCACTGTGGACCTATGATCCTGTGTAACAAGAAAGATTTAATCCCACCTTTAGCTGTTTAGCACAGATCAGGAGGCATTTCTGTATTCTGATAAATTAACCCTTAGTAGGCAAAATTGAGATTGTAATTTGGTAAGTAATGTCCCGCATTGGTTTTCTTTTGATTCAAGCGCATATATTGATAGATTAGGAGTCATGGAAAAGCTGGAATCAGGGGCGGGTCCAGAAAGTTTTAAAAAGGGGGACAAACGGGGGCCCAATGAGAATTAGAGAAGGACAAAAAAGAAAAGACATTAGGAAATCATTAATATACAAGTAATGTTGCAACTCATGTTTTTATTCTCCTTGGTGCACAGAGAGGGTCCAGTAAATAGGCAAGTGTCCAGGTTTTTCACCAGAACTGATTCAGGATAGACATTTCAAATTATGAACAACCAGAGGAAAAACAAATCAAAACAGGCACAACAGAGTTTTTTTTCAGTTTATTCAGGAATTCTGAAAGAATAGGAATTTCCTCATATAAATATAACATAGCAATGTAAATATATTATGGCTATGTTATGCTTTATATGCTAATAGGCTCACATCCAGAAATCTCCAAATTAATTTTCTCAAACTGTCCTTTTGTCTGGAGATCTACAAATCAACCAGAGCTCAGAATGGGCTGACAATTCAAGGATAAAGAAATTCAGAAATCTATTTTTTAAGAGTGTCTCAGGCTAACCAGCGATTTGCAAGTCAAATATTTTTCCCGAATGATGCATGTATCATTCAGGAAATTTCTACATACAGTCATTAAACTCTGAAGAATCAATGTTGTAAGTTAGGAACTCATAATTAGTAGCTCAAAGTTCTCCATTGTCTTCAAATGTCTGAAGACAATGGAGAACTTTGAGCTATTTTCGGATAACAAAAGCATCAAACAACAGCGTGTATTTTAATAGACATTGTAAAATTATAATTTAAAAAAATCAGTTCAATGTCATGCTATGATGAATAAACGGGGATAATCGTGTAATATCCTTTTTACGCCAGCCGCTAAAAATTGAAAATTCCTAGCCAGAAAGTGACTGATAGGTGAATCTTCATGTTGGTCTTTGTCTTTTATGTTTTGATTTTTTTACACTTTAAAAATATGATATGATTTATTAAAGTCCAGCCATTGACAAAAAGCAGGGCAGAGACAACATTCTGCGCTCTATTTGGAAAAGTAAGCATGAGACAGGGAAAAATCTATGCATAGCCTATACACAAGTCAACACCCCACGCACTTTCCCCCCGCCCCCCTCCACTCACTGTGTTTTTTTTTCTCAATGAAAATCTTTCACACAGACACACGCACGCACACACACTTTTAAAGTTCATCTCATTCCTGACAAGCCTGCGCCTGCTCTGTCCCTCTGCAGGAAGTGGACTGATTGAGAACTCGTGACGCAACCGAAGTTACGGTCCCCCTTTCAAGAATTAAGAAAAAGGAAGAAGAGCACAATCAAATATGTCCACACTCACAGACACGCACACACACACACACACATACAGAGAGAGAAAGAGAGAGAGAGAGAAATGCACCCCTGAGTCCACGTTGACAAATTCTTTAACAAGCTGTGGTTAAAGGGAAGCTGGTTTTAGTGTGAGTCACCCCCCTCCTTTCAAACAGTTTACTGGAAATAAAGAGGGAGGAGGAGGGAGGGGGCACTTTCAGAGAAGTCACGTGACGGGGCTGGGCAAACCACAGCACAGAGCGGCTTTGAGTGCAGTAGGCCAGGGGGGAAAGGAGGCATACGCCCAGCGCAGATGGCCCTGATTTGAGTTACAGGAGATACGATCCTGGGAGTTGGCAATCAAGAATTCACAGCCTGTTAACCCCTTCCGTTCCAGATGAAGGAAACATCAAAAAAAAAAGGAAAAAAAAGTTGCTAAGTCAAATAAATAACTGTAGATCAGATGGAGGCTGGGAGGACAGAATCTGAGACAGCATGTGTCAGTTCAGAGGATTTCATGCTCTCTTGTACTGTGAGAGCAAAAAAAAAAAAAAAAAAACTTTAAGAGGAGCGTGACATTCATGACATCAGCGTCTGGAACCGTTAGAAAAGGCATGACTTCATTATTTTTGAATAGGTCTGTTGAATGAGAGAGAGAGTTGGAGAGAGAAAATACTTTGAGAGGTTTGCTGCTGTGCATCACGTGAACTTGTGGCAGGAAGTTGGCTCGAGCGGGCTTGGAGGAAAAAAATAAATAAAATAAATAAACAGGCTTAAGTCAACCTGCTTGGCACTGGCGGACCGTAGCAACCAGAGCGGCGACAAAGTCAGACAAAGCTGGGATGAAGAGTGTGTGGGCTGAGAGTGTGTGAGTGGGAGGGAAGGAGGAACGGGGGAGTCGGGGCCATCATGGATGTGGAGCCATGGTGGGTTGAAGCGGGGTCACATCCTTGACAAAAAGAATTAACCGCTTCCTGTCTGATGCACAGTGATCCGGACATGTCCTCGTTTTCCTCCCCGTTAAAGTCCCCCAGCGGATTCACTTTTGCTCTGCTACTAACCAAACCTCCAGCATTGTAAACAGCACAGGTGATGAAGACCTCAGTCCACTGCGAAGATGAAAGCGGACTTAAAGACTTGCATTGCCGGAACATCCGAACATCAGAGCAGCTGTAAAAGCTTCACGGTTCCGCATGTCTTAAGTCCTTGGTGGTGCAAAAAAAAAAAAAACTTGCGTCCGGATGCTGTTCAAACACACAAGCCCTCATCACATACTTTCACACACAGCTGCGTAAAGAAAGAGAGAGAGAGGCAGAGAGAGAGAGCGAGAGAAGGAGGATAAGAGACAGAGCTTAGCGAGAGCAACACACAGTGGAGGACGGAGTAGTTGAGAGAGTAGCAACTGAGGGACAGTCAGACTAAGTCAGGAAGAGAGCGAGGCTGAGGTTGCGGTAGCTTCGTCATTTCCAATCAGTCTCTCCATGGATGCGAGAGCAAAAGGTGGCGCTCCTCCTGCGTCCCGCCATCGCCGGTTTGCACGCGGACGAGGTCTTCGGCGCTCGGATGACGATTTGAGACAATTGTGCACGACAACATCGCCCGTTTTGCCTCGCTCCACTACGGTCTCCTCCGCCTCACTGGCCGACTGTCGGCAGGGAAGCTCCCCTATATCAGCGAGTGATGTCAGAGCAAACCCCTCTCGCACATGTGGTCCGAACTCCGGGGCTGATGTTGATTGCCAGCCTGCGCAGCTGTCCGCTGTGATTTCAGCAGGTGCAGCATCCCCGCTCCTCGTTCGACGGGATTCCTCATGCCGCTTTTTTAAAAACTTTTTTATTTGATTAGGAAAATGTGCGGGAAATATGGGGAGCACACGTTAACTCAAGTTCTAGTCAGAAGTTTACATACACATGTCCTTAATATGAATGTCATCAATTTTGTTTGGCGTATTTTTTTCTATACGACTTGGAATTTTAAAAAAAGAGCTGTGTTTATTGCTGACCTTTTCTCTTCCACACATGATCATAATTATGCATTCAGACTCAAATATGTTTTAATTTGACTTCTCAGTACTAAAGCTGAGAGATAAAATCTCAGAATTTTTCATACCAAATCAGATTTCAATTGATTCATTTCCTTAAGGATTTTTTTTTTATCCCTAAATACATTTTGTACCGTGTTGTGCTGTGTAGATACCCTTATATTCTGTTTCAGTCATATTTTTCTCTGTCTACTCCTCATTACGTTTTCTGAACATTTGTGCTACAGTATTTGTTGCAGAACTGCTAAACAAGGTCATGGACTTCTGGCTGGTTTTCACAAATACGCCATTTTTATTCCTCACAAAGATTTTGTAGTCCAAGTTCAATGATAGTAAAGCTACAAAGGCTACAATGCTCTGTTGCTACGTGAATTAACACACACAATTTATTACACCTTTTCCAGCATCAAGTTTCTGAAGCACTTGGTGTTGATGGATGGAGGGGTCGGTTCCTTCTGTCTGCGGAAACGATGAACACAGCGAGCTACGGAAGCCCGAGTAATGCGTTGGTGAATAGAAGAAAAAAAATCGTGATTTTCCAGAAATTAAATCTTTATAAACAGGAAACTTGATTAATCAATAAAACCAATTAATCATCCAGCCTTACTAGTTTCCATAACTGTTTGCAGCAGACGATTAATCTAAAGTATCTCTAACAACCATTAGGATAGTTAGAAGAATAAGAACCACCAGCGTCATCGTTGACGGTGAAGTCGCTTGGCAACCAGGAACAAAGTCAGGTAAATGACTTGATAAACTGACAAAAATGATTTTAAAAAGAATTATGTTTGGAGAAGTAAACCACAAAACCTGTGCAAACTGCCAAGCATGGTAGTGGCAGTATCATGCTATGGGGTGTGTCTCTGACAGTGGTATTGGTATTGCACTAAGAATCACAATTAACTTTATTCACCAAATATGTGCACACAAATAAGGAACCTGACTTTGTTTTCACTTTGCTCTTATATTTATTTGAAAAATAAACGTTAAAAAAAACAGTTTGAGTAAGAAGTTTATTGCAAATATTATTGAAATTATATAGGCTGTTCACCAATTCATTAAAAGTTTGAACTCTAAGAAAAAAAAATCCTAATAATATGGTATTACTGTGACGCCCGATTACAGAAACTAAGATAACAAATATACCAGCTCTTTCTAGTAATCACTAAACAAAAACCCACTTGGCAGATAAACGTTTCATATTGTTACTGAACTCTATGTTCTTTTTCTTCTGATATCTTGATGATCTATTGTTGGTGATGAGTCTTTGAGGTTGGAACACCTCCTTGCCATCACCATAATCATTAGCGACTGCTGCAGATTCTTTATAAGATTATCCATCACTGGTTGAGCAACTCTAAAATGTCACTTCCATTTAGAAGAAACACTTTTGAAAAGATAACTTCAAACTTATGAAGTTGGGTATGATTATATATATGTAGTTTTTTTGGCTAACTGTATTTTTTACAGAAAATATTATTTTTGTCATATTTGTGAATCAAAAAGTCTTCTGATTTGAAAGGTTACTAACCTCATATATGTGCTGAAAAGTAAAACATGTACATAAACAAAACGAAAGATTGACTCACTCGCATGTCAAATATGTTAATTGGTTCCGTCAGGAAAAATAAGAGTCAATGACTCAGTTGTTCACAAGTTCTCAGGCATATATGGATGCAGATGTTTGGTTTGTCTGGATGTTTGAGCCACATGAGAAAAAAAAAACTTTCCTAAGTCTGGACACACGACGGCAAATAAATGTTATAAAATTTGCGTTCATTCTTCTTGCATTATTCATAATAATTGGAGGAGGGAAAAAAGCACAAATATTTACAAATAGCCGTGAGGCATTGTTGAAATATGTGAAGGGGTGGCATGCTGAGCATATTTTAAAGGAGGATCTGTTAATGAAAGCCTGAAACGGAAGCAGCGTTTTACTCAAGCGCATCACTTGATGTTCTCAGAGTCATAATGTTGTGCAAGAATGTGATTGCGACCGTCTCATTGAGAAACAAGGGTGTGGTTATTTCAACAGCTAAGGTGTGTGGTAAATCCCCAACACTGGAGTTAGGATGAAAAGAAAGTGAGAACTACCTTCATGAAATGAGTAATAGGGCCAGACAGAGGAGAAAGTAACTCAGATGGTAACTATGACGATGAGGGAGGAGAAAGTGCAAGGAGCAATGTGTCACCTGGGCGGACTCGGTCTGGTCCAGCATTTCCTCAAACTTCTGGTAATCTTCGTCATCTGGATCAGCGCCGGACAGGCGGGCAGCCCGCGCCATGAAGTAAGGAGGGAGCTCCCCTATAGCGGTACCGGCGCCCTGTTCGGCAAAACACAAACAACAACAACACACAGAGACAACGACGTAAAGTTAATACATCAGCTTAAAATGATATTGAGGGAGATTTGATGATATAAAGAAACGCATTTTCCTCTTTTATAAATTTATTATAAAATCCCATTTTCAAAGTAGACTTTTAATCTTTAACAAAAAGTATTCTACCCCTTGGATTTTTTACCCTTTTTTATTGTTTTTACAAATGAACAATGAGCAGTGACGTTTGGTTTTTTTGACAAAAATAATGACCAAAATTCAACAAAATCTTAAATGCTAAATGTAACCTGATTTCTACAAAACAATGACAGTTCAATAAAATGACTGAATAAATATTCACCCTCTTTAAAGTGACTGACCTAATTCAACAGAGGTCCAGTCAATTGGTGCCAATAGTCTCACAGTAAGTGAGGTCACTAGTCTCCAGTGATTGTGCTATTAAGATACTTCACATCTTACATCGGCATTCATACCGTTACAGCATGAAGACAAATCAATGGTGGTGGCAGAATCATGCTGTGGGGATGCTCCCCGGCAACAGGACAATTAAAATCTCTAAAATATTCAGGTATTTTACGAAAACAATATTTTATGAATCTTTAATCCATTGTTACTTTTGGACTTGGTTGATGTTTATTTGACAAAGCATTTCCACTAAATAAGCACCACATAGAAACTAAGGTAGAATTACTTTTTTTTTAAATAGCGTTCTTTTAAAAGGCTAAGATAATTTTGGTTCTTTACTTTGGTATCAGACTTTGTGCGGAAATTTCTGACATGTTGTATTCTCTGCATGTGTCCATAAAGTATGTATAAACACCTCATATGACTTTTCATATACATATTCATCAGCTGTTGAATAAAAACCTCCTTGCCTTGTTCTGTGCATGTTCTCGTATTCGATATGAAGAAGTTCTCCAAAGTTATCGAGTGTAGTTTGTGAACAGTTTTGCTAGCATGGTCGCTCAGAACCAAACAACTAAATGACACGCGTCCTTTTAAAGATGCAACTTTCTCCTCGTCTAGAAAAGGTAAGCTGCACTGAAAAGAGCACCAAATAAATGGGTAGAATAGAGTCCTATGGTACTTTAGTCCTTTTTCATTTTGACTAAAGGAAGTCTGACACATTTCACTGAAACCTAATGCGACCACAGTCACTATGCCGATTGTGTTACCCTACAGACTAGCAAGCAAAAACAGAACACAAAAAATATTTGAACAGCCACAATCTGAACAAGCTTTTGTTGCTTGATGACTGAGATTGCGTAACAGAAGCAATTAACAGGACTAAAAGAAAAAGGATTTACAAGAGTAAAAATCCCACAGATTTTCAAACAACTGTGGATCCATTACAAACAGGGCCAACACAGGGGGAAAGCCATACGCTAACTCTACATAATACAGCTGCCAAAAGGAGCTTGTGGCTATAAAGTGCTAGAGCGTGTGTGAATGAAAAAGGCTTAACAAGAAGAAAGATGAAGTGATTTGAGGGAAATAAATCCTAAGTATTTTGGTGGGTTCACCAGGTTCGTGAAACAAAACACGACAATTTAGGGAAGAGGGAGGGAGCGGTTTGAGGAAAACAGATTTAATAAACAAAATAAAACGGCAAACTCCAAAAAAAAGAAATGTTTAAATGGTTTCAATCTTTCCCACAACTTCCTGTGCTTTATTTTTGGCCATTTACAGCATCCTTTACAAATCATTCAAGTCTTTGACCCGCAAAGACAAATCTAGAACAGGCAGAGCTCACAAGTTGAAGCAAAGCCGTGAGCTTTTGGAAACACAGCGTCACAGCAGGTGTGTGCAGCACTGACGACAGCACTACATATAAAACATGTCATAAAAATCCCTATACTTTTATTTATTTTTTTACTTTTGTTGGCCAAGGAAATTCTTCAGAAGTAAATTATATGTCTCACCTTATTGTTTCTTTTCAGAAATGATTTCTGAGTCTTGCCTGTGCTTTTAAATGCTGCGGCTCGCTGGTCGTACAAACAATACGTCATCACGACGTCTCTTCTTTTCCCAGTCAGTTGGTGCATATCTGGAACTAAATCACTTGGAAAGTCTGAGGTGTAATGGAGGTAGCCAGGCCTGGCTAGCCTGTTTTCTAGCTAGGCCTCATCTCATCATTCCTGTTGAAGACCAGGAAGATCTGGGAGCTGTTTTTTGCAAATAGCACTCTGTAGGTAAAACTCTAAACAGTTTGTGTCAAGGATATGTGGGACTTTTTCTAACCCTAACCAGGTACAAGTTGGGCAGAAGGCCATCTTTGGTGATGGTTTTGTGATTTGACCCAAAGTAAAAAGAGACTAAATATGAATTAAGGCCATATTTTCACGGTTTTGTGACTAAAAAATTAATTTAGTCCAACTTAACAACTGCTTTGTGTCAGTTTGGTAAAAACCAGCCCCTTGTTCTATGCTTTGCTTCGTGCAGAGGGCTTGGAAACTCAACTAATAAGAAACAATTGAATCCTGGAAGCATGGACTCTGCTGAAGTCTTAAATGTTACCTATTCAGTAATGTTTGGCTGTGACGTATGCAATGCACCGGTTTGATGCCATCAAGCTTAATGAAAACAACCAGTCTCCACAGCAAAGTGCCAAGCTGAATGAGCTGGTTGATAATTCAATACTTGGACGCGTGGTCAACCTGGACTGAATGGCTTTGTTCATGTCCTCTGCCTCCATTGCCACAACTACAGGAAGACTACAATTGTAAAACGGCATAGAAAATCAATGTCACCGTTCAAAACTTCTCCAGTTTGCTGATTGGATCGGTTGATATTCTAATGGAGAAATCTAAGTGAATGAGAGAAAGTCCAGACAGAACAGTGAGTAGAGATGAGAGCGGAGCAACGACCAGGCTGGCTTTGAGTTAGTCTGCAGCACAAAATCCAAACAAAATACCTTGAATGTTTTGGTTTTAATCTGATGAAATGTGAAATAGTTGAAGAGGTATGAATACTTCCAGCTCTGCAGATAAATTGAGTTCCAATTAGAAAACACATTTGTATGATTACAATGTCTTAAGCATTAAAGCAGAGAGGAGTGAAAAAAAAAAACTTTGCTGAATGTGCTGTTCTGGCTGTACACGCAAATCCCACCATCATCATCAAAGAGGAGTATAACTAACTAATCACAGGAGCGTTACTTATATGTTGCTGACGGGCTGAGCCAGAAGATGATTAGTGGGTAGTTAGCAACCATGGCAGCAACAACAAGCCCAAACAATCACTGTCAGGAGGCGGTGCTATCCCCCAAAATCTGGCATGCTGCATCTGTAATCTGGACACCCTGTTCTCGAGTTAACACGGCCGTCTTTAATGAAATCTTCTACTTGTTTTTTTATATATATAATGGCGACGTGCTTTAATCTCCCTGGCAGCTGCTCCTTTCAACAGCTCCACTTCTGTTCACGAGCGCAAAGCTCGGGGTGTTTGTGAAAGCAGGGCAATGAAATTTGTCCACCTGCGCCACGCCGCTGTTTGAAGTGGGGCACTTAATGCATCTACTGTCATGGACTTCAAGAGCAAAGAGGGAGAAGGACAAAGAAAGAGGAGGAAAGAGAAAGTTGGAAGCAGGAGGAGGAAGAGAAGCAGTTGCGAGGAGGAGAAAAAGGAGGAGGAGGAGGGTTGGGCGATGTTTCATGTCTCATCACCAGTATAAGCAGCAGGCTGGAAGGAGACGGGGTGGTAAAAGGGGCGGGGCTTTGTCGCTGAGGCTTTGAAAACTTGCGTGCAACAGGTGTCTCCAAACTGTAGAGCTGACAAGCCTCGTGGGTGGGGGGGAATTGAAGCCAGAGGGGGATTTGGTGACAGAAACACAACAACAAACAAGAGAGTTTGGTAATCCTTTGAAAGAAGGAAGAGTGTGTAGTTAATATTTTACAGCTCTGCTGAAGCCTGGGGGCCAATTACAACAGAGAGCAGAAGGGCCGTTCCCGTAAAGGCGCCAGCAGTGAAGAAGTAACTGAAGAGGTTTATTTCCCCCTCAGCACTTACATCTTCCACATTACTAGGAAGAGGGAAGCAGATGATCGTAAAACAATGAATAATCTACAGAGTTCAGCTTTTTAATTCCCCTTCAGTTCTCCGCTTCTGGGTCAGAAAGAAACAAAAAAAAAAGTGAACTGTTGATAAAAGCGAACTTGAAAAGGCTAAACAGAAATCTGCAACGGAGCGTGACTTTTTAACCGGCCTGGCTCATGTCTTGTTTTCTTTTTTTATGCATGTGTGAGTTACTGATAAATCAACAGAGTCAGAAAAAAAGCTGACCTTTGTCTGTCATGAACACTTTGTGAGTCTATTTTAATGTATTTTTAGCCTACGAAGTAGAGGAAATGCTTCTGTTCAGGCCCTGAGAAGAAATGGCCCGACAGACTGAAAACATTTTTGTCTTTCTTGGTAATCACCAAACCAAATTGGGTAGATGTGTGAAACCATTGACGTTGGTTAGTGGAAATTTACTGTAGTCAAAAGGGGTTTTCCAAGAATATGAGTTTTTAATATGCACATTTTAGCCCCATGTAAATTTGTGGCATTTCTAACCTGTTACAAGAAACATAAAAAGGAAGAAGCATGTCTAAAATGAGAGGAAGAAGAGTTAAAGCAGTGGCTAAAAGATATTTTAAATGTACAGTAAGGTCAAAACAAGTTAAATATTTATAATAATGTTTTGTATAGCAATAAATACTCACATGTCTGGGTTTTATGTAAAAGCACAATCTCTCCTTATTGTTTCTAGAAGAAATCAGTTCTGGTTACTTTATTCTCTTTCCTATGTGAAACTTACAATCCCCAGCAAAATAATTTATAAGTCCTGAACTTTTAAACATTAAATCAATGTTTAATTTTATACGGGTCTATAAAAGTAAAACTTTTATGCAATTCATAAAGTGGTGCAAAAATGATGCACAGTTTTCAGCAAAAAATATTCGTTTTTGTAGACGGCATTTGTTGTGAATTATTTACAATCTTATATAAATATAACGCAGCATTATAAACAAACCGGGTCGGATTACAAACTGTTCTGTAACGGCCTCTGAGGTGTGTTGGAGAATGTAAGTGAACAAAGAGCATCATGAAGAGAAAGGAAAACAGCAGGCAGGTGAGGGGAAAACATTCTCAGAGATCTGCTCAAGCCATGATTGTGGCACAATTGCCAACTTTCCCAGACATGGCCGTCCAGCTATACCACAGGAGAGCATTAAATAGAGGCGAAGTCAAGAGGCCCATGGTAACTCTGGAGGTGCTGCAGGGATCCGCAGCTCAGGAGAATCTGTTGATGTCCGTCTGCTGTGAGCTCTAAAACTCTTCATGGAAGAGAGTCAAAAGAAAGCCGTGACAAGCCACAGCTGCAGTTTTCCTCGAGTCACAGAAAATATCAGAGTGTTTTGGTCAGATGACACTAAAATGGAACTTATCAGTAGGTAGTGGCAGCATCATGCTGTGGGGAGATTTTTATTGAGCAGGGACAAAAAAGGAGTCAATAATACAAATAAACAATGTATATATCGTGTGCATTTAATAACATTTTTTACTAAGTTGCACATCTCTAGGATCAGAGTACATAATTTCTATTTCTGATAACTGAGCAGTATTTTTGTCATAATGTTGTACAGTATTTTATTATTATTGCTAATTATATATGTATTTATATTTTTTTATCTTTTGTGTGAACCTACATGCCATGACGCTGCTGTTACACCTACATGTCTCCAGTGTTGGGCAGTAAAGGATATATTTCTATAAGTATAAGCAAATGTTTGATATTTTAAGTGTGGAATTAAATGGAGTCACACCCCAGGCATTGCAACTGGATTTGCTGTGAAAGGCCACTCTGCAAAGATTCGACAAAAGACAGTCACAACTTTTCGGCAGAAGAAATTCAAAAACAATTTATTCTTGTCCTTCCACTGATACACCAACTACTTTGTGTTGGTGTATCTCATAGCTTCCAAATAAATAAATTAAAGTTTGTTGTAGCATAACAACACAAAAGTGAAAGGGACATGAATACTTTGGCGAGGCACTGTAGTTTCACTGTTACAGTAAAATACATCAGCGAAATCTGGTTCCGATCACTGAAAAGTGACTCAGTCAAGGCAAGAACCCGCAGCCGGTGCAATCCTAATCAGACTCACCCACATACAAGCTTCCAGACGAACTTTTGAGATGATGGTCCAGAGGGAGATGCTTCCCTGGAGGCCCGCTGGGCCCACCATCCCGTCTGCCCCCGCATCCACCTGCTCGACACCGGGGCCGGATGTTGGTGCTTCCTGTTGGGGACAGACAATTTGGTCCGGATAGGGAGGCTCAGGGAATTCCACCGAACCACATTCATAGGCTGCCAGGGTCACCGCTGCGATGTGAGGTCCCTGAATACCAGACAGCAGACACAGACAAGTGAGAAAGAAGGAGAAAATGCTAATTAGTTCAAAGCAAGAGCAAGTGAAAACTATTAACTCAAACAGAGTGGGAGCAGAGCTACCTGCTGGTATTTTTGAGTCAGTGGAAGACCCCTCTAATATTACCCTGGGTGAAAAGTTGCACCAGTGAGTCAAATATTAACTGACAACATAATGACAGTTTTATGTGGGCCAGAATCAAACTGTGCTATGAGTTGCACAGACAAACAAACGTTAGCAGGATAAATAGTGGCGGTGCAGAGCTATTAAAGCACCAACAGCTAAAGAGAGCAGTTGCTCTACTGGAGACGTGCAGCAGAGAAAATCTCAGGAACGTGAAGTATGAACTGAACAATGAACCAGAAACAAGTGGCAACTACACTGTATATGCTTTGTTTCATTTATCTACGACGTCAGCCAAATGTTGCTCCAGTTCCACATGAAAAACAAAAAAACAACAACTTCATTTTCAGCTCATGTGACTCAATAGCGTTAGCAGTCCAAGGTGATGATATTAGCCAACAATGTCAAAGGTAACAACATGTTTGCCATTTATGGTTGTTTAGAACCGTCAGTTGTAAATTCCCCCTCTCTGATGACCTTATCGGTATTGAACACTAAATCAGATAAGAAAGGAGTGAGCTAAAAATTTAAAGGCTGTGGTGGATGACACAAAACAAAACCCAGAAGTGGTTTTAGTGCTTTGTAATTTGGACGAGGAAAGCTCAGGGTTAGATATTCAAAAGAACTGCAGCTATTAATTTGTCTAGCATCATTTCATTAAATCTGACTGAAACATGGTCGCTACTCCACCTCCTCACCCTGCACTTCCAGGAATGCGGAAATTTAAATAATTAGGAGGAGTTGACTCGTTTATACAAAGATAATCTTCTTGCTGCAGTTTTCTGAGGCAAATTAAATTAATGTGATTATCACAAATCAAGCTGTTACGCCAACGTACCACCATTTAATTGTTTTCTTTTTCTGTTCAGTTTGATTCATGCTTATTTTTATGAGATTTTCATGATTTGCTCTTTTTGGATTAGTTTCTAACATACTTGATTTTGGCCATGGCGGCATTTCTTTGGGGAAATGGATGGTAACCGTACAGAAGCTGCAGAGAAGTGACTTAAACTGAGGCCTAGTTCTCAGGTAGCTGGACATCTGGAAAAACAAAAACAGTTCCAAACAATAATTTGGCTTCCCGGTTAGATGAAGTCAGAGAACTCTATGATTGCAGTAACTGACTGCTAAGTAGCGAATAAAAACAAATAATCTCTTACAATGCTGCTTCCACTCCTGTAATTTAGTTATCATCGTAGGCTTCTTGAAAAGAAATAACAGCCCTGTAAGCATGATGTTTCATGGTCATTCAAGTCTGACTCACTTTGACAATAAGTACGATAACATCTTGTCTCAGAGTTCAAAGTTTGATTAGGTTTTATAACAAGCAGAAGCCATCATCATGTGACCAGATGTCTCAAAAAAAACAAAAAACACAAGCCATTCAGCGCAAACCTGTAAACGGATATATAACAATCGGACAATTCTCTGGTATGATCCCTGTAAATAAAGGCACGACTGTGGCGTGGGCTGATGTAAGAAGACACTTTGTACTGTTTCTTCCATGTGTTTACACTCATGGACGTGCGTGTAGGAAGGGTGCTCCCTATGACGCACAAAGGCAGCTTGGCATTACACAATGCAGCACCATTTGCCTTCTGGCAAAAACCTGGGGCTGGGCTGGAACTTCCGCACCAGCACAAGACGAGGCCGGACAGGATGTGGGAGCACGGTTAGGCAACAGAAACTGCCGAGTCATCTCTAAAGGAAATGTGCTTCTGCTTTTAAATATGTATGGTACGCATAACATCCAATCAAGCTTCCGGCTCAGAGCCTACAAGCACTCAGCACGGGTGTGAATATCAGGTCAATTTAGGGCCTTTAATGATTCATCTGTGATCATTTAATGTTGTTTTAAGGATTTTGAAAACAATCACTGGGTTTGCATTTAAGAACACTTACATTCAAGTGAGGATATTCTCTGATCCGCCTTGCATCAGAGTAATAAAGGCTTAAATAAAAACATATACTGCCACTGATAATTGGTTCAAAGTCCCAGGAAAAACTGTATTTCAACCACATTTCTTTGGAGCCATCAACAAACTTTTGACATAATTTCAGTCAGGTTTTAAGCAGAATTTCTGAAATTAGGTTGGTTTCCTGGGACACAAGTGGCTTTTAATCAAAATCCACAAGTTTTCAATAGAAGCTGTTTGACTGCGGTAGCTATTTTTTTCCAAGCCAATTTATTTATTTTATTGAAGCACCCAACAGTTTCCATCTGTGACAGTTGGTGAGATATTCCTCATTTTAAAAGATGCATCTTCACTCCTCCAAATATGCATCTTATTATGACTAAATAACTTTGTCTCATATTAAAAAAAACTATTTTCAGTGGGTGTTTTCGCTGGTAAATGTGGGCAGAACCAACTTTGCTGTGGACAGTGAAGATGGTGTTCCAACTGTTTCCTTGCAGGTTGATCCCATCCAGTTTTTCTGATGTTGAAGGTTGGGATTTTCTTCCAGATCATGTCAAAAAGCGTACATAATTTCTGAATCACTTAGAGATAAAATTGCTTAGTAGTTAAAAAAAAAAAACTTATATAGATTGATGACATCTATTAGCTGCAAACAGTCCTAATCATCAATTAGAAAATAACAGATTTGTATCACAAAAAATAAATGCGTCTACAATCAGTTTGCATTGCGACGCCCCCAGTAAATATGACATTTATGCCGCCGATGGATGTAAAACCTCTGTACGCATAAGTGCCTGCATAAACACTAAGCCGCTCCAGATTTTAGAACAAAAAATCCGGTTGCTAACACTGTTGTTACCAAACACAAACCGGGATGTCTTAGTGACCCAGATGGAAAAATAAAGAAACTCCCAGCATTGACCCAGTCAGAGTTGTAACTCCTCAAGCACATGTCCTCCCATCTGAATATGAAAAGGGGGCCACTTTCACGTCGATGCACACAGATCCTTCAATAACACAACTCGTCAAGCAGACGGTTGTATGAACAAGAAAAACTATCCTCCTCACAACTCCTGGTGTGTTTACCCAACACACACACACACACTTACTTGGAGCTCAACAATAGAGCGTGTTGCGTGACTAAGAGTACCTGCTCACACTCGCTCTCTTTCTTCCTCCCTCCCCCTCCCTCTCTATGTTTAATGCTGTGTCACTGCTTCTCTCCTTCCGGAAAAATCCAGCCCTCTCATGTTGTCGGCCAGCTTAACATCCAGGTAGATGCCTCCGTCTGTCTCGGTATGCTTCTCGCTTGATGACAGACGTGTGCAAGCAGGAACTTAAAAAGCAGTTCCCCTAGTTCCAGAGTAAAGTGGTAAATGATTAACAATAAAACACACACACACACAAGCAGTCCCACACATACACAGAGTTTACTGTAAACAGAGTCCAGGTGAGATTTGATGTGCACTGAACTCATATCTGTCTTATGATGACAGGCTTTCATGCTACAAAATGGTGCTTAGATCCACACGGATCCTGTAACAAGGAAATTGTGAGCACTGCTGTCAGTGTGTGTAGTGAAATCACCGTGAGATGTGTGTGAGTGTGTGTGTGTGTGTGTGTGTGTGTGTGTGTGTGTGTTGGAACACAAGGCCGAACCAGAGCAGCTTTTAGAACAAAACGAGACTAATAAGATTGTAGAATTAACCCCTTAAAGCTTTTCTGAAATATAACTGGAGGGCGTGGAGTTTTTTTTTTTCCCAATCCAATTTAACACGCAACTGGGAGACTTTTTGTTTCATTTTCTTTGCTAGCTAACCCTTCTGTGATTTCAGTGTCGTTTCTGCAGGGACAGAACATTTTTTGTTCATTGTGAAACTTTTCTGCTGACTGAAGGTGTAGATTTAAGTCTGAGTTTGTTTCTTGTTTGTTTTCAAGTATTTTTTAAATTCAACTGACTGATAATTCACAACTGCAAGTTAAAATTAACCTGGTGCTGTTCACTGTTGGCAAAAAAAGGGAAAAAAGTTACACTACATAATTCTGTAATCATTCATTTCATTTTAGAAGACAAAACTTAAGCAGCTGCCTGCAAGATCTGGAAAACATCAATTTTATGATCACAGAATCTCATTACATGAATTATAGGATTTCATAATCAAATTTATGTTTGCATTGTGGCATGTTTCTTTTCATGTATTGCTTTCAGGTCTAATTTTAAGCAAATCATAAAGGTTTTTGTAATTTCATTGTCTTCCCTTTGAATTCCAGTCAAGCAATTTGTATTGTCTTGTGTGTGAATAGTGCGATGTAAATTAACTTGATTTGTCTACCATCTTTCAGTTAAATTCAGATGAACAGAAGAGAATGCATTGAATTAATGTCAAGTCAGTTCAACAGAGTTTCACTCAGTGAAGTTCAGCTAAGTTTAATTCATTATGGTGTAAGTCAGTTCAACTCAAGTTTATCTTAGCCCTAATAATTTCAATTCAGTTGGTTCATTTAAATTGATGAGTTAAATTTATAACTCAGCTCAGTTTTCTTACAGTTCAGTTCAAATCTAGGTCAAGTTAGAAAAATTCAATTCAGTTCAATTTATAGTATATGTGATTTGTTCATTTTCCTCATGGCCAACCAAAAACATTTCATCTCAAGACCTTATTTAGATCCAACAGTATAAAATTCAATGTAATTCAGGCTTTATTCCAGAACAGTGCAATCTGACCTAAGTATTTATAAGAGATCAACCCGATTATTATGCAGTAATATTTGATTCAACTAATCGTAAAAGGATAAAAAAAAACATTGCCCAACTAAGTAAACCAGCAGATCACATTTAGTCTTCACTTCCAGCATCCTGAGAAAGAACATAGTGATAGAAGAAAGGATTGATTTTATAACAAGAAATGTCCTGACATTTTATCTTCTTATTTTGTATTCCGGCCTTTTTTTCCTGCTCACACAAATTTATAAAAGCATACACAAGTTCCTCTGTGATCACAGACTGGTAGATATTTTAAAACTGTAGTAAAACAGACAATGGAAAAAGGAAATTAAACAGTTTTTATCTATTAACATTGTTTGAAGCATGTGGCTCAACTATATGATCACAAAAGTTAGGATTGCCATTTTGTTAAGTTGGAACGGTGACCCAAACAGGTTCACTGAAGTCCGACATGTCAGGGTTGAAATCTAAGTTGGAGTTTTCTTACAAACCCCAAATGGTAAAGTCCAATAAATCGGTCTTGGATGTATGTCGTCTTGTCAAATAAAAGGTGAAATTAAAAAAAATACAAAAGTTATTAAAAGCAGCAATAAATGAAAAAAAAAGATTTTTACTTTGTTTCTGATTATTGCATTTATTCAATCAAAACTTGTGCAACTGTACAACCTCTTTTAGTGAACGTAGAGTTAAAAAGTTAGGAATGGTATTAAATTGTACTGTTAACAGTAGTTAATCTGGTCGCTGGGCAAATTAATTTGTAAATCACATTGGTTTTAGAACTAGGAACTGGTATATAGTTGAGTTGAATCTAGATGGTTTTAACTTGAGAAGTAAAATTTTGTATAGTCTTTACAAACACTGAAGCAATTTACATCCAAATTTCTTCTGAAAACATCCAAAAACTGCACAAGTACCACAAGTTCATGGACATAGAAATATTACAGATGGAAGCCTGTTAAGTGGCTATTAAAGTCTAGTTTCGTTATTTATCAAAACCATAAAGGTTTTTGCTTGACCGTACCGTTTTTCAAATTAAATATCGCCCAGCGCGCACTAGCAGCCAATCAGAAGCAGACACGGCTTGTGAACGCTTCGTCTCAAGTCTCCAGCTGCTTCCGGAGCCCGGCGCGGGCATTAATGGCCGTCCAGAAACTGACCGGTCCTCAGCGGCCGCAGCCACAGGACGGTCCCATCATTAACAGGTCGCTGTGGTTGTCGAGGGTCATTTAGGCACATCAGACACGGTCCAGCTAGCACAACCTGCTAACCACTTCATACAGTGGGAGACTGCTGGAGGCGAAGGACGACAAACATTAGAGGTTAGTTCGTTATGAAGAAGCCCCAGTCTGGATCTGAGAGGGAGGTAAGGGAACTCTGGACTCGGGCCATGGATGGAGCCGAGACAGAGAGGAGGGGCACGGGTGTTTAGAAGTGGGTGGTTAAGTACACACCATGAAGAGGTTACAGGGGCTGGTCCTGGTGATTTATCCGTGTGGTTTCACCATATGACTTGGTGTTCTGAAACCACTCCCCAGCAGACACACAGATACATTCTGTCCTCAAATGTTCAGCAGAGGAAACTTTGGACAAGAAAAAAAAAGACTTTCATTTCAGCTTAAAGGATTCTGGAGCAATTTTATGTTAGACATGGAAGATGAAGTATTAAAAAACACCTGATATTTTTACATTACTTTAAATAAATGGGTAATTCATTATAAATTTGTTAAAAAGAAAAAAAACTGACTTGAATTTTTAAGGTTTTTGAAAATCATCTTGCTGTGAATTACACAATTTTATCAGCTCTTCAGATAAAAATTAAACAGACATGGACTAGATTTATTTTACTTGACTGTAAAAAATTATTCAACAACATTCAAAGCCTAAATTCTCTCAGCAGTGTTTTTGAATATTTAGTATCATAAACAATTAGAAATAATTATGCCACTTGATTTAAGTAATAAAAAAAATTGGCAAAAAAATTATAAAAAGGTAAAAAAAGATTGAGCTTGTCTGTACACATAATGTGAATTAATATTGCTTTTCAATGACTAAAGCTACATTTTAGGCACTTTTTGCCTCACAAAAATAAGGTAATACTATTTATATAGCACATTTTCAGCAACAAGGCAATTCAAAGTGCTTTACATGAGTTAAAAGGAAATACAAACAAAATAAACCAAAGGAAAGAAAAAAGAGGAAAGAAAACTAATCTAATGTTCTAAAGTATGTAAACTAAGTGCTCTTGTTCAGGGTTTCTAAGTATCTAATTTCATTTCTAAATAGTGAGTACAGTTTCTAATAAAATAAGCTAAAGAGTGACTGATCCAATTCCCTTTCTGGGTTAAAGTGAGTACTCCACAATTCTAAGTTTTTTCTAGTACATTTCTTAAAAATTACTCCCATAGCAGTGAACGGTAAAATTGTTTTGTTTTATCCTTTCTTCTGACAAAAGGGAAAAAAAACTGAAGTGATCAGCCTTCATTACATTAAAACAGCATGAATATGATTTGTTTTACCTCATTTTTACAGAAAATAAAAGTAATGTGATCATTACTCAAAAACTCCTGCCTCAAGTTTTATTACATAAATGTTATTTTCTCAACTGTCTTCATAGTACTCAAGTCACAAAAAAGTCAAGTCAAGCTTTTTGAATTCCAAATTAATGAATTGCCACCATCTGGAAGGACAATGGAGGTACGATACAGAAGCACCTGGTTGCATCTAGAAAGCATTGAGTAATCTTATGCCGTAGAAAGTCATAAGATAGCTATGCTCAAAATCTTACACGTATACAAGCAGCCAGCAGCGCTCGGCTTTGGTCCGGTCATGTTTGGCTTGTTCTAGGGCGCGTGTTGGTCCAATTTTAAACACTAAACCCACTTTGGCCCAAGACCTGCTTCCTTTGGCCCGTTTTTGTGTGTGTTGTGTGTGTGTGGTGTGTGTGTGTGTGTGTGTGTGTGTGTGTGTGTGTGTGTGTGTGTGTGTGTGTGTGTGTGTGTGTGTGTGTGTGTGTGTAGCATTCAAGCTGAATAGAAATTGTACTTGGTATTGACAGGACTCCTGGGGTTTCTAACTAACTGAGCGCCAAATGCCTCAAAACCCTGAGGTGAGACAGTTGCGATTGAGAATCCATTAAACACACACACACACACACACACACACACACACACACACACACACACACACACACACACACACACACACACACATAAGGGTTTCAGTGAAATATCCTGCTGGTATTTGTTTTTGAAAGATTTTTAATGAAGAGTGACTCACAAGATGTTCAGGCGTATCGGTGTCTCCAGTTTTATAGGTGAAAAAATAAAGTAATAAAATTTGAACTCCTATTTAATCACCGTCTCCTCCTCATAACTGGAGCTCTAAAAGGAGGGATATCCACAAACAATGCATCTTTACAGAATAAAATTAATACTGCCTTGTTTGGAGTGACGGGATCAAATCCATATGACAAAGCTCTGACACACTATCTAGATTTAGTTAAAAATTAATGGCGCCAAATGGAACTTAAGGAGGTGTCGAAGTTAAGGTGAGAGATCCATTACCGCCAGGTACCTGTGAGTCAAGAGGTGCTTTTCAGCTTTTTCAAAGACCAACTGAACTTGATCCCAATGTGTCACTCCTTTTCTGGGTAACATGCATGCAGCGTATCAATTGTCAGTTTGGTGTAAAAAAGAAAAAGAAAAGAAAAAAAGAGACGACTGTGCCATGCTGAGTCATTCTCAGTTGAGGTTCAAAAAGATGGGAAAAACCTGGAAGAGCCATGACAGTGACAGAAACGATTTACTTTTAGACTTGTCTCAAAGAGTAAAAGCAGAATTATTAAATATAAATACTCATCCACATAGTAAGAAATTGTTTAAAAGAAAAAGGTAGGTTAAAAAAAATCTGTGAAATAGATGCATTTAAGAAATAATTAAACTAATTTTAAAAATAAAAAACATCAAGTCTCATGAAAAACAGTTTAACTTATTGTAAGTACGAAATATAATAAAAAGACTGAAAGCATCAAGCAGCACAAATTGTATGTGAAAATGTAAATTATTCCAATTATGAATTTTCCTGCAAAATACATACAAGTACACCAGGTAGGATAACAGCTGTATTTTAAAGAACAAATTTGTTTCTATCAGTGTTTATAAAATAACACACACACACACCTATATAAAAATGTTAAAATATTTATGAGCCAGTTTATTTTTCTTCATTTATCTTGTAAATAAATGTTTTCATGAAACAATATGCCCCAAACTGACAAAAGTAACAAGCAAGAAAATGGCGATCCCTACAGTCACAATCTAAGTTTAGTGTCTCAGAAAACTAGAAGGAAAAACCTCTTCCCTGGCTTGATATTTTTCACTGTGGGTGAAGACATTTTGATGGCACCCTCTCACACCCCCTCTGTGAACTCAACCTGCATCCGGAGCAGGTGAGTTTTCCCAGGATGGATGCAGTAAACCATCATGACACTGAATACCTGGGCTGAACCCAAAGTTGCCTCACAAGCCACTAATCCTGCTCAGCAGTGCAGCCCCCGGGTCACAAAGGTTGTGAGTCACAACTCAAACAAAGCGGCCGAGTTTCTGTCTGAGTGAACGTCTATTTGCCCTGGAATAAAACAGAGGCTTGTCGCTGCAAAAGAGTGAGGCAGAGGGCATCACTCGCATACCAGTCCTTTGTCCAGCTCCCTGCCGTGACGTAAATGAGTTTTCCCTCACCCACACGTTCTTGTCATACAGTAGATGTGTGGGCAAACCGTGCTTTACGCTGAAACTGTCGCCTTGCTTCAAAGTAACTGGATCACTGAGGCAGAGGTGTAAGTGCAACAATGCAGGAATAGCCTCCAAAAGCCGCATTCCACGACCTGCTCATCGCTTAGAGTGATAGCTGGCTGTAATTAAAGCTCAGCTTCTGGTAATTGCCAACAGTCCAAGCTTAATTTCAGGGGGGGTGCAGTGGAAAATTTGTATATTCTGCACGAGCCTCCCTTTGCAGCCTATAATCTAGAAATCCTAAATGAAACCCAATACAAAAAATACAGAATGTTCCTTTATTTAGATAAGCCACTGTTGGTTTTTCTTTTTTTTAATATAAAAGTGGCTGTAAATCACAAGTCACATACACACAAATTCTTTCAATTCCCCTTTTACTGCCATCATCTACTGCCAACACCTATAGTCCCTTGCAAAAAAAAAAAATCATCTGTCACATTACAATTATAGGTGTCAAATTGCACAATTGTGAGGCAGTAAGAGCAAGAGATACGGATTTTAAAAGATTTGTTGGACATATATTTGCACAGTTTCCTTTAATTTGATTCCCCTAAATAAAATCCAATGTAATCAGCTTCTAAAGTCACAGAGTCAGACCACGAATGTATCATTTAATCTCTGTAAATCCAGCTGTTCTGTCAAAGTCTCAAAGGTTTGTTAGACAAGATCAGAAAACAAACAGCATTGTGAAGTCTGAGGAACTCAGCAGACATGTCAGGAAGAAAGTTGAGGACAGATTTAAACCAGAGTGAGGCTAGAGAATAATATCCAAATGATCAAAAATTAGATGCCCATTCCACAAATTATCCATGACAAGATTTGGAAAGTGAAAAAAAAAAACATTGTTCATACATAGTCATTCAAAGTCTATTAAACGTTGCTGACCACACGACATTTAAGTTTCCGACCTACAAGGTGAAAAAAGAACATTATCCTCAGCAGTGAAATGTGTTGGTGGCTGCATCATGCTGTGGGAATGTTTTTCTTCAGCTCAGACAGGGATGGATGGAGCTGAATGAAGAACAATCCAAATATAAAATCGGATAGAGATCATTGAAGACTTGATACTGGTGCAAAAGTGATTTCTGTGTGGAAAGCCTAACAGAAGTGTGCAGCAAAAGTTGTTTTAAATATCACCGTCTTCTAATTAGTCTCCCTCCATTTCACAACAATGCACTAATCTGTATTTTTGTGTCTACTAAAATCCCAGTAAAACACATTGACGTTTGTCGCCCCAGTAAATGGGAAGAACGTCATACTTCTGCACACCACTGTTCATAGAAACTCACTTTGGGCACTTCTGTTTACTTACATAAAAAAGAAAAAAACAAAAAAGAGAAAAAAAACTTCTTGTTGCTATTTTGTAAACAGTAAAATACACCATTTTTAATTTTATTGAGTAACTTTCATGCCGCCATAATGACTTAATAGCAACAACCATTACTGAAAGTAATTTAATGTTGTATGACTCAGATGAGCTCTCTTCTAAAATATTTACAACATTCCCAAGCTTTTAGGAATCACACACACACTACAAAAGTATTTCAATTAAAAAGCGGAACCGACAGAAAGGAGATGAGATGAAAGCTGATCGCCATCTGTGAACCCGACAGTCACTGGCACAAACCCACACAGGTGAGGGGTGACCGGCATGAGAACATGTTCACAAACGCACACGTCTGGACAACGATCTTTCTCCCCACAGTTCCTACTGAAATGAGATCTCTCCAGCTTTCCTGTGCCATTTTATTGTTTTCATGCTCTGTAATGAGAGCAGCCACCCACTACCTCCTACTCCCAAAGCAGCTGGATAAAATATACTTGATGATGTGCCAAGTTTGTCCTTTTTTTTCTCTCTCCTGCTTCATACGCCTGAGCGGCAGCGTTTTGTCTTTCTCCATTAACTGGCCCTGAACCGTGTACAATGATCTCCCGCCGTCTCAGCGGGATGAAAACACATAGAGGAGACACAGAGCAGCAATTGCCAATGTCAGGGAACAGGAGAGCTGCCACTTGTGCTCTGCTTTCATCGAGTGGGATGGGTTATGCCGCCTCATTCGGCCCGTTAGCTCCCCTGCTGGAAACTTTGCAGATTTGCCAGAGTGCAAATGTTCACCACTTCCCGCCAATTTCTACGAGTGTTTACTATTTAGAAATGTGATGTGCTCATTCATTTCTAATAAAATGAAATTTAGAGCTGACTGGTCAGTTTTACAAAGTTTAATAAAAAATAAAAAAAACAGAAGGACTTTTTGAAAATGTTATCTTAAGATCAGAAATGAGAGTTGCTTTAATTTCTATTAATAATAATAATGATTAACATAATCCAGAATGAAGGCGAGAAAGTCAAATGAACTCAAGGTCAATAAATCTATGAAGATATTCAAAAATAAGTCAAAAGTAGCAGTGATTGATTTAATCCATTTCTTAAAGTTTTAGAAAAATAATGAAAACTGTGTTTTTATTATTAATGTCAGTATATCTGCAACAAGAAAATGTCAGATATTCTTTACTTTAATAATAATAAAATCTGTCAAATGAATACTCAGGAATAAACTTAATCCCCAAACAATATTTTCATGCGATATCATTATAACAGTTTAACAATTGCAACTTTAGACCACTGGCACCCTCTGCTGACTGACTGAACTGGGTTAGTCGAGAATCTTGATGTCAGATTGAAACTATTTATGCAAATGTTGCTAGAAAAGGGTTTTCTATATGTAAACAAACAGCCGGTTTGTCCCTCAATCTATGCGTTATATGCTGCTATGAGGCCATCTCATGTCCTCAATATTAGTTCTATTTTTTAAGAAGGCAGAAGGGACATCTTGGTGCAAGTTCTGAACATGGTTGACCTAATTACAATCACTGACCCTATCCTACTTACTAAAAACAGTGCGAAACGTCCACAGGCATTCTGCAGAATGCCATTTTTAATTCCAAAAATGTTTATCTTAATCACTGATATCTTGTCAGGGTTTAGAAATGTACAACCTCATATAGGACATCCTTGGATGCGTCAGTTCAGACAAAACAGACAAAGTCAAATGCAAACAACTAAAATCATTTAAATCCAGAGAAAGAAATAATCTTCACTGAGGATTTGTGACATGTGGAAGGTGTAAAATCAACAGTCTGGCCACAGGGTCTTCTTTTTATTTGTTGGAATCTGCTCCTATTAGGCTTACTGAAGAATTTAATTAGAGTTTAACAGTCATTTAAAGAACCAAAGCCAAGGCCTGGATACAACACTCAACATGTTAATATGCACCTTATTTTCCAGACTATAAAGCACATCTTACTATAAGCAGCACCTACAAATTTTTTTAACAAACAGATCTAGCAACTACGTTAAGCAGCCGTCGACTTCATTTTCACCCGCAGAAGAAACGCGCGATGCATGCTGGGATAGTTGTCAGAATGCTGGTTTGTAATCTGCTAATAAAGTTTGACTGACCTATCTACCTACCAACCGACTAGAATCAGGTCATCTGCAGGTCATTTAGCACCACGTTCTCCACAAACACGCCGCACGCGAACGGAGAAGGGTGACCATCGTCCAGCCACGACCCGGCCCAGTCACGGAAGGCTCTCCTCGACGGCCGGAGTCGGACTGTTTTGTTGACATTCCCATTAGTGCAGCTCCATCTAGTGGATGCATAACGTAACTACAGCCTCTACTGTAGCATCTATTCTATGCGCCTTATAATCCGGTGCGCCTTATAATGCGGAAAATACAGTATTTAAATTGGGCAAATGGCCAATGTCACACTGTGAGAGACAGTGTTCGCAGAACAGATTTCACAACAAATTTCCAACAGAAATATTTCAATGGTTGACATTTTAAACTGATATTTAATCAGTTTGAATCATAAGCATTACGAAAACAGTAGCCTGTTCATCGTGTAGAGATTATAGCTCCTTATATTAACTCTGAAATTTACCAAAAGGCTGCAAAGATGTTCAAATCCATCATGTTCCAGATAGTGACTTTACTCTGCTGAGCCTTCCTGTGATCTACTGAAAGTCTTGCTCTCACACAGCCTGACTGAACTGCAAACATGTCTCAACGTGTTGTGGAAAATATCATTTCTACAAAATAGACTGCCATTGGTGTACTTCTCCTGGTTTCATTTCTAAACACTTAAATGATTCTTAAAATAGCAAAATTCAAGTCTTTGCTCAGCAACAGCCTCCACACTGAAGAGTGTTGTCAGCACAAGCTGCTAAATAAGGTGCATTCATTTATCAGAAAATAAAAAAAATCCAATTATTTAGGTATTAATTCTGATGGAAATCTAAATTAGAAGCGTGGAGAGCATTTATATTGAACTTCATCAGCCAGTTCTGAGAAGAACTACCACTTGGTACCATTACAGCTGCAAGTTTTATTAACTTAGCTCCTGCACCCTCAAATTGCCCAATTAAGGCCTGTTGCTATGATTCTTGGTGCATAGACAGAATCTACATCAGTTTGAAGACAACTAAACATAAATACCACAATAATATGAAACAGTATCACCACACTTTAGACATTTTTTTAAATTCAACAACTGTTTTTCCCGTTTTCTGTTTCAAACTTATGTCTTCTGTAAAATGTTCTCTCTTCTTTGTTTTCACATCCCTGTTCTAAAGCTTCCTCCCAACACCCATGTCTGTCTCTGCATGCACAATGTGTTTCCTTTAATTAGACCCCAAAAAATGTGAGTTTTGAAGGAGTTCAAACTTTTGTTTTCAAGCAAGTCATTTGAGAGTGAAACCAAAAATAAGAAAATTTAAGTCTCACACTAAAATGTTCTCTCAATAAAATTTACATTCTTTCATGGAATGACCTGAAATAATCTAAGTTGAATTTGCTGGACATGTCTGTGTTTGAAAAAAAATTGTTAACTACCATTTAAATTTTCAGTTAAAATCAATGCTCAAAATTTCTTACCTTTACTGAGTAACAAGTCTGCCTACACATTACTTTTTTTGATGGACCTTTAAATAAATTAGAAATCAAAGCAAATTTAAAACAAAACAAATATTGATCTAGAAAAAGTGCATGTATTCTCCTGAAAACTATATTTTTTCTGGAAAACAAACAGTTTATTCCTACTGTGCTATGGGATTAAAAAAGGCATATTTTTAGATGGCACTCTACATCAGCAGAGCTAATAACAGTGTTTAACATGCTGTATCTTCCAGGCTGGAGACAGAATGTACAGCAGCAGCCACAGGAAGGAGCATCAGGTTCTGTCATGAACTCAGTGACACCACAACCTGCAGTAACAACAACTCCAACTAGATGGCGATCCAACACTTTGAAACCTTCCACTGAAAAGAGCTGGGAGTCATGGGAGATTAGAGGGGGGAAAAAAACAACAACTCTCGTGTTACATTTTGGAGCGTCACAGTTTTTGACTTTTAAAAACAACAGAACAGAGGACACACACTTCAAAGTTTCCAGTTCGGCTCCACTGGGCACGAGCCCCCGAGTGTGACAGCAAAGTCCCCTGATGACAGATGGACTAGAAGCAGTAAGGACCAGCAGATGTTCTGGTATCAGAAGTGCAGAAACAACACCCGCCACCCTCCCTCTTCCCAACATCCTCACTGCCCTGAACTGAGGCACTCAGAGATTAGGACTCTTAGAGGAAAACATATGGAAAAAAAAAAGGAAAAGGAAGGGGTGAGTAAAACTGAGAACGTAAACAGAGAAGAGGCATAAAAAGAGAGGGAGTGACAAAAGAAAGTGAGAGTGAGCGAAACAGTGGGGAGCAGGAAAGAAGGAAGAAAGAAAGAACTCAGACAGGGGGAGGGAGCGTGTTTTTATCCTCATGTGCACTCAAAGGGGTCAGTGAGTGCAATTGTTTTTAGCCTGCCTGTCAAAACCAGTGCGTCTATCATAATGCCTATTCACACCCACCACATGCACATGAATGCATACAAAGTGCAAATGCATAAAACGACTCCAGGAAGCTTTTTCACCCCTCGTCAAAACTCTGCAGCAGCGCAACAACGTCGTCAACCGTGCCTTTAAAAACCTGCGTCACTGGTTGCACCACCATCATTCTCATCATCATCATCACCACCCGCTCTGTTTGGGTTTGAGCCGAGGCACAAACCAGCATGGGAAAGTGAAGAGCTGCAGCGTGGAGAGCCAGGCAACTCTCCCTGAAGAAATTCTGTCTTACCAGGTAGAGCAGGAAGGTGTGCAAGCCAGTGCCAAGACCCACAGAGGAGAGGATACCCAGGCCGACCCAATAGGCGCACCACAGCGTCTTCTTCTCCATGTAGCGCACGTACTGCAGAGGCCAGGGAGAGGGACAGTCCACCACATGGCAGAGGCACATGCATGAGTGCAAGGAAAGAGCGTAGGGGTGTGTGTGGGGGGGGGGGGGACGAGAAGCGGGAGAGAGCGAGAAAGGGAGGGACAGGCAGAGAGAGAGAGAAAGAGAGAGAAGGTACGTGAGTAAAACTGAAAGGAAAAAAAAGAAAACGGAGGGTACTTTGAAGGGTGGGACAGGGCAAGTGAGCAGCAGAGGAAGAGAGAAAGAAACCTTTGGAGATAGAGATTGCTGAGTTTCGAGTGCAGAGCCGTAGGGTAGGAGTGTTCAGCACTCAGAGAAGAACAGCACCATTATTCTTTTTTTTTTTTAGTGGCAACTAGCTCTTACACAACAAGTACAGTAAGACAAGCCAAGATCCATCCGTCTGTCTCCCACTCTGTCTCTTTCTCTCTCTGCTGCTGCTGTTGTACTACTATCACTCCATCGCTCCGTTTACACCTCCTCCCTTGAGTCAGGGCAGGTTGTTTCCAGGAGGAAGCATCAAGACCCCAGATTACGGGAAAAGAGGAGGGAACTTTAAAGGGTTTGAAGGGAATGTGTGCAGGAAAGCAGGGGGGGAGGCTTACCATAGACTCAATTTCCCAGGAAACCCAGCAAAACAAAAAACAGCACATACTGTCTCTCTGTTTGCTGGCAGAGTGCTGGGAAGTGAGGGGCCAGCCATGAGGAATTGTTACGTGCAGTTACTGAGAAGTGATTACACAACTCCGAGGTCTTTGCGTACAATGTTGAAAAAAAAAAATGCCAATGGGATGTGAAAAATATCGCAACTAAAGCAGAGTTGGTGGAAAAAAAACTAAATAAAAACTAAGTGGAAGGGTTGCGTGTGGATCGACAGAACAACCTGCTGAGTTTAGGGGAGTTCCAAAGAAAGAAAGCCAACATGATGCTAGTACATTCACTCATAAATACCTATTTATAAGTCCAGAGAAAATTACCAAGACTAAAAACAACAAAAAACACACCATTTCTCACCATGTATGTACTTCTTAAAACTCTATTACAATAACTTGTCATGCATCCCCTCTGCAGCTGAAGCAAGCTGGTTACATCACAGACCGTCGCTATGGTATTTTTACATTCACAACACATGAGGAGGTCAGTCACCTTCTGATGTGGTCCCTCAATATGGTAAGCAATAGAGAGAAGGATAAGCAGCATCACAAGTCCAAACACTGTCTGTCTTTGATGCCAAAGCCTGGGTAGAGGGGAGAGAAAAAAAGGAAAATGAACACAGAAAATGTCAAACAAGAAGAGTTATGTTTATATGCAGAAAACAAACCAAAGACTCATGATGACTCTTGAAGTATGAGTAACAGAGAAGGATTTCATCTGTGGAAAAGAGACATGGTTGTTTGAAAGTAGTCAAGCCTCAACAGGTTTTAATCAGTTCTGCTCTTAGATGGATTTTCATCGTCATTCATTAAGTACTTTATGAGTAACGCCCTTTAATTTAATACAAGCCAATTCTACCCTGAATTATGCTTAAATGCCAACTTCACTAGTAGAGCAGAGAAAAGAATGCTGGCCTTGCCTTGCCCCCCCCCCCCCCCCCCCCCGACTCGGTCATATTGGACAATGGTGGCTGAAATATCGAGAGAGTGTCTTAGATTAATTTACTTACAGCAAGACAATGTGTCTGTCGGGACCCTCTGCGTCGTGTCTGAATTCACCAAATAATTCAGAGGTGTTGTGCAGTTGGTGAATTTCACAACCTAGCTGCAGAAACTGCAATAGCTACGCGCAACTCTAACTGAACTGCTAGCATTCGCAAAACAGGTAATCCAGGAATGCCGTTTATTTTCCTTGGTACTGATTGGTAGCAACCCCAAAAGTGGAAATAAAAGCCATAGGTTAGCTGCTGTGGTAGTGCTGTGATGTTCCCACTGTGTGCATTAGTGCATATTAGGGTATATTTGGTGTGTGAACCGCTTGTGTTCTTAAACCCTGTGGATACCGGGGGTCTTTACTTAATCTGTAAAAAAAATATATATATATATATATATAATATATACTGTATATACTGTATATATATATTGTTGATTTTTGTGTGTGTATGCGCAAGCACTTGTTTCGTTAAGTGCTATTCGGAACAGCATAAACTGCCTGAGTTGGATCAACTTCTCTCTAGATGAAGATGGAAAGCAGAAGAGTTGAAGGCAAAAACCTCAATATTCAAATTATTGGAAGATAATAGGGGGGGCTCGCTTGACAAGTTTTCATGACAACGAAACTGATATTAGAGCTGCAGAGGGCTGGTGCCAACCTTAAGGATTTTAATATTGTCCGATAGGAAGCCATGTATTCAAAGGTTTTGGGGTCAGAGTGGCCACTCTGAGTGCTCTCTGAACAGGATGTTGATTGATTATTCCTCCCCCTCTGAGGTTTCTAGTTCTATTTTGAGCTACAACTAGGATATATGTCCAAGATTTTAGACCAATGCACAATGGCACAGTTGGTAGAGCTGTTGTCTTGCAGCAAGAAGGTTCTGGGTTCGATTCCCGGTCCTGGTCTTTCTGCACTGAGTTTGCATGTTCTCCCTGTGCCTGCGTGGGTTTTTTCCAGGTACTCCAGTTTCCTCCCACGGTCCAAAAACATGACTCTCAGGTTAATTGGTCTGTCCAAATTGCCCCTAGGTGTGAGTGTGTGTGCATGATTGTGTCTGTGTTGCCCTGCGACAGACTGACGACCTGTCCAGGGTGACCCCACCTTTCGCCCGGAACGTTAGCTGGAGATAGGCACCAGCACCTCCCAACCCCACTAAGGGACAAGGGTGTAAAGAAAATGGATGGATGGATTTTAGACCAATAGATATGAATGTAGATTTGGAGACTATAAGTATAAAAGTTTAATTTTACATCATAGTCATGCCTTCACCTCCGTTCAAAATGTACATGATCATACTTTAAAATTTAAGGCTTGACACAAAAGGATAGATAAGCCTACTATAGTGATGCTACCAGCAGTAGTTTACCAAGCTACCACTTACTTTTTTAAAAGTTCAGAATGCTTTTTCTTGGCAGTCCAGACACTAACTACGTCAACATATCAAGTTCTGTAGAGACCTGGTTACAGTAATTTGAATCTGGTGTGTTAGAACAGGAAATGGTGGAGAAGTCCAAAAGACTCTCTAGACCTCTATTGCTTACCAAATTATAAGTATGACTGGAGACTCCAGTCATACTTGTAATATAATGAGTCATACTCATTATAAGTATGACTGGAGAATCCAGTCATACTTATAATATTGATTTTAAGGTAATGCGGGTAGAAAAGGAAGGATATGCATCTGCTAAGTGCAGCTGTTTACTTATAAAATGACATGAGCAAGACATGAAAGACTAAGTTAATTTTCCAAATGGAGAGAATCACATTTATTTTAAGTTGAGGAATGTATAAAGATTTCTAGTGGAATGACGGTAAGATATTTGAACATTGTCAGACAAATCTGACGTTTTAAAGCTTGTGGCAAAGTCAGTGTAATGCGTTTACTGATCATATTTATTCCACATTTCCCCAATTTTATTAAATTCACAAATTTCAATTGTCAGTTCACCACTTCCAAACTCACCCCGTGACAGAACAGCAATTTAATAAGATATACACCTTAATACAATTAGACTGTAGATAGTAAAGCTACGCCAAACCCCCGGTTGTTGTTCCGACTTTCATGCGGACATGGGTGAGTTCAGTCATTCCTAAATGCCAGTTCTGAAATCCGAGGCAAGTGAAACACACGAATCGTCCAGAAGAACGGCAAGAGTGCTGTTAATAACTGTAAACTCAATTTAAACACACTAAATTATATAGGAATACATAAATGTACTGGCAGAGGACGTTGCCTGAAAGTAATGTTAGCTAGCTAGCCTTAGCTAGTAAGAAAGTGTAAGTAAAAGGCAATAACGTCCGAATTTTCTAATCATTGGGAGATAGCTAAAGCAGCATTAGCCCGTGTTTTTGCGATTTTCCTTGATAAAGAACCTTAATGCAGAAAAAACTGGTTCTGATAGGTTTAATAAAATTAGAAAGCTTACAGAAAAAGCCGCTGAGGAAACCAGTCAGCTTTTATAGTGAGGCAGGAGCGGAAAACGAGGCAGGCTAATCACATGTCATGAGGAACAGCTGTGGCCGAATACAAGAGAGTTATCAACACACAAAAGAAAGAAACTAGACAACTAAATCTAATTCTATAAAGAATGTAACACAAAAATAAACTAAGGAACTAAACACAAAATAATTAACAAATAGGGCAAACACCATTCTAACAATAATGAACAGAGGGAAATAAACTAAATGTCAGACCAAAATGATAATACACAATGATGAGATTAGCAAAAACCCAAATAAAACCCAAACACTAATTCTGATTCTGACAGTTTTTAAAAAATAAATAAATACATTTATGCCTGTTTCTTACCAATTTGTAGCTGCCGCCAGCAAAGAATGTCATAGTATCTTGCTTTATTGCTTTTATTTTGTAAATCTACTTCCAGTTAAAACTCACCGAGTAAATACTACCAAACCCCATCAATGCATTGCATCAAAATCTCAGCTATTCATGGCTCTCATATTAGGCAATACAAGTATAGAAGAACCTGTAATTGCAACCAAAGTTGCTTTGTAGAAAAAAAAGTAATTTAAAATCTCTTCAAAGATAGGTATTCTATACACCGCAAAGTGGACAGCAAAGAAGTAGGAGCATTTCCTGGTGGATTCTTATATGTTGTGTTTAATTCTGAAGATGAAACTTGGATGTGGCAACAATGTCCAAGCTATCTTCACCGTTTTTGAGTTCCAAGTTGAAAAACCAGAGGCACTTCCCCAGTTTACCAATGTTAGTAATACTTGCTGATAATAGTGTGTTTCTCTGCCTTTTGTACTTTTAAACTGAAAGGTTGAATTGCACATCACTAAGCTCATGCAGGTCCAGTTCAGGGATTCTAGAGAGGAGGGTGTGCCGGACAGTCGAGTCCTCTTCAGAGGGGGACAAGTCTTATTCAAAATTAGATGAAAAGGTGGATAAGATTTTCTGAGGACAAAAATGATCAAAGTGTAAAATTGGCAAAGAAAATAGATAAATAAAACAAGTAAACCTAAACTTTCTTCTTAATATAGAAATAGAAGGGTTTGTGTTAGGATTCCTTACCAATCCCTCCCCCACACAATCCATTCACTGGTTGAAAAACCCTTTTTATACCTAAAGAAATGTAAAGGCACAGCAACAGACAGCTTGATGCCCCATGGATAATCTGCTTTTTATGTTTTATATTATGCACCACTCTTAAACACACTCACAATAAACTTCTCTGCAGCCTGGTAGCCCATAACGCTCTCATTTACATGCCAGCATAGGCAGTTAGAACACCACGTGTCTGGAGCGTTGGGTAAATAGCAGCTTCTCTAAGGCAGAACACTGCTTGTGGTGTTTGTGGCTCACCACATCCTCTTGTAGTTTTAACATAAACACGTTGTCCTGACGCAGTTAACCACAAGGGCCCCCCCGAGAGTACACTCTGACCTTCTTCTGGGACCTCAGTGTCAACAAAGATTATTTAGCAAGTTGAAGACATTCTGTACTCTACGTGTAACGTGCATCAAGGCAACGGCTGACGTAGTTTGGCGTGATGTTGTTGCTCGGCAAGTACGAAAACAGTAGTTTGCAAAGCGGAGTTATCCTTTCCAGCCTTTAAGTAGGGTAATTATGAGGAGTAATAGAGACAGATAATGATAAGAAAACCATGCAGTGTCTCCGTTGAAGCGTTAAAGGCGTTTGGCTGAGTCTAAACTATGAGACCTGGGCTGATAGCTCTGAGACGGTCAAGGTCAGCAACAGTCTGGTGTCTGGATGTGTTGTGTGAAAAAGCATTTGAGTAATGTCAGATGGCCGTTCTTTCACAGTTGCTATTTCCTCTGCTTTCACGAGAACAGCTGTAGCAACTTTAGAGCCTCTTTGTGAAAAAGAAACTCATGTATTGGCCACAACCTCTAGATGTTATCAGCAACACAGCAACATAAGAACTAAGACAAAAAGGCTTGTTTTCTAGGTGCTGCTTTGTTGGTCATTTGGCATTGTATTTTATAGTCGCTTCTAAAGACCGAATTTACATGTCATCTATTTAATTATTACATTGTTTATTAATTATTAATGATGTTTGCATTAAACTATAGGTTTTGGTTATGAGAATTATCCTAGGCTTTTTAACTGTGACACAACTGCAGACCTGCTAAATCATGGCTGTTCACCTAAATTGAGAGATCTGCCAACTACACCATTAATCAGATAATCAGCCAAGAATGCAGTGGTAAATCTGGAGGAGTTGCAGAGATCTAAAGCTCAAGTGGAAACAAAAGAAGTTGACAAAATTCAGATTTTTATTTGCAAAAAAAAGAAAAACAGAAAGAGTATTTTGCTTCCACTTTGTAATTACGTACTACTTCGCAGTCACATAAATAGCCCCAGTCACGAGGTAAGGACACAGACAGTGTTTACCTGTTAAGATAAATCAAACCTATGTTTTTGGCAACGCTATCGACAAGGCAGCACCAAGGCACCAACGTACTTCAAAGCCAAACAGTCGACGTGCCTGTGACAAAGTGGTTCAGTTTATGTTCACCACTTGTCCCTTATTCTTTCTCATTCACTTACTTTCTATATTTGGTTATAATGATTAATGTATTGTGTTAGCATTATGTTGCAGGGTCCATCTATGTATGTTTAGGTTAAAGTTACTTCTGGATTATGGGTTGAATTTGTTTCAAGGTATATTTATTAAGGTATTTGTTTTTCTTTGTACTCACCATTGTTTGTCCTTGTAGATCTGCAGCAGGGCAGGAGTATGGGAGGGGCCGGCCCAGTACTTCCTGATTAAATGGCTGGATGATGTCAGTGATTACCTTGCTGGGTTCTACCAATTAGAGGGTTTTTCTTTTGTGTATTGCTTTGTTTGTTTTCCTTTAAACTAACCTTTTGAGTTATCTTGTATTATGTGCTTTATTTTGCAGATAACTTCATTATGTAGGAGTTTGTAAATTGTTCCTGTTCCTTTGTGGCTGTGTCCAATCAAGCACAGGTGTGGTGCCCATTGTTTATAAAAGCAGTGAGCTTCTGGACACTCAAGGAGAGAAGTCAGTGAAAAGACTGAATAAAAAAGTAATTTGAAGAAACTGAAACCGGTGGCTGGTACTGATTTTCTGTTCACCTTCTGATCCTTGTGCCTAAACTACTTTACAGTGCCGACATGTGGTGTCGGCACATTCATATTCGCACACGTTTCACATAACAGATGCAGACCACCTGCATCCTCTGTTTTGCTTTGAAGAAAAGGTCCCAGCAAACACCACACTTTTCCACAGACTGATTTGCACAGTGCTCTGTCGAAATAGTTCGACCCAGGCCTGGTGTCGAGCTCGGCAGGCGGGATCCCTCTCTACGGAAAAAAAAATTACTAAAACATTTCATGCTCCCAACAAGAACTTTGGTGATCTGCACAGACCTGGAACACCTGTCGGAGGAATTGGAACTGAGAAAGACTTTTTCATCCAACATCAATGTCTGACCTTGAAAATGTGCTTCTTTGGGAATGGTCAAAAACTTTGATGACTCTCTGTAACGATGTGGAAAGCCTTCTTAGCTATCATAGCGACAAATGGTGGAACAATATCATAATAGGCCCTAAATGGGGGGGGGGGGGGGGTCACTGAAGCTTACAAGGTAAATGAAAGCGTTCACTTATTGTGTTGGCCTGTGAAACGGAAAAGGACAGCATCAGCCGTCTGGAGATTTCAGGTTTTCTGAAACAGGGACATGTTTCAAGAGGAGGTTGCATTTCTCCTTTTGCTCCTCACCTCCACATCCACCCTCTAAGAGTGATGAACAGCTCCAGGGAGAAGTAGTAAAGTGTGAGCAAAGGCCTCTTCCATAACACCAGGCTTTCATGGTCTTCCCTGTCTCTCTGCTTCTTCTCCTCTTCTGGAAGATCTGAGTCTAGACCACAAAAAACACACACAAATAAAAAGAGCGTCTTACACATTAAAATAAAAAGTTTAAATGATGTGCAACGCATACGGATACGTTTTAGCGCCAATGGACAAACAAAGGTGTCGTAAACCCATTAAGACCTTAGATGTGTCCAAACATTTCTTTTGCTCATTCTGTAGATCAGATGGATTTTGAAACAAGTTTCAAAAAAATTTGATGGTATAAATCTTTATTCATAAAATTTTTAGTGCCGTGAAAAAGTATTCTCTTTTCTGTTAGGATCTTGGGTTGTTTTGAGTTTTAAGTTGGCTTAAACAATGCAGAGAGCAAGTCTTTTGAGGTTCCACTGTTAACCAAGTTAATATTATTATGATTTTTAGTTTTCTGGCAGTGTGAGTTTTGTATTTATTAAACTTTCATTTTGGCATCATCTGACCAGAGAACTTTAATCAACATGTACTTTTGAAGACAATTGGCTGCACTGGATCTTACTTTTAGGTTTCAGGTTTAGGGAGGCATGTCAAACTTTCCTATCACATCAAATCTGAACAAAACTCTCGCCGTGACATGAGGAATTATGTAATCAGATGGCATGTGAATACTTTTGCAGGGCACTGTATCCTGTAAAGCTCCCTGCACTCAGATTTTAGACATTTGTGTTCAGTCTTCATGGGTTTAACAGTCGTGTTAGCTGTTGCCCCGCTGTAAATTAGCGTTACCTGTGAGTTCTCCGTTTTTATGCTTCTTGTCACCAAGACGCCTGTGAGGTTGCTCGCTTTCGGCGCCGCACTCTGCCATCATTCTCCTAACGCTGACAGGGAGTCCTGCTGAGGCAAGAGTATGGGGCTCAGCATCATGTAGGCTGCTCGCCAATCTGACACGGGTCCTAAACAAACACAGACTCACACGCAACCACACATCGGCCCAAAACCTTCTGAAAGAACCTCTGCCGCTCTCCAGCCGACCAGCCACTGTTTTCCTGCTGTTACCTCCTGCGTTTTACTGGTAACTCTATCTGGAATGTGTGTGATTTAATGACTGCTTTGAGTGGCATATGGTACTGACACTGAGAGCACATGAAAGAGAGAATCCTTGTGTTTTCCGTGCCTTCACCATCTTGCAAAATATAAACATATATATATATATATATATTTTTTTTTTTTTTCACGCAGTCTCTCCGAAGGGAAAGGAATTTTAATATTCTCTCAATAAACTGAAAGCACACTCAGAGGCCGTCCTGTTGCAGTCAAAACAATATCGTCAGAGTCAGAAGTTCATATTCTTGTCTTTTGCATTGAGTGGAACCATCTTAAAACTGTCAGACCTTCAGGGTATCCTTCTAGCATTTTTTGTTCTAGTTCCCAGTGCAAATATTTGGTACACTTGAATTAAGACAAAACTCAATTTTTAGTGAAGTAACATTTTAAGCAAGATAGCTTGCTTTAAGACACTAATTCCTTAAGATTGATAGAAAAAAACACTAGTTTCACTGGCAGAACATTTCACTTATGAGATTGGAGAGAAATGGTAAAAATGTAATATCTACCAAAGGAACTAGTACATTTTCATGCCAAAAAATGCTTTTCAGCAAGTTAGTTTCATCTTACTATGATATTTGTACTAGAAAGTAGACCAAAAGTATTTGGTGAGAATTTGTGTTTTTGCAGTGAAGCTTCTCACAATAATTTGCTGGTTTGGGGGATGCACCGATAAATTGGCCCCAATTTCTTTAATTTTGTGAGATCAGTGATCGGCCAATACTTGCGTGAAGCTGATTTAGTTTTCTTCTGATCATATAGAAAAAGGTTTAAAAATCCACCGCTGTTCCCCTTTGCTCTGCCGTGAGAGAGGTTTGACAGAGATCCACCCACCAGGTCATGTCTGCATATTTGCAGTTAACAACAGTCACCCCACTGTTGCCAAATCAGCCACTTTACTTGTATATTTAGCATCATTTCAGACAAAAAAAATCAGTTTCAGCCAAAATCGGAATCGACAGGTCAGGCTTTTTAAATATCTGTGATCGGCCAGAAAACTGGAATCGGTGCATCCCTGTTTGCTGGTATTTTGATCCATTCCTCCTGACATAACTGATGGAACTGGAGTCAAGTTTCTATGCTGCCTCGCTCCCTCACACCTTTTCAGCGAGGTACACCAATATTCTTTGTATCTGAAATCAACACTTTGCAATAGCAGCACCAAAACAGTTGCTTTGTTGACCTTAAATCCTTAGACTCCCACTTGGAAGACCCACTTGCACCCAACCTTGAAATCCGGCCTCAAGATTTCCAAGTAATATTCCTTCCTCATGATATCATCTATTTGGTGAAGTGCACCAGACCCTTCCTCAACAAAGCGCACACTCCACATGATGTTTCCACCCCCATACTTCCCAGTCGGGACTGTGTCCTCCCCCCTTTATCTCTGAAATGCATGAATGGTCATTACACTGCAGTAGCTTAGGCACCAAAAACACTCATTTCTGGGACAAGAGAACCCATTTCCTTCCTGCACAGTATGATAGTTTGACATTCCTGTGCTGTTGTTACTTGCACATCGTTGTTTGAACAGAGACACTCTCAGGTAACTGGAAATCTTACCCAGGGTTGAAGCAGACTTGTGGAGATCCATAATTCTCTTGATATTTTGGCTAATTTCCTGATGATGTCATACAAGGAAGGAGTGTGCTTGCGGTACAATACACCCACATATGTGCCTCTCTTTAACACAAAATGTTAATTAACTCATTAATTCTCAGAAGCTTACAAACTCATGATATCATCAAGGGTTTACCAAGTTGTTTAAAGCTATGGTAATCTTTATGTGTGGGAATTTAACTTCTGTCCCCTTATTATTATTGTGGTATTTAGAGAATAGAGATAACGTTGGTAATCCAGTGATCAAAAAATCTGGACAAACTTTTGTCAGATTTAATTTCAGAAAAGATAAAAAAAAGTATTTTCATACAACAAATGTAAACAGTACAGTGCCAAAAAAATGTAAACAGTACAGTGCCAAAAAAATGCATTTTCTGGCTCTTGGTCTTTTGAATTTTTATGATATAGTAGATGGACTTTAGCATGTCACTGAATACCATAACATGATAAAAAATATTCTACATTTCGTTTCTGTTTTAGGGAAGTCTTTTTCAGGATTTGGGTTTCCCACTTTGGAGTCTCTTTTACCTCAGGAATCTGTCAGCGCGCAGCGAGTCGGGGAATTCTGACTCTGAGGTATGCACCTCACCATATGGTGGAATTGTCAGTTCCTCTAGCAAGCATTCAGACTCATACGCGGGACTAAAGTTCTGCATCCTGTGCTCTAGGATCGGGCCTCTTTCAGTACTCTTTCACACAAAGCTCTTCAAGCGTGCAGGACGCAACTTTAAGACTCCTCAGGCTTCTGGGGCCAAAGCGCCGGATGTTTTTTTTTTTTAAACAGATCTCACAAGATGGGGGGAAATCTATTAAAGCCTGCATGAAGCTCCTGGAAGATTTGCTTGACTTCTATGCAGTATGTTAGCAAAACTTGTTACTATTATCTTAAATAAATAAAAATCAAGTAATTTTCCTAAATGAAGTTGACTTCTGGTCAACAAAACATGGAGAAGCAGCATTCAGCTTCTCCATGTTTCGTCAAATTTGTTGTGCATGGATCATTTTTTATGATGGCACTTGACAAGATGTGTTTATTGCTTGTTTCACATCTGGTGACTGGGTGATGTTTTTATGACACAATTTGAACTGCCTTCTTGCAGAAATGTGCAATCCAAGTAGGTAAACTTGAGCTTAGGCTTTACTTAGCAGAGTCTGAAATGTTTCTGTCAATATTTATAGATCCTGAGAAATTTTAGTAAGAGCTAAGGGGCTTAAAAAAAGAGCTAATTTGTAGACAAAATAGCTATAATAAATTCGAAAAGTAAAAGTCCATTCCTTTTAGGACATACTGGATTACTTTATTATCCTCTCTCAAAGAAACAGACTTTCTTAATAATATTTAACGTCATTGTCTTGCAAAGTTTTTCTTCGATCTTTCAGATTGCGGCTGCAGCTCCTGTTCGCTATTTCTGATCCACTTCAAATCTTAGATCAGATTTATTAATTTGTGTTCAGTCTGTCTCGTAAAGCTTCCTGAACTGATGTCTTTAGCAAATAGAATAACATTAACTGAATAATTAGACTTGTACATAAACAATACTAGGCTGTGTGTGCCGAGGACAAGAAAAAACATAAAATACATCCAGTTGCAAGAAAAGATTTCTGAAAATATTAGAAAATGACGTAGTGAATTAATTGAGCAATTCAATTTCTTGATAAACTGCTAATACCTGATACATGTTTAAATGCACTTTATAAAAAAACAAACAAAATATATTTATATATAGAACCAGGGGCGGAGCTATAGGGGGTCTGGGGGGGCGATTGCCCTCCTGAACCGGGCCGATTGCTTTGACTAACTCTGGGTTTGATAAGACAGAGCAGACACACACAAAAATATGGAGAATCACTGACCCAGGTGTACTTCTATGCTAAAGAAAAGGTAAAGAGTTTAACAGCAGTAGCAGCTTCTTTATCTAAACCAATAAATTCTGAATCACGGGAATAAAAATTATGCTTACGTATAGTTAATGGAATCAAAGCTCAGTTGATGGATAACAGATTTAACATAGAAAGACAAAGTCAAGGTGTCACAACTAAAAGCAATAGGCAAAATGTTGCTTGTGTGAAAAGAAAAAAAAAGACAGAGGGGCCATAAAGTTAATTATGGCAATAACTGCAGGTTAACGCATGTCGGGAGAGTAGTAGGAAAAATAATCAGAGTGAGAAAAAAGTCATCAGGAGCCTAAGTCTGTAGCAGCATAAGCCTAATTCGCTGTAACTATGAGCTTTACCAGAAAAGGAAAGTTTTAAGCCTAAATTTTTAGCATTACAGACAGAAACTAGGAGCTACTTCTGTAGCAGCATGATAACTAAAGGATCCATTTTACGTTTAGAAACTGTAAGAACCACCAGTAAAGTCTGAGAGCGAAGTGCTCTGTTGGAAACATCTGGACCAATCGGATCTCTGATGTTTGATGGAGCTGGAAAATAAAGGGCTTCATGTGTAAGATGGAAAAATTTTAAATCTACTTTGCATTTAACAGGGAGCCAGTGAAGAAGAGCTAATATTGGTTCAACTTTTCCATGAAATCATCCCAAATCTCGGGTAAGCTGAAGCGTTTTTAATGAATTTTTGGACTTCCAGATAGTGAGGAATTTCAACAATCCAACCTTGAAGCAACAAACTTATGAACTAGCTTCTTTGCATCACTCTGGGCCACAATATCTCTCATTTTTGGCAATATTCTGAAGGTGAAAGGAGGAAGTTCTAAGATATGGAATTCAAATGAAATAAAAAAAGAAAGATGTATAGATAGATATGTAGATATGTGTGTGTTAAATGTGTGTTGCAGTGAGCAGATATTGATTCTTATTTGAAATTCTTTGCAGATCCATTCTGAGATTCTTTTTTTCTTGAGGTTTGATTTTAGACTATTTCACCTTGCAGTCTTGTGAAAACCATTATAACACAGGTGAAAATAATAATTTTAAAAACATATGACGTATTTGAGGACTCTGGGCTTTTGAAAGGAACTGCAAATAAAGGCCTTTCATCAGCTTTTAAGTCTTCGGTAACACCACACCTTAATAGTTGTTCTTGAGAAACCCTGTAATTAGTTTTTTAAGGCTGCGGAGCAAAGCAGGTGTTAAGGAAAATGGCTTAACGGTGTGCTTTAGTGCAAAATATCCTGGTTGCAACTTCAGTCATGAGAACAGTCCACACAAAAACACAGCCCTGTTTACGTGGCATATCTGTGATATAGAACAGATATTTCACCAAAAGCGATGCCTAATAAATCGTTTCATAACACCACTCCTGGCTGTGAGAGGCACAGTAGCACAGCCCTGCTCCAGAGATTGCGCAATCCCTCTCCTTCCAAAACAACCCGGCCCTGTTGAGTAACTCCGGCATGGGAGACAAAACCAACCTCAACGCAGGACACAAAGTCCAGGATGAGAAATTCAATAAGCTGCAATCACGTTGCAAGCAGCAGCAAACACTGAAGGGAGTTTATAAATTCACCAGAGTATAAAGTAAAGGCAGGCCTTGCATAGAACAGTGTTGTGTGTTAAAGCGTTGCATCGTGCAAGAGAGGAAACTCACCGTTACAGCTGGTGTTTCTTCCTCAAGGACCTCTGAGCTCAAATAAAGCCACTGTGTTGGAGCTGCACTAGTAATATAGGGCAACAGTATGTTGCCCATGAACTGCATCATAACTTGAGTACAGGGTGTGGTGATGAAGGGGGCCAACGAGGGATAGATTACTGATGCAGGGTGGCTGAGAGAGGAAGGGGGGCTGATAGAAAAGAGACACACAAAGAGGGGGAGATCTCATCATTTGCCCGGTCCAACCCCAAGAGAGCCAGTCTAATTAAAGGTCTATAAATAAGTGGATAACTTTCCTGGAGCACACTTCAAACATGCACCAGTTCTCTGCTGGGCTTCTCGCAGCGAGGGAGCGAGCGGCAACTGGGCAAAGAGAGAGCAGCTAACTCCCAGACTGACCACAGGACTTCACAGTTTTCAGGTCAAAGCTGTAGTCCTCAGATGTATTTCAGTACGCCTGTCACACTGCCATATATGCATTTCCTGACATGCGAAGACGTCCAGCTTGAACCTCATGTTCCGGGTAACTGATACAGTAGGACATGTAATTTGATCTCAAGCGAAGTTGGTCTGTCATGGATTTTTTTTTGGGGGGGGACATGTTGACAAGTTGCTTGGCATGATGAACTTTGATCCATCAAACCTACAACATATATACGGCTCCGGAGAAATAGAGCTAATTCTTTTACGTGGAAAAAAAAGTTATGCTAATTAACCTGGCCCTTATAGAAAACCAACACTGAATCATAAATCAACTATAATACAAATGCTGCAAGCTGAATATTTAGCTTACGAGCTAAAAATTTAGCACCTATGGAAGCCCGTTGCTGCCACTCTGATAAAAAAAATCATAATTATGATTTAGCTATCACCTGAGATATTCTCTCATAAGTCAGTATTCCCAGATTGCTAACTACTAAGTCATTATTATGAGATTATATCTAATTATTAGGGATGTGCCGATCAGGTTTTTTTCTCCCGATACCGATACCGATCCCTGATACCGATCACATAATTATTATTTTTTTTATTTTTTATAATAAACATTACTGTTACATTATGTAGAAAAAGGAACCATGAATTCACCTTAATTTAGGCCAAATCTTGTTTTTAATAACTTTTCCAAGAAGAAAACTAAACAAAACAGGCATTGTGCAAATTGAACTGCTATCAATAATACTATCTTTAACAGACTGATAACATATGAGGCTCTGAAGAAGCTAAATAATGCAAAGAGCCAAAATAAAACCTCTCAACATTGCCAAAAAATTCAAGTATAAAACTTAACATTCAAAGGCAAAAACAGGATCCATTACAATAAACAATCCAGAGTTACTGAATGAAAACTCCTGTTAGCATGGCGGCTAGCTGGTTATTGCTAGTTCTGATTGGCTGTTTCTGACTGAGAGGAGTAAGAGGGAGGATATCGATTATTTTTTAGAGATTATCTGTCTCATGTTAGGACAGAGAAAGTTTTAATACGTATGTAAAATGTATTTTTTAGGTTAGATGCTGCAGCTTTAAACAGGTTTGGTGTGAGTCTCTACCAGGTGGAGCAGAAGCGGCTCTGTGTCAAATATTAATAAATATTAAATATTACTACCTGTAGCGTAGCAGCGGTTCAACAGCAGAACCAGCGTCTGACATCGCAGCTCCAAGACTTAAATCATTTTACAGGTTATTAGTTTATCTTTCTGACCGTCATGCTAATCCGGGTGAGTGTTTGTTGCTGTGCTGCTTTACCTGCTGTCTGATCCTCCATGTCTTTTTACTGCACTGAGCCTTGATGTAGCCAAACTCCGTCATTGTTTTTATGTCGTATTAGCTTCATAGTGTTGATGCATTTTGACCTGCTTCTATTTTCCGCCGCAACACGCAAACGTCCTCATTCACTCAGTGCGATATAGTTACACATCGCTTAGGATTTAGTGAAGGAAAGACGAGACCAGCTGGACAGACGGGCTGGGAAATGAGATGCAGGTGATCGGTATCGGTAACAGAGCCAATGATCGGCCGATCCCGATCATCACCGATTTCACGGAAATCGGCCGATTATGATCGGTGACTGATCGATCGGCACACCTCTACCTAATTATTATGGGATACAATCTCATAATAATGAGAAAGCTAAGCAATAATAATGAGATATTTTGTTTTTATCAGAGTGGCAGAAATGGGCTTCCATAAGCTACAAACTTAATTAAGCTTAAGTAAGCAACCTAAATATTTATCTCCAAAATATTTGGTTAGAAAGTTAGCTAAATATTTAGCCTCAAACTAAATGTATAGTGCCAAATTTGCGAGCAAGCCAAATATTTAGCTGCAAAGCTAAATATTCATAAATGGACGAATAATTTTGAGAAGGTTTGACTTTGAAAAATTTACCACCATTTTATTCCTCTTATGACCAGTTAAATAACCCAAATGATGAAGCAGGTTAAATCCTCTCAGAAGTTGCATTGTGCCTTGAAAAATAAAAAAGATCAAGTCCAAATGAGACTTTCAGTCCAGAAAGGGTTACAAAGACATTTCTTAGACTCCTGGACTCCATCAAAACACAGTGAGAGCCATTACCCACTAATGGAGAGAACATGAAACAGTAGTGAATCTTCCCAGGACTGGCTGGGCTATAAAAATGAGCACATTAACAACTCATCCAGAACCACATCTAAAGTACTCCAGTCTTTGCTGCGATAGTCAAGGTGAGGGTTTATGAATCAACAATAAGGAAGAGACTGGGCAAAGATGGCTTCCATGGAAGAGTTGTGAGGACAAAACCACCGATGGCCATAAAGAACATGAAGAGCTGTCTCACGTTAGTCAAAAACAGCTTGAGGTCCACGAGACATTTTGCAGAATATTGAGTTGATTGAGTGGACAAGGGGTGTGTCCCATTTAACCCGACAGGAAGCTAAGACCGACATCATGAACTCTGTTTCCAAAGCAAAAATTCTGAGAGAGAATGTCTAGCCAAAACAAAGAAATCTGAAAAGGCAAATAACCAATGAAACATAACTATGCCAATAATATCGGCACTTAAGTACATTCTTTCACCTCGGCATGTTGAATACTTGATGTGGTTTCACCAGCAGATCTTTGCAACCAATTTTCTGATCAATTTTGACCACATGTCTGACCTGATTAACAGAGCACTGGACTTCCTTACCAGTTGATTGTTTGCTCTTTAAGTATGGGGGGGAGAAATAAAAATTACACCATGATGTTACTGCATAACCAATCTACTCTCCTGGCAAAGTAGAAGACATGCATGAAACAAAAACACGGCACAATATACCAATCACAGGAAAACAAAACAACAAAAAATACTGCTTTAGTTCTTCATGTTTAGACTCAAGAGAGGCAGTTTTTCAGACAGCTCCACATATGTGGTAGAATAAGAGTGACAACAGCTTTACAGCACTGGATTTATCCACAGTTTCTGCAGTGCAGCGGGCCACACCTGGGTTTCATTAAACAAGATCTCAATTCTGAATTTCAAACTTATGGAAAGACGAAAACAGTGACGAAGGCACTGACTCCTTTATAAGTTTTACCCCATGTGTGCAGAGCGTGCATAATGGGGTCAGCAGAATTGAATATCGTTAACTGTTTGAAAACAAGAGGAGGCTGATACGTGGAGCAAGTGTAGCCTCTGCTGGCGGCCTTGAATCAGCGCAACTCAGATCAGATCCAGTTTCCATTTCCTTAGAATCTCCCTGTTATGTGCTCCGAGGAGAAGTTACTATAAGGTTGCCGAGTGCGTCTGAAATTAGCGTTGGATTTAAAAGCGGGTGACTCAGAGCAGAGATCATTTCAGCGAAAGCTTCGATTCACCCGTATTTTCTTTAGAGTTGGCTTTAAATAGGCCGGACTTTCTGGTGGTTGCAATTTGTTGCATGTGTTTTGGATTGTTCCCCTACTTTAGAGGTCAGGTTTGAAAATGAACATTATTACATAACAGTCATAAAACAATGAAAGCAAGTTGGCATAAAAAATTTGCTCCTTTACTGTCACATGTAGAAACCTACTGGTTTGTTTTAGATATGGGAATTTATCGCTTGGTTCACTAAAAACATCAAGCTTTTGGCTCCCGGATGATCGTTTAACATTTTGTGCTGCGTAAAATATAAGGCTAGATTTGGAAAAACAAGCACCAATGACAAAACATCCACATAGTGACAGAGAAGGCTACAAAAATACATTTAATTTAATGTTAAAGAAAAAAATGAAATGAGAGATTTTCACTACGATGCGATCACTTTTTTGTTTTGTTTTTTTAAATATTTGTGCTCCTTTAAATTGTACAAAATTTGTGTGTAAATTCTATGTGGCCGACAGGTGCAAATGTGCAGCAACAAAGAAAACATGCAAACAAAAAAAGATATGTGCACAAATGAAATGTAGCAAACATAAAAATAGACTTAAACAAAAAGCAAATAAAATGCAGCACAACAAAAAAAGAGACACAAACAAAATGAATACATCCACAAATGAAATGCAGCAAACAAAAAAGAGACACAACCAAATGAAACGCAGCAAACAAAAGAAAAGATGCAAACAAAAAGTCCTGAAAACCGGAAGTGCTCCAGAAGTGCTGTATTACACTTAAAATTACGCAAAATGATTTTTTACATTGTTTTTAGGCGAGAATGTAGATGTACTGTATAGATCTGAAATATCTGCTCGGTTAATCAATAAATCACCTAATTCCAATATTGGTGCGACGTTTTCGGCTCTATCTGGTCCCTCTGCATTAACAGCTAGCTCCCCTCGGCAGCTGTCAGCTGGCCGGGTGCTCCATGTTCGGTACACCAAGAGAGAACCCAGGTCTCCCGGCAAATCGTTAGAAAAACTCCCGCTAGTTTTCCCCTATGAGCGGAGGTGAAACACAGATATTAAGCCAGGTAATAGCCGTTAAATGTTTTGGTTCACTAGAGTATTTAATTTATTCCTGAGCAAATGCGTTTGACTGATTAAAGCTAAGCCTTGCTGCATTTCATTTGGTTGCGTCTCTCTTTTTTGTTTGCTGCATTTCATTTGTGGTTCTATTCTTTTTTTGTTTGCGTCTCTTTTTTTGTTGGCTGCATTTTATTTGCTTTTTGTTTGCGTCTATTTTTATGTTTGCTGCATTTCATTTGTCCGCGTGTCTTTTTGTTTGCATGTTTTCCCCGTTGCTGCGCATTTGCACCTGTTGGCCACCGTAAAATTCACCATGAAACTTAAAAGAATTGAGATGTCAAAATTACAATTTTCATATTAGAATTACATTCCGAATTATAAATACTACCGTTTTGTTTATTTAAACCAGTCCAAAATGTTGGAAGAAAAAAAAAACCAACTAAAATTTGTTGCTAAATCCGCAAACATTTTAAATAAAACTGCATACATGACCAAACTCTCAATGTGAGTATAAAAACAACTTAGTCAACATACATATTTTATTTGAGAAATTCTCTTTTGGGATAAACAAAGTATTTTAAAACCGCGCTGCTTCTACTACTGCCACCTACTGGTGTGTTTGTGTTTTACAGTTTCACCATAAAGTATGGAACATACTGTATTTCATTTGACATCTGTCTTTGTGTCTTATTTCACTCTTATAATCACAGATAATCCTCACTTCAGATGGCAGCCTTAGCCAACACTTGACTCCTTCAACGTAGCTCCACCCAAAGGCGTTTAATGCTCGTTAGTTTTTATAAGTGACAAAGTTTTAATATAAGCTGTGTCCAAATTCAAGGTCTGCATCCTTCGAAGGACGGATTTGTAGGCCGATTACGTCATATAAGATCCTTATATTGGACGGGTCAGTTGTATTCTTCATGGCCCGCGATATCCCATAATTCATTGCGGGTTCCAACTGGGCGTTCGGGCAGAGCGTCAATGGCGGCGAATAGCGACAAATTATTTAGCTATATAACACTTTAAATGACACAACGTGATTTGGTACAATGTTTTTAGGCGAGAATGTAAGTGTGTAAATCTCAAATATCTGCTCGGTTCATCAATACATCACCTATTGCAATATTGCTCTGACGTTTTCGGACCTGTCTGCTACCGCTGCGTTAGCATCCAGCTCCCCTCGCCAGCTGTCAGCTGGCCGGGCGCTCCAGGTTCGGTACACCGAGAGAAAACGCCCAACTCCGGGCACATTGTTATAAAAACTCCCGCTAGTTTCCCCAATGAGTGGAAGTTAAACACCGATATTATTCAGACGGGTTTGGTTGAAAAATGTTTGATTTATAAAGTATTTCAAAGCAGAGCACATCGGTTTGATTGCTTAATTAAAGTTAAGCCTTCAAACATCATAGGTTTATTTATTTGAATTTCTTGTAGAAAAGTGCAGTACACATTTGAACATCTTAGAACAGTGGTTCTTTACCTGGGTTCGATCGAACCCCAGGGGTTCGGCAGAGCCTCTGCGGCGGAGGTAAAGACTCACTTGTGTAAAGTCTGATGACGCCCCGCTTTGTCATCACTTGCTGCAGAGGATCACTTGTTTAGCCAATCAGAGCTGCGGAGGAGCCCTGATTGAAGGAGCTCCACTCTCAGCATGGATTTGAACTTGTGTCTTTATTTACTTCATCAAAGCTCACAGTTTTTATCAAATTCTGTAGCTTTCGGCATACTTCTAAATCTGCTCTTTAGTCGCATATTTTCTGGGTTGCTACTGCCTCTAGTGGCGTGGGAGTGGTAACACAACTAATATAATTACATTACTAAAACAGAATACCGCAAAGTATTTATTATTTATTATTAATTTTTCATACTCTTAAGAATGTTGAGCTAATTAAATAATCTAAACTAGACCTTAAAGTGGTTCCAGTTTCTCTCGATGGCCAACCTGTTGAAACTGTTTCAAATTTTAAATACCTTGGGTCGATCCTGGCTCAACTATGCTGAAAAAACTATATTTTGAAGAACTGTTCTCAGAGACTCCTCCTTTTAAGAAGACTTAGTGATCTTCTTAAAGTGACCCAACTAGACTCTAGGTGGGTCACCCCTATGTCTTGAATTTGGAGGAAAAAAATCATATTGTATGTCTCACTACAGAAGGGTTCAGTGAATGCGCATATGAAACTGGTGGGTTCGGTACCTCAAAAAAGGTTAAGAACCACTGTTTTAGAATCAAACTAAGAGATTTCCTCTTTACTATGGAACGTCCTTTACTATAAAATGCGAAGAATAAGATAGAAATCAGTAATACATGACTAAAAAACAAACTTCGGCTCCGTTTTGTTTTTTCTTCTCCGCTCTCTGCTTCACGCTGTCACGGTTGCTAGGCAACATGAGTTACGCTGAGGTGTGGACGGGGACAGTTGGTGAAGGCTACACCTGATATTAGACCAGATATTTTTCTTCCGGTCTTAGTTTATTCCCGGCCTTCGAAGGACCCGTCCTACGTAGGCCGGTCCTTCGAAGGACGCAGACCCTGAACTCGGACGCGGCTTATAGGGTTCATGTCAAAGCCACCCTGTTGCTCTGCCTGAGCAGTTTATGAAAAACACCCGAATGAGGACTTATTTTCCAGCGTATGAAAAATAGAAAAAGAGTTAATGTTTGGATTGTAACCCAGGGAGATTCATTTGAATTTTCCAACTATGTTTAAGAATCCCAGTGCAGCTATGAGGTCACGGGGAACGGAACCGGGCTCGGTGAAGTCACTGGGCCGCGTCAAGAGCAAACTGCAGTTCAGAGAGGCGAGCAACGGTCAAGGGTAGGACGGTTCGGTACACTTTGGACGAACGCAAACCGGAGAAACAAAATGGAGGGAGCTTACGTCGTCGTTGATGAAGAGGCTCCCGCCGCTGTGTGAGTGCCCGGTGAAACGGTACGCTTGTTTTGTTTTTTAACCGAATGATGATCAACTTGCAATATATTGTGGTGTTCTATGCAGAGAAATCAAAGACCTTGGTAAACGATATGATCTGGCTTTAAAACAACACAGGCTGATAAAGGAGCTCTATGAAAAACTAGTCGATCAAGGCCAAATCACAGAGGAGCTGATGGGAGAAATGGAGCAAGAAAATAAAAACCTGACCAACAAAATCACAGAGTAAACTCAATTAAACTGTTTTGTTTGGTTGTTGTTTTTTTACAGAAACCGTGACATTAAAATGACACAGGAAACCTAGTTTCTATAATGAGCATGATGTTTTTCTTAAAGAGTTGTTTTATCAAATTCAGGTTAAAAGAACAGATAGAAAATGAGAAGATATCAATTGAAAGGAATAAAGAACTCATGCGGCAGAAAGATTTAGAAGAGAAAAACATTAAGATTATAGAAATGGTGAGTGATTAGCCTTAAGTGTGTTTGCTACAGTTCTGGCAGACACCAGATTTACTTGCACTGATGTCGGTTGTTTGACGTTGTTCCGTGTAGGAAGATTATCTGGAGAAGATGGAGGAGGAAAATCAACAGCTGGTTGTTGAGGTACAGGAAGATTTCTCACAAACAAAGTGTTCGGAGACACTGACATCTGCTAAGGGCTTGGTAAATGCTGAATCAGCATTAAAGACTGCAGGGAACAACGTTCATATAAACGTGTAACCAGGGCTGACCCACGACTCAGCTCCTCTAGACTAGCCAGCAGCAATTAGCAAACACCTGGTGGAACTGTGCTGATGTCATTATACTTAGTGCAACACTGGCAAAAATGTTGTTAAAGGATTAATAGAGGAGTGAGGTGATGACTTCCTGAAGGCGGAGTTTCAGAAAGAGCAGGAGCTTTTAAGGAGGGAGAGGCCCGATTTTAAGGCGCTAATTTTTTTTAACTGTTTTTAAATATAGTATTTTATGACTGAAGTTAACATAGTTACGTGATTGTTCTATAAAATGGCACTATGTGCCTAGATAATAATAATAATAATAATAACTAATAATGCTGCCACTTTAACAATAACCATGCAGGAAAGATTGTTTTGTGCACTTTTATCAACTCATCAACTAATTTAAATCTTACATTTTGAACCATTTAAAACAATCTATGTGGAAACTGTCAAATTAAATTTAACAGTATTCTCATTCTCAAACAACAAATATAGAAATGTTAAATCGATTATCTCTGTCAAATTCAACCACTCAGCATTTCAACTCATTGTCATTTAGAAAATGCATTCTGCAATTAGCTGAATAAAATGACCTATAAAACTGTTCAGATATTATAGCTTTCTCTGTATTCAATAAGTACTTGTTAAAATTAAATAATGCTCAACATATTTTCATATTGATTTCATTCAGCATTATCCAAATCAAAGTTGATTTGGTAAAATAAGCATAAACAGCTCTTATTTCGAAGTTCTAGGCCACATAAATAATCATGGCGGGACCAAATTTGGCCCGTGGGCCCTGAGTTTAACAAATTTCATTCAATAGAAACTCCTGAGGCCCGTAAATAGTAGCGATAGTGTGTGTGTATATATATATCTATCTATATAGATATAGATATATATCTATATCTATATAGATAGATATATATACATATCTATATAATAGATAGATATATAGATATACATATCTATATATAGATATGTATATAGATATACATATCTATATATATATATATATAGATATACATATCTATATATCTATCTATACATATAAAAAATTCCCTTCTCACCCTCTGCGGGTGGTCTCTTTTTCATCCTCTGAGCTCGGGTCCTCTACCAGAGGCCTGGGAGCTTGAGGGTTTTCTGCGCAGTATCTTGGCTGTGCCTAGTACTGCACATTTCTGGACTGAGATGTCTGATGTTGTTCCTGGGATCTGTTTTAGCCACTGCTCCAGTTTGGGGGTGACTGCCCCGAGGGCCCCGATGACCACAGGCACCACTGTGGTCTTCACCTTCCAGTTCTTTTTCAGTTCCTCCCTGAGGCCCTGGTATTTCTCCAGTTTCTCATGCTCCTTTTTCTTGATGTTGTAATCACTTGGTATAGCTACATCCACCACAACGGCTTTCCTCTGTTCTTTATCCACCACCACAATGTCCGGTTGGTTCGCCATTACCATCTTGTCTGTCTGGATCTGGAAGTCCCACAGGATCTTAGCTCGGTCATTCTCCACCACCTTTGGGGGTGTTTCCCACTTCAATCTCGGGGCTTCCAGTCCATATTCTGCACAGATGTTCCTGTACACTATGCCCGCCACCTGGTTATGTCGTTCCATGTACGCTGTCCCTGCCAGCATCTTGCACCCTGCTGTTATGTGCTGGACTGTCTGAGGGGCCTCCTTGCACAACCTACACCTTGGGTCTTGTCTGGTGTGGTAGATCTGAGCCTCTATTGCTCTGGTGTTTAGGTGTGGTACATCTGATATATATATGTGGTAGATATATATGATGTGAAGTTATTTCCATCCTCTTCTGAAACGTTCTCACTCTGATCTGCTTCAGCTGGAGGAGCTTTCAAAGCACCATCAGGAGGAAACAGCTGAGAATATAATCAAGGTGAACTTTTACTTCATTTCAATTTATGTTTGATGTATTATCTTTGCCTCTTGGATGTGTCACTTTTGTTCTTTGTTTCACTGAACAATAAAGGAAAACCAGAAGATCCTGGCAGCCCTACATAACAAAGACACCCTAATAGAGAGAGTAAGAATACTGTCATGAATAATTCTAGCTATGAAGAGTTAATGAGCTTTACTTTTAACACGACCGAGTTGATTTCATGAAAATGTTCATCTGAGCATCTTTCCATCAGCTGTCTGAGATGGAGTGTGACAAGAAAAAGAAGATAGAAAGACTTGCCGACGTCATTGAGGTACAGATGACAAGTACTACTGTGTGACAGACTCTTTAAATGATCGTCCCCGTGACGTTTCGATGTTCGATCTTTTTACAGGAACTCAGAGATGAAATTCACTTCCTGGAGAAAAATCTGACAGACGTTCAGGAGGAACAGATCCTGTGAGTACGGACTCGTCAGCTCATAATGGGAGAATGAGTTTCCGAAGCTTTGCATTCTGCAATCAGCTGAATTCGTCTCGTCTTCCATCCTTTTTTTCTTTGGTTTTACAGAACGGTGGTGAAATATGAACCAGGCCCAGAGGTCCTACATTCAGTGGTAAAGATAATATACGATTACGAATCTACATGCACCAAGAGAATCCCTCCTTACTGAGAGTATTTCTCTTGAGTGGCAGTTTAAAATCGTAACCATGTATCACACTAAAACTTTAAAAGCTTCTTATATTAGTTGCTGTATTCCTTCTTGTTCTTTAGTACCAGATGTGATCACTGTTTATAAATATATGTTTACCTGAGAATTAGAACATTTTTAATTCGATTTGTAGAAATGTTACAGCTTCGCATCAGTGCAAGTCAATTAAAATAAATTTTAAAAAATTAACACAGCTCTTACGGTCTTAATCTGGAATTTTTGGGATAATTGGATTTTTGTAAATGAGTTCATAATTTGTCTTTGGTTTCACAATTTGACTAACATTTTAGCAATTATTGAACGTATGGCGATTGTCACCATCCTCTTCATGGCCGTCATGGGAAAAATAAGTAGCATCTTAAGTCAGATGCTTCTTCAAATTCACTGTAATACAGACTGCTAGGCCGCAAGGTCGTTGGTGCCTGTCGCGGCGGCAACCCTCGAACCCGTTGGTGGACACCTTCGGTGAGGGATGCTGTCAAGCTGAAGAAGGAGTCCTATGGGGCCTTTTTGGCCTGTGGGACTCCAGAAGCAGCTGATGGGTACCGACGGGCGAAGCGGCATGCGGCTCGGGTGGTCGCTGAGGCAAAAACTCGGGCGTGGGAGGAGTTTGGAGAGGCCATGGAGAAAGACTTCCGTACGGCTTCGAGGCGATTCTGGTCCACATCCGGCGTCTCAGGGGGGGGGAGCAGTGCAGCACCAACACTGTTTATAGTGGGGATGGTGTGCTGCTGACCTCGACTCGGGACGTTGTGGGTCGGTGGGCGGAATACTTCAAAGACCTCCTCAATCCCACCAACATGCCTTCTGTTGCCTTCTGTTGAGGAAGCTGAGCCTGTGGACTCTGGGTCGGGCTCTCCAATCTCTGGGGACGAGGTCGCCGAGGTGGTTAAAAAGCTCCTCGGTGGCAGGGCCCCGGGGGTGGATAAGATCCGCCCGGAGTTCCTTAAGGCTCTGGATGTTGTAGGGTTGTGTTGGCTCACACGACTCTGCAATATCGCATGGACATCGGGGGCAGTTCCTCTGGATTGGCAGACCGGGGTGGTGGTCCCCCTGTTTAAAAAGGGGGACCGGAGGGTGTGCTCCAATTACAGAGGGGTCACACTCTTAAGCCTCCCTGGAAAGGTCTATTCAGGGGTCCTGGGGAGGAGGGTCCGTTGGATAGTCGAACCTCGGATTCAGGAAGAGCAGTGTGGTTTTCGTCCTGGCCGTGGAACACTGGACCAGCTCTACACCCTCAGCAGGGTCCTGGAGGGTGCATGGGAGTTCGCCCAACCAGTCTACATGTGTTTTGTGGACTTGGAGAAGGCGTTCGACCGTGTCCCTCGGGGGGCCTTGTGGGGGGTTCTCCGGGAGTATGGGGTACCGGGCCCTTTGATACGGGCTGTAAGGTCCCTGTATGACCGGTGTCAGAGTCTGGTCCGCATTGCCGGCAGTAAGTCGGGCTCGTTTCCGGTGAGAGTTGGACTCCGCCAAGGCTGCCCTTTGTCACCGATTCTGTTCATTACTTTCATGGACAGAATTTCTAGGTGCAGCCGAGGTGTTGAGGGGATCTGTTTTAGTGGCCTTAGGATCGCATCTCTGCTTTTTGCAGATGATGTGGTCCTGTTGGCTTCATCAGATCGTGATCTGCGGCTCTAACTGGAGCGGTTCGCGGCCGAGTGTGAAGCAGCCGGGATGAGGCTCAGTGCCTCCAAATCCGAGGCCATGGTCTTGAGCCGGAAAAGGGTAGAGTGCCTTCTCCGGGTCAGGGGGGTCGTCCTTCCTCAAGTGGAGGAGTTTAAGTATCTGGGCATCTTGTTCACAAATGAGGGAAGAGGGGAGCAGGAGATCGACAGGCAGATTGAGGCAGTGAAGCGGGCGCTGTACCGGTCCGTCGTGGTGAAGAGAGAGCTGAGTCAAAAAGTGAAGCTCTCGATTTACCGGTCGATCTACGTTCCCACCCTCATCTATGGTCATGAGCTTTGGGTCACGAAAGAACGAGATCACAGATACAAGCGGCCGAAATGGGTTTCCTCCGCAGGGTGGCCAGGCTCTCCCTTAGAGATAGGGTGAAAAGCTCGGTCATCCGGGAGGGACTCAAAGTAGAGCCGCTGCTCCTCCACGTCGAGAGGAGCCAGTTGAGGCTCGGGCATCTGGTCAGGATGCCTCCTGGACGCCTCCCTGGTGAGGTGTTCCGGACTCGTCCCACCGGGAGGAGGGGAAGACCCAGGACACGCTGGAGGGACTATGTCTCTCGGCTGGCCTGGGAACGCCTTGGGGTTCCCCCGGAGGAGCTGGAAGATGTGGCTGGGGAGAGGGAAGTCTGGGCCTCCTGTCTGAAGCTGCTGCCCCCGCGACCCGATCCCGGATAAGCGGAAGAAAATGGATGGATGGATGGATGGACAGACTGCTAGAGGAGGTCCTTCCTGCCATCAGCATCTACAATATCTGAATGAGTTGCATTTAATTTCCCTTTAAGTATTTTTGATTTAATTTGTTTTTTTTTCTAAGACTGACAATCACACAAAAACCTGAAGATGGCTGTGTCACTGTTATTTGGCCTAAGTGTTTTAAAGTAGACCTGATGGACATCCACATGTCAAAGCACTGACACCGCTAACATGTGAGGCTAATGTTCCAATCTGCTGTTGTCTTTTCAGGAAGAAGATGACTACAAGGATGACAACATCCCTGTAACCCCAAGAGAATGGTACTTATATCCTACAATACAGACAAGGAAAATAAAATAAAACTCAAATCTAATTAAAATGACTAATTTTAATTTCTTTTTTAGTCCGTTCAGCTGGTCGAAGTATGGTGTTAGGATCCTGAAGAGAGGAGTCAAGGCACTAGGATACATGATCCTCTTTTTCGTCCTTTTAGTAGTCATTTTGTTATTGATGGCGTCGAGCTGCGACTTTTCTGATTCGAAGTGCAACTTGTGGTTTGCAGCGTTTGAGTGTCTGGAGCCCTATGGAGATCTGCACTACAGTGTTGCTCCTGTTTTTTGATCCACAGACATGGTACAGGCCATGGGAATGGACAAAAAAAAGAAATGGGTTAAAATAAAACCGTAATAAAATTACAGCTTCAGTTGTCTGAGTACTTTATTTGGTAGTAGAAGATTAATGCACACAACGAAGGTGAGATACAGTGAACCAGGACTGATACCTTTAAATGTTGTAAGATAACCACTGAGATTCTTAAACACCCTCACTTTTCCCACAGTTTGCTCAAAAGTCTGGTCTCTCTTCCACTTACTGTGCTTGGCCCCTCCTCCCTTCTTCCTTTCTCCTGCTTTTTCTTGAAACCTGACACTGGTTTGTCCCTCCTTAAGTGCCTCCTGCCTTGTGGGCTTTGCTGTTCAGCTCGTGCTGTGGATACAACACAGATGTTACCTATTTGATGCTCTTCAATCTTGAAAAACTTGACTTATGCTACAGCCTTAAGCAAATTGTATTAACATTCCTTCTCAAAATTGTTCACACAAATACCCCATTATGACAATATGGTTTTCTCTTTTTTTTTCCTTTTTTGTTTTTTTTGATAATTTATTAAAAATAGAAAACCAAAACATCAAATTTACATATTGTTTACAAATTGCCAGTGGTGTGATTGGTCCGCGCTCCCAGCTTTTTCTAAAAACATAAAAAGCCCCCCCCTTGAGCCTGCAGGGGGCGGGGCAAACAAAGCTTGGCGGTCCGCCAGGCTTATAATACACTGGGGAAAACGCTATCATTTAGTTGTTGCTGAAATACTGCTATAATAACAAACTGTTAAACCTCCATCCATTCATTATCTAAACATGTTTATTCCTGCAGGATCATGAGGGGAGCTGGTGCCTGTCTCCGGCTGTCATCGGGCAAAAGGCGGGGTTGCCATTTCACCGCAGGGCTACTAACGAACAATAGCAATGAAATAATAACAATAGTGATAATAAATAGCTACTCAAGATTGGGGTCACAAACCAGTGTGGTAAAAGTTAACGTCTTCAAAAGTGTCATTCGGTAAATAATGACACTTTTCATACAAAGTTGAATTGAAAGTCCATTAAAAGCGTCAATTTTAAAGAGTCATTCTTTACAGAATCATGCAAAGTTGGCACTTTCAATGGACTTTTAATGGAACAGTTAGAGCAACTTTGTATGAAAAGTGCCATTATTTACCAAATGACACGTCATGACAACAGGTGTAGACATTCATAAAGACTCCATGTTCACGACAGATGTTATGTCATGTTTATGACAGTGCCATGTCAGTCTTATGCACACCCCTTCAAATAAAGTGTTACCATTATGAACTCTACAAAAGTACCACTAGTTGTTTTGTGCTGTTGATGTTATTGCTGTGAAAAATGATCACAGTGACCTAATATAACATGTTTCTAATAGAGCATGTTACATTAAAATGTCATAAATATGAAAAGGAGAGAAGATATATGAGGAGAGAGTTTGAAAGTATTAAGGAAAAGGTTAGTTTATTAGATATTTTGAGGAAGAATTTGGGGAGTAAACATATACAAATGGTTATTCGATTTTTAAAGAAAACTACAGGATTTCATAGAATTTGATTATAGCATCTGTGTTTGTGAATGTGTGTATGATATAGATGGGTAGAATACAACGTTATATATAAGTATGTATATTTGAATGTGTGTATGTGTATTTATACGTATAGGTATGATTGATTTATTTATTTTTATTTTTTCTGGTAGAATATTATATATATATATATATATATATATATATATATATATATATATATATATATATATATATATATAATATATATATATATATATATATATACTGTATACCACACTCCATACCAGTAAGTGGCGGTAAAGCTAACAGTTTGTTGCCAACCGCCAGTAAAACCAAGAAGAAGAAGAAGCTATGAGCAGAAGGGGGCAGCATGGAGGAAGTCAGCTCCCTCTAAACTCCAGAAGAAGAAACCGCACGGTGCAACTTCTTCCATGCTTTCAGTCCCGCTCATAGAGTTTCAGGTATGAAACATTTCTTATGTAAATAAGTTCGGCTTACAGTTAACGTGTTGAATCTTTGTAAAGACGGTCATACGTCGGCGGCGTTCCGGTGTATGCAGTCTGGAAGCTAAGTAGTTAGCTAACTAGCACGGCTAGTTTCAGTTTCAGCCTCCAGATCAGGAGCTGCGTGTTCATTCATGGACTAATCCAATCCGTAATAAGTGTGCTGCTGTGTCTTATCAAGTCTGAAATGAGCCGAACCGATGGGAGCTGTAATTAACTTCAACTGGAAATAATACATCACTTAATACATTTCACCTTCAGTCATGATAGTTTGGCAGTGTTTACACCCCGCTGTTTAGTTTTCTGTTGGTGTAGAAGAAACTAGTTCAGGTTTGAAGAAGCAAAGTATTATAGTTTATGACCTGGAACATGTTGAGAAACGAGATATTTTCTACCTGCTGCTCGTTGTTACGCAGCTCCATTAATGTCATGTGTAAAAGTGAAACCATAAAGACCACAGTCACTGTTCAACTTCACAATCGACCAGAACTTTATTCGAACAATCAAAATGCATCAAATTACATTAATGGAGTTCATCATAGTCATCAGAAATCAAGGCTACAAAGAATAAATTACCTTAGACAAATACCTATTTCCGCATTATAAGGCGCACCTTCAATGAATGGACCAGTTTAAAACTTTTTTCCATATATAAGGCGCACAGAATAGACGCTACAGTTACGGTTGCCACCCGTCCCGTATTGAACCGAAGCGGAACATGATTTGTTCTGTTCTCTCAAATGTGGATGTATAATAATAATGAAGTGGTCCTCCAGTACTTTGGTAACCCTAGTCGAAGCATCCCGGATGAATGTCGAAATCCACTTTGTTGACATAAAGAATATCAACAAAACAGTCCGACTCCCGGCAAGGAGAGACTTCCGTGACTGGGCCGGACGATGGTCACCCGTCTCCTTTTGTGCACAGCACGTTGGTGGAGAACGTGGTGCTACATGACCTGCAGACGACCTGATTATCAGGTTGGTAGGTAGATAGGTCAGTCAAACTTTATTAACAAACCAGCGTTCTGACAACTATCCCAGCATGCACCGCGCGCTTCTTGTTTTATGGGGAAAATGAAGTCAGCGGCTGCTTACCGTAGTTGTTGCACCTGTTGTGGGCTCAATATTGTTCCATGTATAAGGTGCACCGGGTTATAAGGCGCACTGTCGGCTTTTGAGGACATTTAAGGTTTTTAGGTGTGCTTATAGTGCGGAAAATACGGTACTAAAATACAAAGACCCTAAAACAGCCGAGCTGTTTTAGCTCAATTACTTTTACATCGAGGTGCGTTTCTACTGTCTGATGCGTTCTAACATTCAGTTTTAGAGGTGGTGGACTCAAACAACGACGCGTTGCTGTTTGCACGCCAGAGACCATGCAGGTATTTACCAAGACTAAGGGATGAATCTGTCTAAGCTGTCCTCCCTGCGCACTTTCTCAGGGTACGAACAATAGATGTGTTCATTTTCATACTGAAACATTTTACTCAAGACAGCAGGACCAGAGTTTATCGGCTGCGTTTTTCATCCCTTCAGACCGTTTCCTGAACCTCACAGAGCTCTCCTGACCTCTGACCCAGGGCATCAAACAGCAGATTTTGATTAGAAAAATTAGCTCACGCTTCATATGATATCTTCAAACTCTTACAAAATAGACATGAGCAGTTTCAATACCAAAGCGTTTACGTCCAGTCCTGACGTTCCTGTTGCCTCCCTGAAGTTGAACTTGATCAAAAGCTGCCTGTAACGTCAACCTGAGCGTGTTTCCGTAACTGTCTGCAGGCTGAACATGGATGCGCTCTACGGCCCCCTGGGCGTCGCCGCCGCCGGTCTGGGCTGCGGACTCTTCCTCGGCTGGCACCTGCGGACCCGCCTCGGCCCCGCGTCCAAGAGCCCCATGAAGTCTGAGAACGGCTCCGCCGAGCACAGCGTGATGGGGGAAGGCGGGGAGTTCAAGATGGTGCTGGTGGTCCGGAATGACCTGAAGATGGGCAAAGGGAAGGTGGCGGCCCAGTGCTCCCACGCCGCAGTGAGCGCCTACAAGCAGGTTCAGCGCAGGAGCCCCGAGCTGCTCAGGCAGTGGGAGTACTGCGGCCAGCCGAAGGTGGTGGTGAAGGCGCCAGACGAGGACGCCCTGATGAACCTGCTGGGCCGGGCCAGGGAGGTGGGACTCACAGTCAGCCTCATCCAGGATGCAGGAAGGACTCAAATCGCGCCCGGCTCTCGCACCGTGCTGGGCATCGGCCCCGGTCCGGCCGCGCTGGTGGACAGCGTCACCGGAGACTTGAAGCTCTACTAAAGTTTGGTTTATATATATATATATATATGAATAAATTTTCATTTTTAGGACAAGATTTCATCAAAATTGTTATGAATTCAAATAATGATCTGTGCTGAAGATGCTTCTTACGCAGCAGTTTTCAATGTTTTGAGTCGTTCTGAACGTAGACGGTGAAGTCAGTACTGGCATTGCATGTTGTTTCTACAACAGGATGCGATTATAAACGTTTGTTAAAATAATGGGCTCAGCATAGTCATTTGTCTTGCCAAAGTCGCACCGATCCAGATCCGATACCAATGCAGACATGAGGCTGAGGATATTTTTCAATGATTATAAATAGTCTTCTTTCTGTCATGTAACATTTGTGGCTTAGAGCGAGTTTTAACAGGGTAGAATTAGGGGAAGAATGGCTATTTGGATAATAATGGTTGCGTAACATTAGTCGAGTCTTAATACTGAAAATAAAATAAGAAACCTCTAAACTATGAGAGACTATTTGGGCCACCGGGAAAAGAATCTTAACTCCAAGCAAAAATCCAGAGGAGATATAAATGGTGGCTTTACCCAAACTATTTGCCTACAGTGACATGAAATCAAAGCTTTGAGATTAAGGTGACAACCATTTTTACTTCCAGCACATTCCCCATGTACCAGCAGAGGGCACCAGATCCCTATATTTATATTTTTATGGAGGTAGATTGAGAAAAAGATTTGTGCACCATCCTCGTATTCGCGTAATTTATTAGTCATTTCAAAAATTAAACTCAAGTGGTGATACATATAAAGCGTTTCGGTTAATTCTTAAGAATGTCTTGGAGATGAAAACTCATTTATCAGAAAATGATACAAGAGCAATACAAAAGAATTTAAAAATAGGAAAATTGCTAGCTCTCAGAAACAAATCACAAAGAGGTCAATTCTGAAGAAGCTGGTTATTCACGACACCGTATCCATGCACGATTATTGGAGAGTTGAGTGGAAGGAAAAAAGTGTCAAAAAACCCAAACACAAGCAACAATAACGACATCCTTGAGAAAACTGAAGCAACGCCAATTCTAGAGTTTCAGGCAAAATCCACAAGGTTGAGTTTTAAGACAAAACCACACAGCAGGTCACCAAACGCAGCCATTTATCTAGACATTTTAGAGCACTTCCTGCTTCTTCCTACTGACTGGCTTCATCACGATGCTGATCATTTTCCAGCAAGACTTGGCACCTGTCCACATCATCAAGGAACCAAATACTGCCCGAGTGACCATGATAATGTCCTATTGGCCACCATAACGGTTTGACCAGAGCCTCAAGGAGAACCTATCGAGTACTCTAGGGAAAAAAACTCCAAAAAAACCCCACAGCTGTCAAAGCAACGTGGACTTCCTGCACACGTCAGGCCGATTTCCTCCAAGCCACTTCGATCAAGTAATTCATGCAAGCTTTGAATAAAATACTGAACAAAGTTTCCAGTAGCTTAATGCACAATGATTTTTAGGTTTTCATAAACTGCAAACCAGAATCATCTATATTTGAAACTCAGTAAATTATAAGGCAATAATCAGATACACAAGTAATCCCTAGTTTGGGGTCATGAACACATTGCTAGAATGACACCAAATATTGGCTATGAAAGGAAACAATGGTTGGAAAAACTAAAAAAAAAAAAAAAACTAGGACACCACTCTTGACAAACAAAGCCTTTATTTTATTTGAAGTGGAAACAAAACTGCCGTTTCATTCATTATGATCCTGATTATGCACAATCAAGTATCGTAAGTGCACAATTTAAATCTAAGGTAATTTAGATAATATAAGGAGTTAATGATTGATTTTTCTGTATACAAGCAAGCCTTTAGTAAAAATGTCAAACCCCCCCAACGTTTTGACAGTTTCAGATTTGGATGAGTAGGTCAACTGAACATTAAATGCAACACCACAACGGGACACAAGAAGAAAGTGTGGAGCAAAAAAACAAAACGAAGTCTCCTGCACGATCGGCAACAGTGACCAAACTGATGCAAACCAGAGTAGGACAGGGGCATGTTAGTCACACACAGGTCTGCAGTCCCTCCTGAGGCAGAATGGTCCCGTGTTAAAGCAGTGTGTAAAGCACATGGAAATGTTTTCTGAGAAGAACTGAGTTTAGAGACTTCTGCATAGGCTTTTGCTGGAAAGAATCACTTTCCTGTACATCGTATGTAAAATAGTCTTCGATTTTCTTCAACCAAACAGCCCTGAAGAGGGAGCATGGGGGACCAGTAAAACGTAGTGTTTCAGGATTATGGTCGTGAAAGCAGCAGTCTGATGTTGCGAGGAAAAAAAAAAACACAAAGCAAGTTTTGGTGTCCGAATATACTACAATTCAACGCATTGTACAGTGGGACAAAAACGAAGCTGCTCACACGAGGACAGGAAAAAGGTTCTACATCATCTTCTCACTATAGAGTGCAAAATCAGACGCTTCACAACAGACCATAAATCTGAGAGGAGAACTGGCTCTCCTCACAAGCCCACCCATTGTACATTAACCATGTCCCCATTCAAATAAAATACAAGAAAATTAATCTAGTAAATACGGAATGTGAGGAAATTAATCTGATTTAATCTTTGACAAACTGAAAAAAAAACAAACAAACTGAGTCCTTCATGACAGTTTCAAAGGAAAAGTAAAAAAAAAAATATTTGTCAGCATCACCTCCCTGCTCCTAGTAGAGGGCAGAGAGGCGATAACAAGGTGTGAAGGACTGTTGGGAGCTGGATGGAGCCTGGAGGTGGACAGACGGGAGGCGGAGGGTCTTCACATGCCGTAGCCGAAGCCTGGCTGAGCTGCTGGCTGGGCGTAGCCTGCAGGGGCCTGATAGCCGTAGCCGTAAGCTTGCTGTGGGGCCACGGGGACGCTGGGGCCTGCTGTCAGCATCAGCTGAGGTGTTCCTGGAAGTCAAAACAAATCTCATCTAAACCAGTTCAACTCATCACATACTAGCCATCTTTTTTTTTCTCCAATTTGTTTAATTTTAAGGGTTTCCACCAGTGTATTATGAGCCTGGTGGGCCACCAGGCTTTACTTGCCCCACCAGGCTAAGTGTCATTTGTTGATTTTAAATAGCATTTTTAATTCACCAGTAACAAGACATATTAAGCTAGGTTTATATTATGATGCCTGCTTGTGCATCTCTGAATCTTAATATTTCTAACACAGTGGGCTGCTGGGAGACCAGTCTTTCCAGGTTTCCTGGGGAAAAGCCTGAATTTTAATTGAAAATCTTGGATAAGAGACTAGCAGGAGACGAGCAAGGCGCTCGAGTTGACAGGGATCACGTTACCGTAGACGATGGGTTGCGTCTCTGTTGCCTGCTCCTCCTCTTTTCTTAGAGATTCTGAAGTTTCAAGCTTGTCGACCTGCATTGCAGAGAAACATTTAGTGTCAAGTCTAAATGCTTTGCATATTTATAAAAAAGCGTCGACATGCTAGAAATGGGAAAAGTATGCAAATCAAATATTTTAGATAATTTGTCCATCATATTTTGTATAGTCCTCCAGGCTCAGTCTCAATTTTTAGATCTGTTCTCAGATTCCTCTGATTTGGTGTTAAATACCAATAAGCGATTTTAACAGTCATGTAGACACAAAGAGCAACTTTTAATATTGCATTACAACTCAATTGACTTTGCTTAAAATGTCCACAGACCTTTTGTCTGCAGAAATACAGAGTGAACAGTTTTCCCATTATTACGCAATGCAACAAAGAAATTGGAATACAATGGTTCAAACTCTTGGTGAAATGGGGACAGGAATTGGTGAAGTAGAGCCTAATGTCATGCATTTTTGTTCAACTTTAACAGCAAAGCTTCTAAGAGGCTGTGCCAATCTCCTTTTCTGGTGGATAAAACACAGCACAGATGTCCAACCACCACCACAGTCAAAATATTTTCCAAACTGCCTGACACACAGGAAAATAATAGTCAGAAAAACAAAAATCTTCAAGCAGCAAGTCAGATGCAGCAAAAAGCAAAACGTTGTCCCGAGAGGACGAGCAGCGGCAGCACAAGCAGTACGATCCACTAAACATCTTCACATCCACATTCGGTTGGTCCATGCCCATTAGCAGACGGAGTCAGTCCCATGCTGGGTGAGACACACTGAGGCCAGCTGTCCAGGTGCATCCGACTGTCTACTACTACGTTTCAACAAGACATGTGTCCTAGTTAGCAGTGACCCATGTTAAAACCTCCCATAAGCTTTTACTCGACTCACTGGGAGAAAAACTCTTTAGGCTTTTCCAGAGTTAAAAATCACACCTTAAATAGATAAACTGTTAAACTGAATTTTTAAGAAAGCAGAGTTACATCCTGCCCTTTTTCTTATGCACTTCACTACAGCTCTGAGGTTTTCTTCTGAGACTGAAGCATTTCTTCAACCACTGCAGTGACTAACCCTAGGCGATGATGAAACATGTTGAAGCTAAAACCATGCACACTAAGGGCTGCAATCTCCCGAGCAAAAACCGTGTTCAGCTTTCACCTTGTCCTTAACCGCTTCAACCTGTGAGGGGAAAAGGCGCGGCACAGGAGAGCAGGATTAAGTATCGCCTTTCATTTAAAGACAGCAGTTCTGACATGTTAAGAGATGCACCAATCAGGATTTTAGTTTTTATGGCCTCATCTGCCAATTCTAACCTTTAGACAGATTCAGCAGATTTCAATAAAATAAAAACATGGGAGTTTTGTCTTAATGCATTTTAAAAAAAACAAATCTGTTCTCGACCCACCAATATTGGATCAGAGCGCATCAAAGTTAAATTGTCCCCCTCTCAGATTGGTGCATCTTTTTCTTTTTAAACTGCATTTGATAAGTGCACAGGTCTTCCCTCATACCTTGGAGAGGTACTCCCTCATGACCTGAATGAAGTATGGCATAGAAAAGTCCATGATGTTGTGCCTCCAGGACGTCTCCAGCACCACGTCGGGCCGCAGCAGGTCGTAGCAGGAGAAAAGGCAGGCGGCGAAACACTCCCTCTTGTTTTCCTGCAGGAACCAGGCCAGCAGCTCCTCCGCCAGCTCCACGTCTTTGGACTCTGACGCGTACTGCATGGCGTCCTATCAGAGAGACGACGTGGAAAAAAAAGCTCAATAAGTTTATTTGCATTAATCATCGTCCCAGTTATGAATCAAAGGCAACTCAAAGGTTTTTAGCCTCGGCTTTTAGGAACTCTGTGTTTCGGCTGTTGCGCAGTTTTCTGGAAGTTTGTTCGAGATTAAAGGAGCATAAAAACTGAATGGCTCTTTACGTTTGGTTCTGGAGATTCAGAGCAGACCAGAACCAGACGACCCAAGTGGTCTGGAGGGTTGATATGACAACAGCAGATCTTCATCAAGTCATTCAATGATTTATAAACTAGCGACAGTATTTTAAAGTTTATTCTTTGAGCTACAGGGAGGCAGTGTAGGGACCTTAAAAGTGGGACAATGTGCTTCATCTTCCTGGTTTTAGTCAGAATGCAAGCAGCAGCGTTCTAGATCAGCTGCCGCCATCTTATAAAAAAAAACAAAAAACAAACTTCAACGGTCAGTATAAGGGTTCCAGGAAGAAAGAGCAGAAGCAGCACCTTGTAGAGCTTGTCCTTCTTGCACAGCTCCACACTCTGTTTCCAGCGGTTGTTGCCTTTGAAGAGGTAGGCGGCGATTCTTCTGAACTCAATCAGCTCGTGTTTCTCCAGGCGCTGGGCCAGCGAGATGTTGTCAAAGTTGTCGTATGCATCTATTGACGTCCTCAGAGCCTGAAACGAGCGGCAAGTGGAGTTTAAGAGTCAAATTAAAAATAAATAAACAGAAATCAGTGTGATGTCAGTCGAACTCACCTGATAGTCCTCCTCTGTGATGAAGAGGTTGTTAAGTGCTTCGTTGACAGATTTGTTGTTGTGGTTCTGTACTGAGCGGAGGTAAGGTTTGACCAGAGGCAGCTGTTTCACCTGAAAACACGCGGACACACACGTTCAATATTCATGGCAAATATAACTCAGAAACGGCTGGACCTTTGTGTGTTCAGCAGCGTCAGAGTACCTTAGAGAAGAAGTTTACAGCACGAGAGTGATCCAGTCTAGGGGAGAGCACCATCAGCAAATCATTCAGTAACAAAGGCTTGAACTCCAGGTAGAACTGGACGGCTTTGTAGTACAGCTCTACGTTGGCCACCTACACATGATGCAGATCGAAAGGATTTTAGAAAATCCACTCCAAGACGACTAAAATTTAGACATTTCTCAATCCGACCAAGCCGTACTTTGGTGATGATGTCTTTGAACTGGCCCTCCTTCCAGGCATCTGTTGGGTGATTCATCATGGTGATGATGGCGTTGTCGAACTCCTCGTACTTGTCGTACAAGAAGACCAGCTCGGCCCACAGGTGCGCCTGCTCTGCTGCTCTCAGCACCTTCGGGATGTTAACTCGGGACCAGAACAGCTCCAGGTGCTCCCTCATCTTCTGGGGTTTGAACTTTGAGTACAGGATGGCCAGCTCTGTGAACATGCCCATGTGAGCGCGCTCCAGGCCCAGCGCCGCCTCCAGCATGGTGATCAACTCCTCAAAGTAGCCGCGGTCCTGAGGGAGACGTGACAAAAAGATAGGTTGACTAATTTGGTCAAACATGGCCGATGCAGATAATATCGTATCGGTGCATCTCTTATAAGGACGCTTTCATAATAAAGGTTAAATAAGTGTGACGTCACCACACCTGGTAGTAGTTGATGAGCTCCTCCAGCTCGTCAGCATGGACCACTATGTGGAGGCCGCACATCTGGGCCAGTCTGAACTCCTGGCCGTCCACGCAGGCGAAGCACACCTCCTTCCAGGTGCGGGTGCTGTTGGCCTTGCGGGCTCCGTCCACGGCGGCTTGGTACTCTCCCAGGTGCACCAGAGTGGAAGCCAGGCGGCCAAAGTTGGAGACGTTGTTGTAAAGCAGTTTGGCCGCTTCGTACATTTTCTCGTCGTAGCAGCGGTCGCCGACCTGGAAGACAAAGGCGTAAAGATCCGGGGTTTAAACGTGGATCGGGCAAATAAGGGAGTCTGCGCCGTGCGTCGGGGCGAGGGCGACCTGCTGGATGTGAGCGTTGTTGGGTCCGTTGATGAACTCCTCGAGTTCGGCCAGGCGGTTGGTTTTGGCCAAGGCGAAGATCAGCTCGGTCTCCACGTAGGACTCACGGGCCTTCTTACGAGCCATCTGGAGGAACTTGACGAGATCCTCCCAGTTACCTGGAAACAATTATATTTACATGATGTTAATCAAAAAAAAAAAAAAATCTATTTTAGTTCTGGCTGTGTGCTTAGGCTTATTGTCCTGCTAGAAAGGGAACTGTTGTTCTAACATGACTGCTTCTGTGAGACTGTACTTATTCCAGAGGATCCTCCTTACCGCTCTTATCAGCTGCCTGGACCACCTCCATGTATGCAGACGGGTCGTCAGCTTTGATGTAGGAATCAATGGCTTCTTTAACCAGCTCCTTCTGGAGCTGAGCCTTGGCCAGCTGGCTCCACACAGCAGGCTCGTTGCAGCGTTCTGCAAACTCATAGGCCCGGTCCAGGTTGCTGATGTGCTCGATCAGCACCTGAGGAGGAGGGGAACACAGAAAAACTGTAAGCCTCCCTCAGTTAATAAGGCAAACATTCATGCGATTTCAAGAACACGGACCTGCACGGCTGAGGTGTTGACATCAAACTTCTTAAAGATGGCAAACGCCTCCTCGAAAAGCTCATTGCTGATGGCGATGTTCGCGATATCAGGAGCGTCGTAGTTGTCCAGCCTGCTAATGTATTCCATCACACGCGTGTGGTCGGCTTTGATTGCGGTCAGGATCAGCAGGTTCTGCAGATTCCTGAACAGAGAGAAAAAAAAAAAAACAATCACTTGTTTGGGGTCAAGTAAATCTGAAAGTAGTGAGATCACAGGGTTTCACCAACTCAAATTTAAGACCATTATGAAGAAATTTAAGACTTATTGTGACAACTGCACAAAGTAGGATAAATTGGTGCTAAACTTGCACTTATCCACAACGGACATAAAAATCAAGGGCGTATTAGCAGCTAGTCACTGGTAGCCTCTAATGCTTTGAGTTAAATAATCCAATAAAGACGTCAACTCAAACTTGCCTGATTGAAAAGCCCTGCGAGAAAAAAAGCTGCATTGAATATATGAGATTAAATAGTTCCACCATGACAAAATTTAGGACCCGTGTTTAGTGTATTTAAGGCCAAATTGCATATTTTAAAATTAATTTAAGACATTTTAAGACCTTAGTTTTACATACATGAATTTCTAAGGATATGTGGACATCCTGGATAACAGTTGAGGTGAAGAACATCCTACCTGTGTTCACTGAAGACAGAGTTGTCCAACACGATTTTCTCCAGCAGCTCAATGAGCTCGTTGGGCAGGTCAGCAGTCATGAAGGCTTTGACGGTGACAGAAACCTCCTCAGGGTCCTGGGTTTCTGACAGAGCCGTCTGGACCACCTGAGGACATAAACGAGAGAGACTGAGAGAAGCACCAGGAGAAGGTAGGAAGGAAACTTTACAGTCAGGTCTTCAGACTCTACCTGGTCAATGAGTGGCCGTCTGTAGGGGTTGCTCTCCAGCAACACACTGGCCCACAGCTCAGCGTCTTTGCGTCTCACTAGGTAGCGGGACAAGCTCTTGAACAGAGAGTTCTCATTGCAAACCTGATGGGAGAAAAGAAAATTCACATTTATGTCTGATGTAGAAAAAAAAAAAAAAAGTAGTGTGGATACAGGATACAAATGACTGAAATGAATCCTCACATTGATGAGCTCCTGGTCGCACTGTCCCCGCTCATAGGCCACGCAGGCCAGGTGAGGGTCTCTCTTCTCGCAGTACTTTCCCACCACACGGCTGTCGTAGAACGGGTTTTCCCGCAGGAAGCGTTCGGGGTTGTTGTTGCTGTCAATGTAGATCTTTGCCAGAGCATTGTGGGTAGCAGGTTCTTCACAACCTTCATGGATGCGGGACTCCAGCCAGGGCAGCAGCAGCTTCAGTCTGGGACAAATAGAACAACGCCAAGAGTATAATACAGAATATATACATTTTATATTAAAGATAAACACCTTTGTTTCTACATATGTTCTACCCAAAACTCAAGTCCGATAGTTTTTGCTTTACCTGAAAAGGTAAAGGAAAAGTGAATCACTTCTAATAACTTCATGGAATTCCTTTAATCATCTTTAGAGTCAAGTAAAGAAAACTAATGTGTGCATCGTTAGAGCACCTGTTCCTCTTCTCCACCTCTGCAACCAGCTCATCTGTGGAGAACTGTCCTCTGACGACCAGGATCAGACTCTTGATGACGTCCTCGGAGCAGTCCACGTCCAGGAGGCCGCCGACGACGACTGGGAGACGGCTGGGGTTCACCTGCCACACAAAGCCCACAGTGAGCATCTCAAACAAGGATGGTGGCTGCTGGTGAAACATCGCTGCCGTGGTTCTCACCTTCTGGACATAAATCTCAATGTATTTCTGCAGGTTGTTTCTGTACAGGTAGAGGACGAGGTCGTGGACAAAGTCAAAGCGATCACAGACGATGATGAGCGGCAGCTGGTCGGTGAGTTTGGCTTCCTGTGCGTCAAATTGAAAAGGGACATTTTAGTAAGGTGTAACATGTACAACAACTTCTATAAACTCCACTCACTCCAATCTGACAGCACAGGGTTTATCCTTTTGTGCCATTTTGCCTAAAACGTGTTAGATTTCAAAAACTCAAAAGCACAGGTTGCTAGCTAGCTACAAGCGACTGCAATTGCAGCACAACTGACCGACTAGCACTACGTAGCTTATACTGCATCCATATAGTGTATGGAATGTGGCATATACAAATATACGCCTCCATACAAAGGCAGGTTTCATTTCCATGTTTCTAGAGAAGAGGCACAAGGAGAAAGGAAAACAAATCAGGATCCTGTATGGTGGAGAAGGGTGAAAGGAAGGTTTACCTGATACATGTCCTGCCATTTCAAAGCAGAAAAGCAGAGAAAGAAAATTTACCACCATCAAGATTTAAAAGAGATGCAAGAAACTGCTTAGAGCCAGTTTGTTCACACTGATCATTAACCTGTGGAGCTATAACGTATGTGTGCAGGACTGTTTAATGCACAGCTAAAAAAAAAAAATGGATGCAAATAAAAAATTTTAAAAATCTTCACCTTGAGGAAGTTCTTGACGCGCTCCGGGTCGTAGCAGTTGCTCTCTCTGCAGATCCTTTCCACCTCTTTAATTTGGCCCGTCTTGCAGGCAGCTTGGATGTACTTGAAGTGGACTTCAGCATCCTGACTGAAGTTCACAATGGAGCCCAGGAAGTAGAACAATCCTGAGGGACACAAAGGCAATTCAAGTCAATAAACAGGATCAATGACTTCAAGCACTAAATACATGGGATAGCAGCATAAAAATGAGCAACCGTGATCTCATCTGGTGTGACTGAGTCTATCGTTCTACTCATGCCAATTATAGCTGATGGAGGCAGGTTTTAAAGATTTGCATGAAACAGAGGAAACTACTACTCAATAAAATAGGTCAAGATCTGAAAGTGAAAGACATTGAATGTTTTACTAAGTGAATCATGGTAACGGGTACAGGATGCCATAAGCCCGGGTTCTCACCTTCGAAGCTCTTGAAGGACTCGAAGAGCTCAGTGAGAGACTGAGTGGAGAGCTGTTCATGGTACTTTGACGCCACCTGGACGCAGATCTGCAGGTTCTGGCGGATGTTAGCCGAGAGCATGGCCCTGAGGCATTCCATTGAATCTTCCACCGACAGCGAGCCAAAGAAGTTCACCAGCCACTGGAATAGTAGAGGATTTGTTCGTTTTGTTTATACATTTAAAAAAAAAAAAAAAAAGACAGTTGTTCTAACAAAGGATTCTACCTCAGGGTTGAGGAGGTGTGTGTGCACCACAGCACGCTTGATGTCGTACAGGTCTGTGTAGTGCTCCAGAGCCCTTTGAAGAAGACCGGCCTTCTCGCACAGCTGGGCGATGTGAGCGCGGTCATAGTGTGTGAACATCTGGTTACCCAGGATAGCATCAGCAACCTACAGGCACAACAGAAACGTTAGAACAAACAGTTTTGTATGGCATATAGCATTTATTTTTTTAACAAAGTTTGTGAACACAAGTCCACCTGTGGGGCGTGCATAAGGTTCATCTCCAACAGGCGGGTCTGCAGCGGCCCTTCTGACGGTCTGTTGTTCTTTAAAGCGTCGAGGAGGAAAGATGTGCACTGCTGGATCAGGTTGTACTCCATGAAAACGTCCACAATCTGAGCAGAAACGGACACAAGGTGAGATCTTAAAAAAAAGTGCAGATGGAACATTTCTAATAATAAATCTTAAAAAAAACATCAACTTCAGTCAACCTTCAAGCACCTTGCCTTCACATTTTATGAATATTTGTTGAATGAACTCAGCTAAGAACTCTGTTCATTTTTTTACACGACAATATTGGAGCCAATTTCAGAACATCTCACCAAGCAAGGAGATTCAGAAACTAGAAGAAAAAATCCTGCTCTGTATAAAGGATGTTAAACACAAGACAAAATAGTTTACCCAAGATTTTATTTTAACAGCAGATTTAGAAAAAAATAATTATATGTTCATCTGGAAAATATTTTGCATGTGTGTCCAAAGAATTTGTAGACAAATATACTATGACAGGATATAAAAGACTGCAAAGTGTCCATGACCAAGTTATTTCTAAACTCTTCATCTGCCTGCACAGCACTTTAGGGAATGCAGAACGCCAAGTCAGCAGTTTGTGTTTACGTTGCAGAGATTCTGCAGAGGTAGGAAGTAAAGGAAGTAGTGCATTTCCTTTATACTACAGCTGAATTCTACTGCTGCATCCTGCACCATTACTCGATTACTTGGTACACTCTACTTCAAAGTCAAGTGAGGATTAAAGATCAATTATGTTCATGTGCAAATGGCAAAACTAGTTCCGTCTGACCTGTGTGATGTCTGCTAATGGCTCTTCATCCTGGACCAGCATCTGTGCAAACTGCAGGCCTTGCTCTGGGTTGATGCGCATCACATTCCTGAGCAGGAAGATCCAGTCTGGTGTGTAGCCCACCTTCAAAACGAAAAAAATGCTCATCAAATCAAACCTTAAATGCAATGAGAATAAAACCTTACTTTATCCATCAGGTTTAATAAGATTCCAAGGTAGATTTCGTACCTTTTTGGCATACAGGACGATTTTGGGGAACTGACCAGTCTCTGCAAAGCACTGAATGACCTTGTTGGGGACATTCGCCCGCAGATACACGCTGAGGGCCAAGGTCGGATCCACCGCCTTCACCAGATCGCCCAGTTCCTCTGAACACTCCAACTGAAATGAGCAGCGACATACCATGTTAGATTGGATTTCTACAGAACATTGTAACAACGGAGGAAATGTGGAGAAATATAAAACCATTAAGATATTAAATTTAAAGATAAACCATTTCAATCCCAAAGTAGTCATTTATTTACTGTTCAGGAATCCAGAATGGAGCCTCAGTTTTAAGGGGAAGTACGTGAATTCCTTAAATATCAGATGATCTCATGCATTTGCAAACAAGCTAGCCGTTTGTGTAAACAGAACAAGTCAGGAAGTGGCAGGAAACGCCTCTGTGTGTGAGAGCAGGCTGAGCTAAATGCTTAAAGTACCTTGTCTTCCTTCAGCCATTTCTCCAGAAGCTGCTTTCGTCCCTGTTGGAGGACGGGTCTGCAAAGCTCCAGGGACTCAAACTTGTTGAGCTGGCCCTGGTCCAACAGGATACCAAAGTACTGCAGCAGCGGGGAGGTCTGGCCCGGCTGTGTGGGAACGCTCTGGAAGCGGCGAATGGTGTCTGGTGTGCGAAGGATTCCCTGGAAGAGGAAAATTAAAGGAATCGGACGGGAACTCAAGATGAAAACAATGGGCCAGCACAAGAAACGTTGAAACGATACAAATTTAAGAAAAAATAAAAAATCTGAGAAGAAAAAATACCTTTGGTGCATTAGCAGCAACTTTGGCAGCTTCAGAGTAGTTGCCAGCAGCAAATAGATTGTTGAACTTGCGTGCAAAGAGCTCTTCAGCTCCAGCCAGGTTGTTGCGGACAGCCAGGCGGAGGGCGAGATCTGGATTCTGCAGCACGTTGTTGATGTATGGAATGATGTTTTCTTCTTCCACGCAGACGGATAGCACCTGGGTCAAAAATGTTTTAAGTCCATTGAAATGCACAACTAAAAACAGAAAACTGCTTTGGAGTTTTGAAGAGTGATTAGCATAGGTCATGTCTCTACCATAAAGAAAACAAAAAATTAAACTCAACACCAAAAAAAAGTGAAATGTGAATAACTTTGTTTAGCTTAAAACCTCAGTTTCCTTCCGTCTACAAGCTGTGCTGTAATTAGCTAATCTAAATTAGTTTTTTTGGGAGTGGCAAGGCAACTGACAGAAAAGGTCAAATTAAAGAAGCAGGAACAAAGGGGCTGGGGGGATCGTAGAGGAGCTAATGTTTGTGTGGGGACAGTAAGACGAGAATAAAACACCAAACTGATTAAGTATTTTACTGATGAGATGTATAGAGGAAAAAATACAGATACTAGAGTGAACATAAACAGAGCAGCAAGTATCAAATGTAATGAGCAGAAGTATCAAGAGCACAAGACATTCACCGACAGTAAAGCAGAAATTTATTGAAAGCAAAGAGGGGGAAGAAAATCAGCAGAGATTCTGATGTGGAAAATCAATAAGGAGGCTGAAGGAAAGGCTGAAGGCTCTCGATGCCCAACATTAAGATGAAGCTTATTCATGATTTCAAATGTTCTTTCACTACTGGCTGCATTTTTATTGCTTTTCACCACAATTCTTTTTCATATAATTTTATAGCTGTCTGGGATTTATCTGGGTTTCTGCCGCTTAAATTACTGATTTTCTCTTAGGGGTAGATCTCAAAAACACCGGTTATTGCTGAGCTGGCTAAAAATTTGGAACTGTCAAATACGGGAAGAAAAACAATAATAAAGATTTCCAGCTTCAATTGGCAAAACAATTTCTCATAATCCATTATTCATTCTTTTCCCAGCAGTACTAACAAATCTTTGACTTAATGCATAAAATAAAAGAGCATGAGGAATGAGTAAGACACTTTAACGTAAAAGTCTTATAGATTGAATGCAACACTGCAGCGTTGCATTAAAGATATCAGATTACCAGATTTTGTTGCTAAGCTAACCAATGCATCTGTTAGCACTAGAGGCCAAAGCAGTGGCCTATTTCCCATCAGATCACTGCCTCCGTGCATCATGTCCATGTGACTCGAGCACACACGCGCAGGCATGTCTGCCACGACTCAGATCAACTTTCCTCCCTCCGCTCAATTATTCATGTGGTGTGTGGCCTGAATGGAACATTATTAATCAGCTGGCTGGATCCAGTTCTCCTCGCTGGTTCTGCTTTACACACACGGCAACATCCAACCCTCTCCACTCCCTGTGTGTGAAACACTAGCTCATGGATTATTTAGAGCGCCTCCTGGCAGCATCCGAGCTTGCTCATGATGCTAAACAAAGCAGGAGCTTCTTTCAGAGGCCCATGCCACAACAAGACGTTTCAAACATTTGTTTACATCGCCGCAAGTTAAATGAAGGGTGTATTATAAATTGTTTGATAGATTATAATGAACAGTAGGTAGAGGTCAGCAAAAATGTACAGTCACATTAATATGACTGAGCGTCCGTGTTCTGGGTCAACATCAATACGACAGTCACCAGTGGGTAAGTTTACCTGTCCCTTTCGGTTGACCCCGATAATGCCTGAGGTGGCATCATGTGGCGCTGTGACGAAGATGGTTTCCCCACTGATGCGGTTCATGTAGATGCAGGTTCCAGTCTCCAGGTCGTACAGGTGGATATAGCCGTATTTGGTAATGAGGAAAACCACATTGTGCTTTGCACTTATCTGCATAAGAAAGCAAAATTAAACTCCCTTCAAATTAAACAAAAAAAAACAGCAGGACAAAAATAAATAATTTGTACCAGAAATTGGTATATTAAGTAATGGTTGTTTCGCTGTTCTTAAACACACCTGCATGGCGACGGGAAAGTCATTCTGTGCTTCAGGAGGAAAGAAGACATCCACTGCTTTCTTTGGAAATGGCTGATTACCAGTTGGTGGGGTTCCCACCTCAATGATGTGCAGCTAGGACAAGCAGAGGTTGGGGGGAGGTTGATGAGATTTATTGTTTCATTGATTCCTTTCTCCCAAATACGACTACACTGAGCAAATGATCACCTTTCCTCCAGCCTGGCCCCTCACAGCAAAGCAGAACAAAGTTGACTCTTCCGCATTTCCTTCAATCTTGAACTGGGCGAAGCTGGCAGCGTGGCCTTCGATGGGCTGAGAAACTTTTCTTTCAACCGAGTACAGCTGCATGGCTCCCACCACTCTGTTTTGCTGCAGAACAAAACAAACGAGTGCAATCAGACACATTTAGGTAAACATCTAATGTGAACAAAAAAGAAAAAAACAAAATGGACATGGCTTGTGGATATTTCTAAATTTTATTTTTGCACATATTGTACAAATGGTATCAAATTGGACAAGGTTGTGTGTTTTACAGGGATTTTATTTTTCTTCAGATCACAACTTTAATTCAATTGAGCAATTTGTGTGCCTTTAACATCCATTCAAATGCATTTTGACTGGAGATGCACCAATCAGATGTTAATATCTGTATTGGTCCCGATATTGAGACAATGTGCCTGGGTCAAAAAGTCAGATCTGTTCAGTCTAAATCTATGCTTTGTGCTCTAAATGATGTCATGCCGTGTTATTTTACATTATATTTAGAAATTCTAATTGCAGAAAGTGTTGCAGTTTATTTTTACGTTTGAAACTGACAAACAATAGGTTTACTATATTATCAGTTCATTTCACATTTGCCGTTATACTCCAAATTGAACCGACTGAACAAATTAAAGCCATGTTGTTTGTACCCGTTTGACCAAGCTTGTGAAGCTATTGGTGTATTTACATAAATTTGTAAGTCAGTACATTTATGTCTGTTAAAAAATGATTTAAGTCAATTCAAAAGAGTTTTCTGTATTAGATCGGTATTGGCCGATACTAAGCCTCATCAACGTCGGAAGTGAAAAAAGAAAAGGGGATCGGTGCATCCATAATTTTGAGTAAAGCTCTTTTGTAAGTTTTAGTATTTTTGGCTAAAAGTATTTTATGTACTATAAATCTACCAAACTGCATATATGGGAGGAAGATTTTAAATTGTTTGACTCTTCTCTAAAATGCTGCCAACTCTTGTTATTGCCAGGATTAACCAATACCCCCTGCACCTAAAAAGAAGGAAAAGACCCTGTTACATTACCTGAGCTGAGATACCAATGAGGAGAAGCCATTTCTGCTTGGCGTCGGTGCGGTAGTTGATGATCTGGCAGCCTGCCAGGCTGGAGTGGCGATCAAAAACTTTGACAGGCTGAGAGTCGCCCTCCATGCTCCAGTGGTAAACAGCGGTATCAGTCACAAGCGCAACCGTGTTTAGAGAGATCCACTTCCAGAAAGTCACGTCGTCTGTCATTGTGTGTGCCTTCATCTTGCTCTTCATCTCGATGTTAAAGATCTGAAGGGTTTTGGCCGCTATGGAGAAGAGGATAAAAGCAGGAGCCAGGTCCAAGGAGAACGTTAGAGTTTCTGATGGATTCTTATAGTCATTCCACACACGGATTTATTGCAAAAGCAACACCAAATTTTAATTTAAAGCATCACTGAGTAAGGATGGCAGGAGTGAATGACAGGGGGATACCAAACATGCTGCAGTAGGAAACTGCCTAATCAAGCAAGAAGAGCATTGGAGGAAAAAAAAAAAAAAATGGGGTTAGGGAGAACAAAAAAAACAAAACATTTGACTTCTTCCAAAAGAAGCTACACCAATAGCAAATATGCAAATCAAATTTATAATGAAAGACACTGCATGCTTCAATTATAATAAGGAAATGTCTACTATGAGATGTCAGAGAAAAGAAATTAGATTTTACCATATTTTGTACTTGTTTTCAAAAGGTTTAAGATTCACTGCTGGCTGACAAAGGTCTGATATTAAGAAAATCAATAAACTGGCCAGAAGTGTGACTCATTCTCAGTAACTGAAGTAATTGTGATTATGTGAAAAAGCTGTCACCAACAGCAGAAAAACAAGAGAAACTTTTTTTTTTTTTTTTTTAAAGTTTTGTACCTTAAGTGAAGACAAAATACCTAACGCCGAATCATTTATATGAAACTCAACTAGGACATTAAAATGTTATATACAAAAGGTTCACTCACCTGCATTCTGTGTGTTATATTAGTTGGGATTAATTTAGTGAGCTTAAGCTTCATTTTTTTAAAAGCAGTGTGACATTTGTTTGCTTATTAAATACTCAAATGCATTTTCACAGCCATCGAGATCACCTCGTCATCACAAAGCCATAGAATCAGAATAAATGTTCTGTCGAATGGACCGCTTGATTAGGCAGCCACATTTTAGAGAGCAAGCATTAACGGGATCATAGGGTGTAGTTGCACCTGTGCACACGCATTGTGTTAATCTGTCAAGTGTAGTTAAATGAACAGGTTAAGGCTCACACTGCATCGCATGAAAATGATGCACTGAAGAGAAGGCGACAGACAGAAAGAAAGAAGTGTCTTTACTAGAATGTATAAACAGCAAGGGGCTTAGAAACTGATTCCATGTACTGCATGTATTGTTTAGTGTTAATTTACTTAAATATCCCCTATATTTTCAGTAAACTTCACATAATGCGTCAGAGTCCTCCCTATAAATGGTACAACAGTTTAACTTTTTACTACATGACAAAGGTAATTTGTTTTATCTATTGTAAATTTGAAAACGTCATGGTAGAGAATGTGCATGAAATTATACAAATAAATGACTTGCAACACATTTCAGTTTGTTAAAAGACAAATAAGCCAAGTAAGGATGTATAATGTTTCCCTACACACCTAGGCTACCCAATCTTTCTATAGAAAGTATTCAGATTCATTTCCTTTATTGATGACTGCTTTAAGCCAACTACTGAAATCCCTGTTATTAAAAGGCAAACCACTATGGGAACTGGTGGTGAATAATAAAGCAGAAACATTCAGATTTTAATCGTCTTAATTTGCCAGTTTATGAAGCACAGCTCTGAAGGTTTACCAAGAAGACTGGATGTCTGGGCTAAATGAACAGGGCCCCTTTGCTTTCCTGTGTTGTGCTCTGTAGTTCTGAGTTATTTTTTATAAAATAACACAAATTAGAAGTCATGGAATAAATTAACCACAAAAGCAGTCATGAATAAAAAAAAACAAATAAAAGCCCCAAAAATTTAGGACCTAGTATTGAAAATGTAGGTGTAAATAACCATTTAAGGCCCGAAATTGAAAATAGAATTCAAGGTTTCCCCCAGAAAATTTGCCAAGCCTGGTGGTTGGGCACCAGAGCAGTCATTCAACCAGCAACCCGTTGTGTGTTTGAGTAAAAAAAAAAAAGTTTAAAGTCGATGGGAAATTTGAAATCATCACTTGATAATTGTGTTATTGAAAAATTGGAAGATTAATCCCTGAACAAATGCCAACGTTTTAAAAAGACTTCAAAAAATAAGCAATACCGTTAGCCTGGTGGGGGTACAAGTAAATCCTGGTGGCCCTCCAGGCTTATAAAGCACTGGAGGAAACCTGGAATTAAGGACTTTAATTCTATTCTTTAAAAAATGTCAGATCCTCTTCATTTTTATATTGAAATTCTTACATTTGACCAAATTAAACACTAGGTACAATTAGAAATGCAGTATTTGGCCTCGTCCAGGTTGATACCAATTTCCAGTTTTCTTTGCGGTTTGATCTCTCAAGTCAGACTTAAATTTATTTTCCCCCTCTTAAAGACTAAAACCACACAAACAAAATTTATATATTTTTAAAAAGGTCTCAATCCTGGTCCTCGTGCCTGCTGTGCTTTAGTGTCTACACAATGCTTACCACCACAAATAAAACTACAGCTCAGGTTTTTTGGCTTGAATGTTGCCATTTAAATTGCTTGATAAAGAAAAAGTCTAGATCTGAACACAGAATCACAATTTTTGAAAAAATAAATTCAATCAAATGTTATAGGACAGCTTTACTGTTCATAACTGTCATCAAAAATCAACTTGGCAAGATATGGCAGTCCAAGAGAAGAATCCAACATCCAAATTCTGTTCAACTTAAAAGCAAGTTTGAGTCATCAATATATTAGAAGAATTATAAAATACACAAAAGCATCTGAACTCAGTTAAAAACATACATTAAGCACAGCTGGAAGACGAGTGAAAACAAGTATGTGTCATTTCAATTTCAGATGGATAAGCACGCAGATTTCAAATGGAAATGTGGATTAAAATTAAATTCTTACCCATAATACCACATGAACATGATCTAAATCATTTTGAATATAAAAATGATGGAATGCCAGCAAGCTGTAAGGCTGTGAAAGCCAAATCCTGTTTACAAATAATTTTTGCTGAAGGTGATAGACAATGAGCAAACCTGGGGTAAAGGTTTAAAAAGGGACAGAAATGTCCTCTAATGGCATTTGTGCTTTAATATTTAAAAACATGTATATATATATATATATATATACATATAGGTATATGGTATAATATTAGGTTTGGTTTGCTCAGAATTACTTGTCTTTAAACAGGATTTCTCTTCCACAGTAAGTATTGAAATTTCAACTCACCGTCTGCAAACATAAGCAGTAAGAAAAAAAATGAACATAGAAAAAGACAAAACAAAAAAAGTCAAAGCAATCATAGCAGCTGGACAAAACAATAATATGCTATTTTAGTCTTCATGAGAAATGTTTAGTGTTTAAAAAAAACAAAAACAATGGCCAATAAACCATATTTAATGACAGAAAACTAAAGTAGCTGCATGTGTATAGACCTCAATGAATAAACTGAACATGCTCTGAAAACATAAAACAAATGACTTTACATTTAATGCAATTTTTTTTTAAAAGCAACATTAGAAATCTATCCTTAAATCCTGGCAAAACGTGTCTCTCTAAAGCAGCAGAGATCTACATATTTACAAACGCCTTTACCTTTAAGTGCGATGACCTTGCTGGCGGGGTTCATGATGGCGCTGTCGGCTGAGATGGGCCTGCGGATCGGAGTATTGGGGTCGGCCATGTCAATGATCACAACCTGGGCCTGCTCCCCCACTTTCTCCCGGATGCAGATGAATTTGTCAGACTCCATGGTTAGGGTGCTGAAGCCGATGTTGGCTGGATTGATTCCCAAATTTTGGAGCTGGGGCAGAAAAGGAAAAGTCACAAGACATGTCAGACTGAACAAAAATGCTCTACAGTGGTTTAGGAAATTTCTCTAGACAACTCAGCTCCACACTCCATAGTATGTTTGTCTACAGCTCCACGTTACGATCTGTGGCGTTCAAGTCACTATAATAGAGGACAGGTTTTTGGGGGGGACAAATAGAGACTAGAAAATTCCTGCAGAAATTTTGAAGGGCCTGCCAAAGTGTGCCCGTCGGATTGGACGCAGCAATATGATGCTAAAAAAATTTGCATTAATGCTAAATAAAAATGCAATGTAGTCAATAACCTGCAGGGAGTCAGAAGCATGTTCACTAAGCTGCACTCGTACCATTTAGTATGTTGCATAAGCTAAAATTAGCCAAAATGCTAATAATAGCATGATTGCTACTAGTAGCATGTGGAGCATCACTATCATGTTGTCTGTCATTACTTACTACATTCAGTATATGAAACATTGGTAATAAGTAATAAAAGTGTTCTGATGCTCAACATTAGCATCATCGCTAACCTGAGCTAAATAGTAGTCAAAAACCTGTGGAGAGTCAGAAAAATGTTGATTAAGCTCCTACTTGCACCTCTCAACATTGACAAAACATTCAAGTATAAAACATAACATTCAAAGGCAAAAACAGGATCAATCAACATTCCAGAGTTACTGAATGAAAACTTCCTGTTAGCATAGCGGCTAGCTGGTTACTGCTAGTTCTGATTGACTGTTTCCGGCAGAACAGGGAGGAGATCGATTATTTTTTAGAGATTATCTGTCTCATGTTAGGACAGCGAAAGTTTTAGTACGCAGGTAAAATGTATTTTTTTAGTTAGATGCTGCAGCTTTAAAAGATTCGGTCAGAGTCACTAACAGGTGGAGCAGAAGCGGCTCCGTGCCAAATATTAAATGTTACTGCCTGTAGCGAGCAGCGGTTCAAGAGCAGAACCAGCGTCTTACATCACAGATCTAAGATTTAAATAATTTTACAGGTTATTTGATTAGCTTTCTGACCGTCATGCTAATCCGGGTGAGTGTTTGTAGCTGTGCGCTGCTTTACCGGCTGTCTGATCCTCCATGTCTTTTTTTACTGCAGTGAGACTCGATGTAGCCAATCTGCTTCAAGTATTAGCTTCATTGTGTTGATATATTTTGACGAGCTCCGCCGCTGTGAGTCCAGCTGCACATGCAGGTTATTGGCAACAAGAGACAACGATCGCAGCGCACCGCTAATTGACACTGTTAATGATTAACGAGCTTCAGACCGAGACTGAAGCTGCGCACATGTTCTCACTCACGGTACAAAATATTAAAAAAATAAAGACAGTCCATAATAGTTTATTTCTCTAAATCTTTCAGCCTTCATACTAAGGATGTCATTTCACACTGAAAAATTCAGAGAAATAATAATTTTATCTAAACAAAATATCAATAGTCACAGGAAATACTCTCTGCTGTTTCTCAGAGTAATGGCTGCCGCTGGCTGGAACCCGTTACTATGGTAATTAATGCCCCGCAGCTGTGAGGAGACAAAGAGCGGGAAAATCCTCTTCTCCCTAGTTTCTATACTTGGGAGACACCCAGCGCCAGTCTGAAGGACCCTGACAAAAATCCATAAGCCCTAGAAAATTTTTGAAAACATTTTACGGGAGCAGGGATGTGTATCTATGTTATGACCAAGTTTTAGACCAATAGGGAAATATTTATGCCTGTGAGGGCGAGTTAAACACAGTTTTTCAGTAAGCCATCAGGAGTCCTGTGTGTGTGTTTCAGACAGAAAGGTTACTGATGCTGCGAGTTCCTCAATCTCCAATTTTTTCGTTTTTATTAATTTTTGTCGTCATTTTAAGTCAGAATCCCAACAAAAGTAATAGCTCCCTTCTCGGCACCGAGCCGCTCGATTTGATACCACTTTTGTGGGTGGGCACGCAGCGGTACGAGCCGCATTAACGGTAATGGAAGAAAAATAAAGATATATATAAATAAAGAGACATTCTATTGGGTGTAGAACAATAAGTGCCTGCCATGCAAATGCATGGAGGCAGTGACTGACTTGCTTCGCAAGTCAGTCACTGCTCTCCTTATGCATTGCAATGGCAGGCCCTAAAAACATAACTGAAGGTTTGAGTAAAACACGGCACGACTATTTTTGACTTCCTTATTCAGAGACATAACCCCCAAAAAACCTTGGCAATAAATTTATTGCCAAGATTGTTTTTTTTTTTTAAGAGTAGCTGCAACCAACTATTTTAGTAGGTGCTTTAGTAGATTTTTCATTTAAAAACTTAAGCCCTTTTTTATGCAACATTAAAAGATGCAAATAAAACTTTTAAATAATATTTATTCCCAAAATGCAACATGGCACTCCTTTAGTAAATTTTAACCAGGTAAAGCTAAAATTATGCCAACTGAGGAGTTGTGGGTAAAACAAAGACAATGGAATGTAACAATTTATATATTGAACAGTTTTGGCTTAATTATTGTGCGGGAAAAAAGGCTTTTCTCCCCCCAGCAAATTTCCTTTTTGGAGTCTGTACACACCAGTTAATGATTAATTGTAATAAATTAGCTGACAATCATTTCAATTAATCGTTTCAGCCTTAGTGTTTATCATATTGCAAAGCTGTTCCAAATCCTTGACGCTTTCTTGATCTCTGCTATAAAAAAATCTGAATGCTTGAGGATTTCTGTCTGCCTCACAAAAACACTGAAACAGTTGTACCTGTGAGGCAGACCAGAACAAAACTGTGTTCACTAAATGATTAAAAAAAAGGTATGCCAATAGATTAATGTGTGGTTTGCGATTTTACTGTGAAATATTGCAATAGCACTAGCTTTTCCATCAACACATTTTTCCTCACGTCTCAGTCTCATCTCCATTTTTCCATCTCTGTTGCTTTCATCACCATCGGCTATGAACATCTAAACCAAGTCTTCAAACACACAAAGAATATTAGGCAGAAAACATTGAATTCAATGATCAGAAATACTGCATTGCAGACAGTTCTTTCCCATTAAGGATGTTGCAACGTTAAGGACCAACATGAAGATGTTGCAACAAGTCTACTCTGCAGTCCTACGGTGCACCACGAAACCATGCACAAGTTCAGCCACTACTCATGCCTTCTTCCTTTTCTAATGAACTGACTGTTGATGACATCGATATTATGATTTAAAATCGAGAGGAAATGAAACCACAGAAAACACTTCCCATAGCAGGTTGTGTTGTTGCAACTTCCTCTCGTTGTGCAACCAATGAGTAACACCGCATTCGGACAACCTCTGAGTACCCAACAGATGCGCGTTTGGAAAAGAATTACAGGAATGGTTAATTCTTTGCAGCATTTTGGGGGAAAAAGTATAATTTCTGGTAATAGTATTTATAAAGGCCACAAATCCTTTTTTGGGGGGGAAACTTCTGGGGCTGAAGGCATTCAACTCCAATTTGCCAAATTGAAATGGGTGTTTGTATTACAATTGGCAAACTGCTATCATTCAAAGCTAGTTAGCAGGCAGGCACTTTTCCAGGAACTGCTCAACGAAATGGTGACGTTTATCAATGATGGGATACACCCTTCACACAGCCCTGCCCCACCCACATTCTTTCAGAGTGTAACCTGGTTCTCTCTGTGACGCTGCAGTTCGGCAACCCACAGCGGTACAAGCAGATATTAGAAATATTCTGAAGCAGTTTTTCTCTTCCCTCTTTTTAAACCAAATGGAGAATCTAGTTGAAATACATAGAACACCAATCTGATCAAATTCCAGACTGCGACAAAAAAAAGTTTTTCTAGTTTTCTTGCTAGTTTGAGTTTAGCAGGAAGCCCTTTCATTCACAAAGAGAAGCACTTGTAAAACAGGAAAGGTCAGGACGGTACCATCACAATGATTGGGAAAAAAAATGCACAGATGGGAGTCTGACAAGACCAGGGCTTACTCTAGTGGACTGGCTTCCTACGAAAACATTTGGTGAACCACTGTGGTCAAAAACAGCCGTGACATCAACCAACAAGAATTTGGGTGAAAGCAGGTCAAACCTGTGGCACTTCAGCTAATGTGGAAAACCATTTAGTCAGCCAGTAAATGTCTCTGCCTTTCCACAGTGGTTTTTAGCTCAGGTGCAGCGACTCATCAAGATGATAATTCAAACAGTTGCTCAATAAACTAGCCTTGCAAAAGTGTTGACGAGAATCTGGTAATTACCCTAGAAATGTCTGAAAATTAACTAAACTTGGGACTCCATAGTTTTACAATAAGTTTTTAAACAGCGAGATAAAAATAACTCCACCAAGTACCACCACCTTGACTGGGTCTGTTTTTTGCTACATATGTGCTCAGCAATGCATTTATTTAAATTCAACCTTGCCCTATTATAGTATTCCTGCCTTTCAACTTCCATTTGATTTATGCTTCAACAATGTTCAGAAATTCTACGTATGCTCCCAATTTATTTACATTTGTGATTCAAAAAACTGAAATCAGACGCTTTAGAAAACACAAGCCGGTTCAATAACATCTAGCAAAACAGAATATGCATAAAATCTGTGTAGCAGCTTGGTGCATGTTCACAAGTAGTCAAGTGTGCAAATCACTGGGGAAGACGAGACAGAAAAAGGAGAACCTGAGGTTAATGAGTAATACACAAGTAGTGTAGAATCAGGGATGTGGATAAAGGCAAACAAACTTCATAAAGAGGACCTGATGTGTCTCTGCTTACAGGGGCAAATGATTTAAGGTCATTTCTAGGCTTTCTAGTAAACCTAGATTTCTTGCACAATTCAGTTTCACAGCAGAATGTCTCAAAGCATTTTTTTATTGTAGGTGAACAGAGCATCCCGATGACTCCCAAGACTTCTGCATTGACAGTCTCACCATGTGCACATGGTCATAGTTTGACTCTTTACTGCATCTGCTAATAAGAATTTCCTTTCAAAACAAGTAATGATGTATATTAAAAAAAAATTCCACAATAGGATTTCATATTTCAGTAAAGTGACCAAGCTTTTATTATAGATAAAAGCCAATTACCTTCTTGGGCCAAAAGTTGTTTTAATAACTTAAAACTTGTGAAACCTTCCATCCATCCATCACACCCAGGTTTCATAAAGGAACAGTTCTTTATTAAAAGTTTAGGCTTAAGCCGTTTTACAGATGAATTTTATTCCACTCAAAGTTTTGAATGAACTCATTCGCTGCCGCTGGTGTTTTCATGTGGAAGAGTTTGCAGAGGTGATAGCATTAGCTCACTTCCTTTCCATTTACTGTAGATGAGCTCAAATCCTATTTGTTTGCAGTCAACCAGGTTAGACTAAATTTTAAAAGGTTGTTCCCAACTGAAGAATTAACTTTATGCATTTCATTTTTTTTACTCAAGTGTTACACTAGGATTTTTCTTTTTTTCCAGGAGCCAATAAACCATGTCAACGGGGTCAGAGACAGAGTTCAAGTTCCAACTTTCAGTTTTCAGCTGGGACTTTCAAAGGTCCCAACTGATCACTTTAAGCAGAGACATGTCGATTTTTTCTGAAAAAGCTATACAATTTTTTTTAAATATCCATGATCCAGCAATAAAAATCAAGAAAACTTCTGGATAAGGAAAAGAAAACAGTCTGTGCACTTCCTCCTGTTATCAGGGAAAATTTACAGCGGCTAACTATACAAACATTCCTACCCTCCATGTTAGATACACTGTAAAAGAAAAGAAAACCTTGTGTACCATAACAAGATGGGAGCCAAAACAACAAAATGGTGAAATAGTGGCAATAGAACTAATTTTCTCTGCAGTCACAAGACTAGTTCAAGTTTATAGAAAGTATCACACTCTTCCTCAGGCAATAAGGGCATCTGGAAAATCAGTCATTATGGGACAGCAACAACTAATATGAGTGAAAGTCCTAACACCAAAAACTAAAATTGCACCATTTGCAAAGCCTGACCTGCTGATTCCTATTTTAGTTGACAGACTTCTTTTTTACAGCCAACCCCTTCAAAGGAGTCTGAATTTATAGCAACAAAGTCACTCCACTGTAACCAACTCGGAGGCTTTCTTGCTACATCCATCAACATTTCACATCCCCAATAAATAAATATCAGCCAAAATCAGCAGATCTGGCTTTGCAAGGGCGATAATCAGCATTCAGCCGGAGAACTGCAATTGGTGCACCCTTAGTGACTACTGTTAATGAGGGGTGCACCGATTTATCGGCTAGCCGATTTACATATGCCGATTTCCTCAATTTTGGGAGATCGGTGATAGGCCGATTTTTACATATGAAGCTGATCTCAAGTTTGGCAACGGTCTAGGATTCAAAGACAAGTATAAAAAAATGTGAGAAGCTTGCATGTTCTACAGAGACGGGTCAGCTGTTCATTCAGATCTTTGACTATGTGATGTAGGCCATTTTGTTTCTTTGATATTTTATACTTTTGTTTTAGGAAGAGAAATTGCCCTTCTGCTGAATGTAATGCTTGCAAATGTCTTACAGAATATAATTAAAAAGTAAATATTGGCAGTCAAAAGGAAATGGCCAAATGAAGGTAATGATCTACTTACTCTACAAGGAATACTCATTAACCCATTATAAGACACTAAAGAGTTTAAAATGTCAACTGTAACAAGATGAAATATCAGCCACTACTGAAGAACTCATTGAAACTGGAGTTGAGATTCTGTGACTTAATTCAGATACTTATGGCATTACAGTACTGCTCAGCATAAAAAGAGATCTTTAATTTTCAAACATGTAAAGTTCAAGGAAGGCCAGGAAAGGATACACTATGCTATGCGGCTTGCAGCCATTCAGTGCAATGTACTACAACAGGAAGCTAAGGACCCATTGTGTACAGAAGCTAGGAAAAAAAATAGAAAAATCTGCATAGTAATGCCTTCTCTATGGTGAGCTGCTGAGGGAATGTGACCAGCCACACACAAGAGTAAAGAGCTGCCTTTAGTGACAGATGAAGTCAGGTGACAAGTATTAAGGAAAATGCATGCTTTAAACTCCACTTCAGGACAGTTTTTTAGAGAGGCGGCTTGAAAAGAGCCGTTTCCTTTATCTCAAACAACATTTAGGCAAGTCCTGAAGAATGTCAAGTGTTCAGCAAATTAGCATCCTCACCAGCCTGTCACGAGTTATCAGCTGGTCATTTACAAGGATTGTTCAAAGTGCAACACTGACATTTGTAATGGGACATTATAAACGCTTGGTACAACAAACTAGCAGATCTCCCACTGGCTTAAATATAAATTAGTTCAAGCAGGTTAGATTTTCAGAAACGCTTATACTTGTGAACTCGTGTTGCCTCCTTGTGTTGTGTGGAAATAAAACAACAACAAATTACTGTGTATACTTATAAACTGATTTAAGCACAGAAAAGTAATGCTAATGCAACTTGTAATTATAGGCTTTTTTAATGTGGGAACTGGATAGATTTGACTCTTCCTGACACAAACCAAGATATTGTTGTTTTCCCTTGAATAGGAAACCCAACTTTTCAAATCCTGGTGAGTAAATGCTTAGAATATGGGAATTTTTTTGCAATGCCCATTTTGTTCTCATGAGGAATCAAACTACTGTTTGTAGAGATTTAAGAGAACAAAACGGAGGGAACGACACTTTACCTTTTACCTACAAATAATCCTATGTCCTGCACAACCTTGTAAAAAAATTAAACACTACTCAATGAAAGATCCAACATGTGCAACATTAAAAGGTAACTTTTCTTACCAGGATAACAATGGGGGGGAAAAACGTCTTGTGAGCAGCATAAAGCTACAAGATACAACCAATTAAAACGACACTCCGCCAATTAAACGTCTTTAGCATCAATCTGGCATATCATATATAAAAATGGATGATTTATAAAAGTGCAAGCTATGCATATTGACCGGATGACAATAGGCACATGCTTGCTGAGTTTGAAGGAGAGTAACAGACGGCAGGAAACGGGAGATAGAGAGTAGCCAAAGAACAACAGTTTTTGCTGACTGAGACTTTCTGTGCTAAAGCTAAGAAATCAGCATTTATCTCAATATACCAGTCGGCTCCAAACACCCAGAAATGTTAACATGAGATACCAATTATTTCTCATTAAATCTCTTCAGGTGAAGATGATTTCTTTCTCTAGGACTTCACCAATAAGGACACAGAAATTTCTTCAGGTTTCAAACAAAGTGATATTTAGCTGTTCAAACTTGCTTCTCAATTTTTTCTTTTTAAAAAGAAACTTAAAGTCCACAGTGTAGTTCATATTCAGTACCTTGAAGTCAGATGCTCAGATGTAATAAAAATAGTAATATTCTCTTTTATTAATTGATCTATGCAGACTACAACAAGCATCATCGCATTTTAAATCCAAACATTTAAAATTAAGTTACCAGAAATGTTCCTGTCTGCATACTGTGCATTTAGATTACTCAGTTTCAATACATTCCTTATTTTTAAAGACCATTAAACATGCCATTTGACAAAAAAATATAGTATTTAATTGTTTTGCAGTATGAACATATTCTGCAAAACAATTTGTCGTTTCTTGGTCCTCTCCTTTTTTCAGTGTTTTTACATTTTCAGACAAGATATTGTCTGAAAATAAAAGGTTAACTAGCTATATCTCCTAACAAACCAACATTCAAAAATACTTAAAATAATGAGAACTTACTTTAACATTACTAAAAATTCAGACAAAAAAAAAAGTGAACATTTGAGGACACATTTCCTTTCGCAGCAACCCCAGTTAAAATGAAAGTTTTGAAACATGTATGAAATAGCATATGCATACCATGCATTAGTGATGACTACCAATGATCTCCTGGGAGCTGATTTGTCACGAGAAAATGCTTTGAGACCCACAAAACATGATAATCAGGGAAAGTCTAAGCAAATCAAAAAACTGGGAAGTAGCAAAAAGGAATGAATGAACTATTACGGTTCAAATCGTGAGGAAAAATATAACCAAGCAACTTTCAGTTTCATGAGAAAGTATTGGTTATCTTAATCTGAAAGGAAATCAAAATTGATGGCTTGCAAAACAGAACAATTCAAGAGGAAAGCAGCATCAGAGCAGTGCTGCAGATTAATCTGTAAAGTAGTTTTGTGTTCATTTCTGTTCAACTCCCCTCCTGCAATTAAAGTGCTTTAAACAAGTGAAAAATTATTCTAGAATTATTTTCCCCATTGTAACTGAACACAAAAGCTCTGCTGAGCTTTGTGAAGCCCAGCCTCCATATAGCCTCCTGTGACAGGCCCACATATTAACTCATCAAAAGCTGTGATAATAGCAAAAATGAATACTTTACACTTCACTTGTTTTTAGCAGGACATCAAGTTACTTTTTAAGCAAGCTCAAACACACATAACATGCAAATGCATTGAAAAGCAACAGTAATTTATCCTAAACTTCCCATGGGAATCGTCTCCATCAGTTTTTTGTGGAAAGAAGGGATATGACAGAATTTTTTTTAAAAGGGGGCTGTGCCTAACCTTGACCTCTTCTCAGGGGTCAAGGTCTGATGTACATACAGTGAAGAGGGTTGCAGTGCCTATATAACGTTTGTGTAGTTCAAGTTCCTACTTCAGCGGACAACTCCCCATTCTGATTGTTGTATAGCTATAAAGCTGAAAATCTAGAAAAACAGCATATTGCTGCCTTGTTTTGATACCTTTACCAACAAATTGTTTTAATCAGGTGATAAGTAAAGGTGTGGCCTTTTAAAACGGGAGGTATGAGTAACCTCACAAGAAACACTTCTGAACCACAAAAAAGTTTCACATGTATATTTTACTTCAACTAAAACCTACATGTTTGTTTCACTGATTATTTGTTTGTTCGTTTTAAGCGGTGGGTCCACCGGCCTAAGCCAACATGGACAATACACCTGACTTGAATAGTCCGATACCACATGACCCATTCTACAACTGGCCATGATAATATGCTTCCGAGCCACGGAACTCTCGAATAAAAATACTCGAGTAAAAATGAGTTCACTTAAGATTTTACCTTCTCCCCTTTAACGCAACAAGCAAACATGCAGCTAATTTATTTTATCATAAGACAATTATGCAACACCTAGGTCTATACCTCTGGAAAAGATTTATGATTGACAGCTAAATATTACATCTGTATGTACTCTAACCATTGCTGTCATCCAATAATGCCGTCAAGGACGGATAAGTTGTCGGGAAAAAAAACTTTAGAGAAAAGTTTGAAACTGTCACAATTACATTTTTTAGGAGTTATGCCGTTATATCAGAGACTCTTGGTTGAATTGAGAGCAAGTGCGTCTACTCTGTGTGTTAGCAAGCTTGCTAGATGCTAGTTCAGATAAACGTCATCCACCCTGTCAAGCTAGTTAGCATAGCTCCCGAAAGCTAACTTAGCCTGCTAGCAATTTCAAACTTCAGTTCAGAAAGTCTCTGAAACCACAGTTTATCACGTTATAGGGGTTAAAGAAAGACAAACTTCGCTAAACAAGAATGTCATTCATTAGTTTCTCCACGTACCTGTAGATGCTCCTGAAAGCGAATAGGAAGGATCTGAGCCATGGCGGTTCCCCTGTCACCCTCCTCCGATTTCTTCTAATGCTAACAAACTAAGGCTGCTGCTTCTCACAGGTCCTAGCCGGACAGCCAGGGAGGCTCTACTCTAAAACCCACTTCTCAAATGATTCAAAACCTTCCGCAGAGTGTGTTGCCGGTGTGAGGATACTTTTCATTCGTCCCGTCAGCTTTCGGTTGAGGTGTTTCCCCGGCTAATTATCGACTGCCACTACACCGACTCCCTGGACCTGCAATGGCGATGGAGGTTGGTCAGCAGAGAAAACATCCCGGAAATGAAAGTGCAGTCGACGAGGCGGATGAATACCGTGTCACAATTCTTTAAAAAGTGCATTATGCTCTAACTAAATAATTTTTTAAATTGTATTTTTACTTATCCACAGTAAACATCGTTTTTAAAATCTAAAAGCAGAAAGGTTGGACTTTATTGCTTTAGTATGCGATTATAGATGTAAAAGTGGAACTACTTTTTTCTATTCGCCCTTTGATTTTTGCCACATCATTCGTCTTTGTAAATTAACGTCATTACTACGCGGTGTGTAGGATTGTAGCCAATCAAATCAGTCAAACCCAAACAAGACGTGCAACTTTTTTGAACCAGGTGTTGGGCATTTTCTTTCCTACGCAGATGCATTATGAGCTTAATAATAACACTGGTTCACTTTTGAAGAAATGCTTAATGTGCAAAATATTACCTCACACTGTCCAATTATTAAATATAAATCCATGTACAAGTGCAGCCTACAAGTCTACATAGATGGATCTCACCTTCATTAAAAATGTTTGCTCCTACTTTAAATGTTTGAACACAAACATGCTATATCTGTAAGGTGGAGTGAGACTTGGTAGTATTCGTTTCCCTTTTTTACATCCACAATTTCTCTTGGCAGAGGATGTGACATTATTACACAATGTATAACTGACTGCTGAGATCCATTTGTAGGGATCTTATTTTGATGACCCAGCAGTAATGACTTCTGAAAAAGTAGAGTTTGCAGGAAAGTGAGTACATGGTATTTGTCATCTGTGTGTGGTTGACAACTACATTTGTGGTATTTCAGCATTGACATCAACAGAGGTCAGGAAGGTCAGCAAGCATTTCAGTGCAAAAATCAACAAAAAACAAACTCCACAGATTTTATGATAAGAATTTAGTAAAGTATCTTATTTCTGCTTAAAACCAGAGAAACACAGAGGCACAAAGGAACACGCCACTGGAAAGGTTGTGTAAACAATAACAGAGAGGATTAATCAGTTCTGCAATTCGACAAAAATGCTTACTCTTCCTCGTGGGACATGCTCTCTACAGGAAAGAGCAGAAGGCCCTTTCACATGACGTCCAGACCACCTGAACTGAATCCTTTCGATGTGAAACAGCAGTGGCTCTACTTTGAGCGCCTCCCAGATAACAGACTTTTCTTAAAATCTTATTTCTAAAGCTGAATCGAGCCACTCTGTTGAAGAAGATCACTTCAGTAGTGTGCACCCAGAATCTTGGATATATTTGGATCCCTAAATTTACCAAACCAGACAAGCTTCATGTCAAGACCATGAGCACAGTAAACAGTTCAGTCGACAAGAAGTAGCCTGCAGAGTCTGTTACAAAATATTTCAACTTGCATAGTAACAAGCCTTCTCCAGATCTAGAAAGAACAAGAAAAAAAACAACAAAACTCACCAGGGTAAAGAGCTGCTCTACTTTCTATGCCAAGTTGGAACATTCTCTCCAACCCCCCTACTTAAGACGGAGACTGCAACTTTGATCTGTCACTCCAGATGTCACTAGGTGGTGTTCCAATTCTTTATTTGACATCAAAGAGACTCATCAGCCATGACAACACCAGCAATAATACCTGAAATTAAAAATCTCTTATCAGTGGACGTAAAAATATCTACATCATCTAAATATATGTCCTCTGATCTTTTTGCATCTTCTAGCCAAGGAACTGAAATCCAGAAATAAAAACATTAGTCATGACTCATTTTCCCCCCCCTACATCCCAAGCCTTATAAAGTAATTCACCTTATCGTCACCTGTGTTTAAGCTTTTTATTCAATCCGTTAAATGAGTGTGATTCAGATGCAGCGTCCAGTGAAGGCTGCCCCAAATGGCCCATTCATGCTGCTGTTGCCATGGATTCACAGGCCAAGGAAACTGGCAGACACAGACACTCACAGAGAACTAATGTGTGTCATCTTCGGTCTCTCTACAAGAAAACTGCACTAGCTTCCTTTGACAGGTTTTAACTTCAAGTTTAATAAAAACGACAGGTGCAGTTGAAGTTTTATAGTCTATGTCATTAAGGTCAATGTGCAGCCAGGCTTAAATCTGGTAGATGGGTAGCAGATCCTGTGAATTATATCCAGTAGTAACTATACAGACCTTTGGCTGCCACAGTACTCCACTGTGCTTTGGCCAGGATTAAAGCACAGATGGGAGCTCTGCATCTTCCTTTGGCTGAGAGGATACCACCAAGGATGACTGAGTGGGACTGACATTTGGATCCTGAGCCAAAAATGAAAAAAGCCCTAATGGGTCCTCTGTTCTCTGTTTTCTCCCCTTACTCTCTTTTTCTTTTACATCCATTTGTTCCCTATTAAGAAGGTTCAGACTAGGCAAAAAGGCCAAACCTTTTATCGAGTTCTTTTTTGCCTGTCATCTTACAGATTCAAGTTAATTGGGGAAGATCTGTCATCTCTTCCATTGTGCAAATGTTAGAGACGTATTGAACAGTCACCGCAAGTCACTCTACACTGCTTTATATTGTATTTTTCATTGAGCCGGACTTACTTGTAGTATTTTAAAATTGTTGTGATTAGTTTGCTTGGCTTTCGAACTGGATTTGGAAAGTTGGCTGCTTTTCCACTGACCATATTTAGAGGAATGTTGATTATTTAGCCATTAAAATTGTCTGTAAATCTACACATTCACCCAGATATTTTTTCACTTTTGTCATTTCTGTTAAGTACAGACTAGCCTACATGTTGTCATGTGCCAGGCACAATGACCTAGCTAAATGAAAAAGCATGCTCCAGAGGAGGGAGTGTGATGGGGAGCATGGCCCTCTTTTGTTCCTGGGAGCTTGTGCCATGTTGAAGCATAGGTGGTTCCTGGCTTGAGGCCTGTGGCTATTGGGCATGTTCAGAGTTGGCTGTGAGCTGGCACGGTGAGGTTACTGGTCTGTAGACCTCCCTGGGGCTGGCCGATCATGTAGGATGGCACAGTGACTTTCCTTCCTTGATCGCTCTGAGTACTGGCTGTTGTGGATTGCCAGAGACGGTTATGGGGGATTTAGTACCCAGTGATTCTCTCTGTGCCTCTCAGGCCTGGGGGTGTGCTTTGCTGCCCACCTGCCTCTGTGTCATATGGCTACTCTGTAGGGTGGTGGTCTGGTGTCTGTCTACCTGCTGACTACTTTGATTCCAGATACAGCCGTGATTAGGAATAAAGTCAACTAAGCATTAAGAGACATTCTTTGGATATCTTAGAGGAAAACTGCGCTACCACATGTGGGCAATAAGCTTCTCCATATGATTTGCCATGGATGGACAAATAAACAAAGCTTGCATTGTGTTGATACTCAACAGTGACAGTATCTGTATGTTCATTGAATCAGAGACTTTTAGACTACTGTCTTGTGACAAGATGGATAGTAAAGGACTCACTTTTGTCCAATAAAACCTCAAAGACAGACTGAAATTCTGCAGAGTTCAAGGATGAGCAGCAGTAGACTGGTCTCTGATAAATCCTCCCTCTTACTGTAGATTACACTTTGATTCTTGTATTCTATCAACACTGAAGCACCTACCTGAAATGCACATCTGGGGTGCCCAGAAACAATACCATGAAGAAGTACTGGGACCAAAATGTCCTCAAACATCAGTTTTTCAATTGACATGGTTATAATGTGTATTTAGTAGCATGATGGAGCGCTGTGTCACAAGGAAAAAGAGCAAAGGTGGTGTCTCAAGAAAAAACACAGGGTCAAGAAAGCCAAGAAATAACTCACACCAATAAGACAAGAATGGATGGGGCTACAAATAAAAGTCTTTAAATCTTACGTAACATTTTTATTATTCTTCTGTATAGAAACATCGTAACATCAAAATGATCAAGTCTACAAAAGACAACACCTTTGTCATTGCCAAAACATTGTACAGAGAGGATAGGGACACACAGTCAATCTTTTTGAACTTCCAGTATTTCTCTCATAATTGTACCAGTCCTCTTTAGTCATATGCAGCCCAATATAGCTTAACCTTTGAACCCTGGTTGAAGGGAAGTTACTAATTGACTGTGTGTGTGTGTGTGTGTGTGTGTGGCCCTGTTCAACTCTGAAGCATACGGAAGTACAGTTTGGCAAAGGGGATTAATGTCAGCTTGAGAAGGGCCAATATAAACATGAAATTTTGATGTAAAATCTAAAACTAGTCAATCTGAAGCTACCAACGAACAGAATCAGGCTAGAAAATCATTAGCATGTGGCTACAGCTGTGTATTCAAGCTAAATTAATATTTTATGAGTTAGCAGCTTGCCGTTAATAAACATACACTTATCCAAGAAATAGAAAACATAGTTTAATCAACTTAAAATATATTCAAGTAATTTATACAGAGAGAAACACAATCGTGTCGCCGATGACCAGACTTAGTTTGGAGTTTGGCGCCATCTTGTGGCGGGATGAATTAATCAACCTTAAATGAATAATTTTCAACAAAAATACTAACTTCTAATTCTACAGTATAAAGTACACTTCCCAATTTAAATTAGATCTATACTGTGCTGTTGACCATCAAAGATCCCATCTCTGTGATCTTGTAACCTTTATTACTATTTTTAAAGACAATGATTTTTATATAATTTGTGAAATAATGTCAAATAATTTGGTCAAGTTTTACAAAAGTGACAGTCGCAAATGATGTTTTTCATTTAAAAAAACCCATTCAATTCAAATAAATTCAGTTTAAGTGAATTTTTTATACATTTTCATAAACTCTTGAACAAAACAATTATGAATTTAGGGTTTTAAAGATGATATTTTTACAGAACATATTTATACATGGCATTGGCTTAGTATCCTTTTGCAAGCTACAGAGAAAACATGTTTTCTTTTCTTTTCATTTTGTAGCCATTAACATTTTCTTTCACTGTGGCTTCTGTTGGCTACATGTTTGATTGTCTGATCAGCAAAGGAATGAATCCACCAGGAAACAACTCGTGTTCGGTGAAATGAGGAGGCTGTTTGTGCCGGCTGTATCCCTCTCTCACAAAGAATGTGTTTTCTTTGACCTCAAAATGTTCCAGGGAAAGTTTGATGTTTCTGGGCCAAGTTTTGCCCCACTTAACCTGATAATAAACCAACATATTGTTTATTGTTTTCTTTCTGTGTCAGTGTCTTTTTTCACGTTTCAACGATTCTAGGCTTACGTTGCATTTTATCCTTCCCCCATCTCGACGCAAAAATTAGATTCGAGACAGTTTAGATTATTTCCTGTACATATCTTGACGCAAAACTGGAAGCAGATACTACAATCCACTTTTTTTGTAACTTAATCCTAGACTAAATGGAACAGTTCTGGGCATATTCAAGGCCTCAGATGTTTGCTAGAGAAAGTTTGTGAAAAATCAACATCATGAAGGCAGCAGACAGGCCCTGACCCTGACAGCCACTCTGGGTTGTAATTCTGTAACTGCAATGATTTGTAACTTTCCCTGAAGAGTCTACAGAACAATGTGCCACTGACATGTGTGCTCAAAATGTCCCGTTCTGATTAAACAGTAATCTTCAGAGGGAGGAGTCTCTGCACATGCAACCACAAAGGTCCATCCCTCCGTGAGGGTTTCCTGACCTGACGTGACAGAAGCACAGCATGATCTCAGGTGAAGGTAAGGCGAGACTTTATTTGGTTGTTTCACATGCTTGTCTTGTGGCTTTACTGTATCAATGATTCCATTCATGTCTATCCGGTTTGTTCATTTTTTTATACCCCCCATATGTTCACCAGGCAGCGCTCCTTTTGATTGTTTTCCCATTATTCTGATAGTCCTGCACAGGAATAATGCCTTGAAAAAAAACATAGTTTCACTTGATTGACTCTGACTACATTCACGGTTGCCGAAAAAATATTTTTACATGTTGCTAATTGGATTGTTTTTTTAAGTGATATCTATTTAAAGTGCAAACTCTCCAGCTGTACACAATATTAGCTACCATTGTATTTGGGCTTCCCCCTTACATAAGGATTGAAAAGGAGGTTTATGAGAGGAAAAGCAAACAGTGACCCATTAGCTGTCCAGAGGTGCCTGAGGGGAGTGACACTGATCAGCTGAAAGAGCCTTAACATTGTTTAGCATTCGTAACTCTTAGCTCTGTCAGGAAGGCAGAAATTTTGTTTCAACACCATGTTGGACTGATAGATAAGGCCACAGTGGCAGCTCAGTGTGTCACTGCTGGCATTTTCATATCATCTCCTTTCATGTGGAAGACAAATACAAACGTCCGCAGCACTTCGCAACAGTATTTGTGACAAAACTGTTACCAATTTTGTCACAATGCAGCAACAAGCTTTAATGCTCTTTACTGGAATTTTTATGTGACAAACAAAACACCCGAAAAGCATGGTGGATTACCTAAGATTAGTCTGGATGCCCCTAAATTGAATCTCAGGCAATCAACTGTCTTAAAAAGTTAATTAGTTAGTGAATGTGAGTAGTTTCATCTCAGTGTAAATTCCAGCTATTCCATGAACGCCTCAAAAGGACCAAGGAGTAACTGTAAAATGTCAAAAGAGCAACCCAAGTCTGGATGACAGCGCAAACGCATTCTGTATGTTCTGTTCAGAAACGATTTTCAAACATTTTGACCAATGTACAAAACTTTGTGTGTGATGGGAAAATAACACTGTACATTCCCTGAACATATTATATTGTCCTCATCACCAAACAGCTTGGTCCAGAACGCTGCCGCTCGTGTTCTCACTAAAATTAGGCTGATAAAGAACATCACTCCTTTCAAAAATCCTGGTTCCCTGTAGCTCAGAGGATAGATTTTAAAATACTGTTGTCTGTTTATACATAAACGGACAGCAGTCCGTTTATGTATAAACAGGTCTTCTGGGTTTGGTCTGCTCTGCATCCCCTGAACCAGAAACAAATGTGGAAAAGCAGCTTCTATGCACCACAAATCTGGAATAAACTTCCAGAAAACTGCATAACAGCAGAAATACCGAGTTCCTTTAAATCAAGGCGCCCACCTTTTGAACCATAATAAATTAACATTGACTAACATATTTGACGTGTACGATTCTGATGATGGTACTTGTCAAAATGTAAAGTTTATTTGATTGCATGTTGTTTTTATGACTTTTTATTCTTGGGTTTTTATGATGTAAAGTACTTTGAACTACCTAGTTGCTGACTGATTGACTGATACAGCCTTATTCCAAATTATATTAAATGAATCTTTTCATTAAGATTCTACACACAAGTACTCCATTGTGTGACAATGTGGAGCAAAGTTTTTGAAGTTTTTTGCAAATGTATTAAAAAGAGAAAACTAATATTAGGCTGAAGAAATGCACCACTCCTGGTGAAAAACATCCAATCAGATCCAGGAGGAGGGTTTTAGTGCTGTCAATCAATGTTGCTCAACGTGTTAATGGAGGAGAAGCAACTTACCGTTGCGTTTGTGTGCATTTGTTTTTAATACCTGGTGGGGACGATTTTCCTGACACATAAATGTTGTGGGGACCCATTGCTCCTTGTGAACAATCATCATCGATGGCCAAGTACCTTAGCATTCATGGCAAGCTATGTTGTGATGAACCAACTGTAGAGCAGCAGAGAGCAAGGGGAGACAGTGAGCACTGCAGTGATTGGCAGCGCTAAGACCTGCCCCCTGGCTCTGATTGGTTGTTTCTGACTGAGTGGTATATTCTGTGTATTCTGAAATTAATAATGGGAGCACTGAGAGAAGGCAGAGCAGCTTGATTTTTCACAGGTTATCTGACTTACTCTCATGAAATTATGATGATTTTATACAGAAAACATAGTTTTATATATATGCATGGAGGGTTCCACCCCAAATCCAGCACCCTGAGACTGAACACAAGCCGTAAGGAAGGAGGCAGAGGACTAGTGAGTGTGAGAGCCACTGTCCAGGATGAAACATCCAAGATTCATAAATACATCAAGGACAAAGCCTCAATGGACAATATGCTCAGCGAATGTCTCAGGCAATGGGGAACAGAGGATGAGGGGCTAGAGGTTCCATCATGGGAGAACAAGCCCCTACATGGGATGTACCACCGACAAATAACTGAAGTGGCTGATATCAGGAAATCCTACCAATAGCTAGACAAAGCTGGACTCAAGGACAGCACAGAGGCTCTCATCCTGGCTGCACAGGAACAGGCCCTAAACACCAGAGCAATAGAGGCTCAGATCTACCACACCAGACAAGACCCAAGGTGTAGATTGTGCAAGGAGGCCCCTGAGACAGTCCAGCACATAACAGCAGGGTGCAAGATGCTGGGAGGGAAAGCGTACATGGAACGACATAACCAGGTGGCGGGCATAGTGTACAGGAACATCTGTGCAGAATATGGACTGGAAGCCCTGAGATCGAAGTGGGAAACACCCCCAAAGGTGGTGGAGAATGACCGAGCTAAGATCCTGTGGGACTTCCAGATCCAGACAGACAAGATGGTGATGGAGAACCAACCGGACATTGTGGTGGTGGATAAAGAACAGAGGAAAGCCGTTGTGGTGGATGTAGCAATAACAAGTGATTACAACATCAGGAAAAAGGAGCATAAGAAACTGGAGAAATACCAGGGCCTCAGGGAGGAACTGGAAAAGAACTGGAAGGTGAAGACCACAGTGGTGCCTGTGGTCATCGGGGCCCTCGGGGCAGAAACCCCCAAACTGGAGCAGTGGCTAAAACAGATCCCAGGAACAACATCAGACATCTCAGTCCAGAAATGTACAGTACTAGGCACAGCCAAGATACTGCGCAGAACTCTCAAGCTCCCAGGTCTCTGGTAGAGGACCGAGCTCAGAGGATGAAAGAGAGAGAGGAGACCACCCGCAGAGGGTGAGAAGGGAATTTTAATTTATATATATATATATATAATATATATATATATATATATATAAATATAATTAAAATTAAATATATATATATATATATATATATATATATATATATATATAATAAATATAAATATAAATTAAATATATATATATATATAACATGTTTTATAAATTACATACTGCAGCTTTAATCTAATTGATCATCTGCAGAACGACTTTGAAATCGATGCTCACATATGGTCTCTGTGAAATCTGACTGAACTTGAGCTGTTTTGCAAAGAATGGGAAGGGACAAACAAAAAGATATGCAGGGACATATCCAGAAAGACTTCCAACTTTGGAATATTTTTATTTTTATTTATTTTTTTTTACAAAGTACAAACTTAGGCAGCTGCTGCAAATGCATTTTGCACTTTTCATATTTTAATTTGTGTAAAAACAAAAAAACCCCATAAAAATCTTGTATCAATTTCCACTTATTTTAATATTATGCAGTGACATGTTGGTGTGTCATAGAAAATCCTGATAGAATTCGTAGAAGTTTGAGGTTCCACAGTAAAATGACCTTGCTCGGTGCACAATGGCTCAGATGTTAAGCAGAAAACACCCTTTATGAGCCAGTGCCTGTCTGAATGAATAAGGTATGGTGGTGTTTAACCCCACCATATGAAGAGTGTAGCTCCAATCTTAATCCAGATATTTCCTAGTATATTTTAGGACGTTACTACTCCAACAGAGTTTATAATTTGCAATCTCTCCATGTGTTTAGAAGGGACAAAGACCAAAGATTATGAAATAAAGTCAATCCCAGTTTTGTGGAGTTACACTTATTAGTCAAAGTCAGCATGTATGTTGGTGAAAGCTTAGATATGACCAGTCGTGTAAGAATGAGGCTTTGTTAGATTTTCTTTTCTAACAAGAGCCTTAAGGTCCAGCAGTAACATCAGCATTATCATATCATGGTTGATACGTAATGAGTGTGTGTGTGCGTATGTGTGCATGTGTGTGCGTGTGTTCGTCCGTGCGCGTGTGTGTAGGTGTGTGTGAAGTGTTGCAAGCTGTTATATTTTCTGTTATATTTTGAAAGTGCTGGTTAAAAATTTAAAAGGTAAACTGTATTATGTAAATCCTTTTATCTTTTCATCAAGAGATGTGCAGATAAGAAGTTTTATAATGTGAGTTTCATGCATCCAAAGTCATTCATCTCATGTGTTCTTTGTTTTTCATGGTGTGCTGGAAGTCGACATGTTGACAGAGTAAGTCACTTTTCTTGTTTGTTCCATTTGTTATAATATATTCTGAACACTAATTTACTGCCTAGCTCTTGTTTAAGATTTTTTGGGTTATTATTAATTGAAAGGGAAATGGCTTAGTTAGACAATTTGACTAGTTCTTTTCACAGAATGTAACAACCAGAAAAAGGATTGAACAGAAAGAAGACTTTTTGCATCCTATTACGATATCTGTAAGCAGAGTATTACTTGGCTTAGCATGAACATTTCAGGGTTGCCATAAACTGGAAGACTTTGACATTTCATTTATATTTCATTCATTCTTGTTCTAAAGAAAATTCACATTTGATCCAAAAGAGGGAATTGATAACCCTGCCATGATCATCACAGACTTCACAGGTATGCAGTTTTTTTTTCTTCAAACTGCTGTACAACACACCATAAAGAAGACTTACCCTTTTAAACTGAAAATGTTTTCCTCTTTTAAATCAGACTCTGTGTGGATTCCCAGGCCACGCATGTGTGTTCTTAAAAGAGAAGAAGGGGCGAGCTATGGCTTCAACTTGCGGGTGGAAAGAGATCGCCATGGACACGTGATTAGAAACGTGGTGCCAGGGAGCATCGCAGCACGCGGTGGCCTTCGAGATGGAGACAGACTTCTAGAGGTCAACAACTGCTACGTTGATGATGTTCCCCACGCTGAGGTAAGGTCACATTCTCCTGAGGTCACTCACTCTTGACTTGAGGCAAATCGTACTTTCTATCTTGATCTATTAGGTTGCTAGGAAGATTAAGCTTAGTGGACAGCTGTTATGCATGTTGGTGCTGGATGGCGAGGAGTATGAGCAGGCTGTGGCAGGAGGTCAGGACCTCAGATTGTTGTCAAGGACCCTCAACGAAGAACCCTGCAAGCCACCCAGACTCTGCCACATCACCAAGGAGCCTGGCTCAGGTCTAGGTATCAGCTTTACTGCCTTGGAAGGTAACTCATCTCCTGGCAATCACCACCGGTCCAATGTTCAAGATCAGATAGCTGTTATGTTGAGGTTGGCTGATTTGCCTGTGTCTGCATCGAAGGAGAGAAAGGTCGTTTCTCAGTGAACCTGGTGAAAGGTGGTGCGGCTGACAAGGCGGGAGTCCGTAAGGGAGATCACCTGGTGTGGATGAACGGAGTAATGGTGTCCCACCTTACACACTCTGCCCTCAGTCGAATGGTTTGTGCTACGTGAGATGATGGTATAGTAGTATGATACTATAAATTCAAAAATGATCGTTTCCATTTTGTCATAGATGAAAAAATGCGGAAATAGCATCACAATCCTGGTGATAGATTGTGAGAGTGAGAGGATCTACATGCAGAGAAAGATGCCCATTTTGCCCGCCATGGCTGTGGCCAACAAACTGCCCTTTGGAGCCAGAAAGCTCCTCCTAATCTCTGGGCCAAAAGGATATGGATTTCTTCTCCGGCTGGAGAAGACGCCATCAGGAAACACTTGTGAGAGGAAGAAAATGGTGCAAGCTGAAATTTAAGGGAACCTTGCTTGCCTTTCTGAGGTTTAGGTTTATTTTATTCAACAGATCATGTTCTGCGTGAGGTGGACAGCGGCAGTCCAGCAGAGAGGGCAGGTGTGCAGGATGGAGAGATCCTGCTGGAGGTCAATGGAGAGTCAGTGGATTCGCTCAGACACGATGAGATTGTGGAAAGAGTGAGACTAAGTGGAAAGCAGGTCTTCATCACCACAATCAGCCAGTCTGGGTTAGGATTTTACAACCAGGTGAGAATCCCTTATCTTATCCTCGACAGGGTCTAGAAGTCTTGGGTAATCCTGAAATTACAGAGACAGACTTTCTTGGAATTTCTCAAACTGACCTAAAGGAATAGGTCAGTTTTTATTTAAAATATTATCTTCTGTTTAAGAAAAGATTATAAGAAGGCCATTTAACATTTGTAACAAACTGCCAACAACAAAGTGCCTGAAGATCCATTTATATTCTGGACCCGCTTGACCTTGTTAGGTGGCCCCAGTATCCAGGACCTACCGTGAAAATATCACCAGTTCAAATACATGTTGGGTACCAATTTATGGTTGAATGATTCAGTCATAACCATATTGTCAAACAATTAAAGCTCAAAACTGTCATGAAATGGGTTGATGGTGGTGAGGGTGGATGTGGCAGGACCCAGGCAGCAGTGCAAAATGATTCTTTTAATGGTGATCTCAAAGGGTACAAAAGGTTCAGGCAGCACAGGCGAGCAATAAGGCAAGGAACTGAAGCACTGGTAGCAACTAGAGCAGAACTAGACAAGAGACACGACATAAGACAAACCATAACAAGGAAGGATCCGACAAGGAGCAGGGGAACAATCAAGGGCAAAACACATAGCCACGGGGACTAAATTAACTAAAAAAACAACACAGAAACCTAAATCCTCACACAAACAGCCAACTGACCAATCCACCAACAAACAAACAACTAACAAATCAGGAAAATGGGCTACAAACTAACCCACTATCCTTCTTTACTATGCAGTCTTGTTTATTTTTGGTAGGAGGAAGACAATTTTGAGATTAACCAACCAAATAAAAATGACTGACCAACCACCAGAATAACAGTGCAACCAACCAACAGCCCAGCATATTAACCAACCAGCTAACCAACCATCCAAACAATTAATAATTTTTTTAAATAGGCTGTACAGAAAATTTGTAAAAAGTTGCCAAACCTCAAACAGAAACTTTGTGAAACTGAAAATAGTTACTCAGATACTGAATAACTATTACTGGTGATCACTTTATAACTTTGCAGAAGAGTGTGTTTCCCTTAAATTAAAATGAGACAATTGGCAAATGAAAGGATCGGCACAGAGTTCAACAACTGATTTCCCAGCACCGTAACTTATGTTCACACCACATTTACTTCCCATTCTTAATTTTCTTCCTACAGCTGGGCTTGTCTCCTCTTCTGTTCTGTGACAGCGAAACAGCTGAGAAAAAAATGGAGGAAATAAATGTTGAGCTATCTCCAAAGGGAATCAACGGTCCGAGCGGTTCTAGACTCTGCACAGTCGAAAAAGATCCGCTTGGATTCGGCTTTCGTCTGGACTCTCTCCCGCAGAGACGTGGGACTTTCATCAGTGAGGTGGGAACCAACACTTTTGTACCTCTCAAGCACCTGGGCTCACAAGTGCAGATGAGTTTTTTAAGACTGACAATTCCCTTCTGCTGTAGGTGGGTTCTGGAGGTTCTGGACAGAGAGCAGGACTGGCTGTGGGAGATGTTGTGTTGGAAGTTAATGGCAAAAATGTAGAAGAGAAATATCTGGCTGATGTGATTGCTCTGGTGAAAAATGGAGGGAGCTGTATTTTTTTATTAGTTATGGACCGAACAAGCTATGACAAACAGAAAGAGAGACCAGCATCTAATGCCACCGACAGTGAGGTGAGGGAATCAAAAAAAACCAACAATGATCAATTCACAGCCATTATTGAGCACTACATTAACTATGCACTACTGTTTTATTTCGGCAGGAAAAAGACGATTTTGAGATTTCATTTTTGTGAGCATGAACAATTTTGGAGACTTTCCCCAGCACTATACTCCTGTTTGAAGACTTTATAAAGAGAGCTGAAGATGACAAAAAACGTTTGGTGTTGTCTTGGCAAAGGGACCTCTGTCGCAAATCCAAACAAAACTGACAAGATAAGCTAAAAATGAATTAACAGCATGGTATTTGTGATGGCACGAGAATGCCATTGTGTTCAGTATTATAGGTTAAGGAGAGTTTTGGTCTGATAAATTACCTCGATTTAATATAGCACAAGAATTTCTTCGCAGCAACCATCTGAGGAAACAAACACTTCACACGTTGGACAACAATTTATTAAAAGCGATTATAAAAGTAGTAAATATTTGAAAGAACTCTGGGAAAATTATATAGCAGCATTTTTTGAGATTGTAGCAAATAAGGTGGTGAGCACCTCTAGTGTTTTTTTTTACTCTGTTATTAAATGCATATGTCTTCAGCTTAGCTTGTGTTATGTAACTGATATTACAGATGCTGTTGTGTAAAATTACAATAAATAATTACATTCCTTCACCAAAGGTTTGACTATTTCAAAAACTATATTATTCTGATATTACGGTACATGTATATATATTATCGACTATTTTGTCCCCCCACGTTTAACTACTTCCACCTTTTCAAAGTCATCATTTGACTTTAGATCTGGTCAAATAATCTCTTGTTTGACTTCAGTGGTTGAAATCTGTAATCTTATCTCATCTTATCTCAGCTGAAGCTAAAAGTGCTAGTGCTTAATTTTTTTTAAATTTATTGTCAGCATAGAATCGGGAAGGTCAGATATCTTTTCCAGCATTAGAAACTGATTTGGTGTTAACTTTTCAGCACAGAGACTGTAACAGGGGTCAGTACAAGTTTTACTGGACCAATGTGGGCCCCTGATTAGAGATGCTCGCAGATGTATGCATTTTACTTTAAAAGTTATCGGTACGTGTTATTTTTGTGTATCATTTTCATCCTTTTTTTGTTTAAAACTTTTATGTGCAAATTAAACCATGATTTTTATTTTCTTTTGTGTGTATTGTTGAATTAGGTACTACGACTTTCGCAAAATGTTCAAGAATCACAAGGACAGTTTTTGTTTGTTTGTGTTTCACGTTGTGAATAATAGTGGAGATGTCATCAAAAGTAAATAAACGTTTCAACAAGTCTGTAAAAAATTAAACTGAGCAATGAAACGTGTTACTATAGGGTTTTTTTTTAAACAAGCCACCAATACTGGAAATGGAAAGAGGACAAATACTGTAGGAACATTTTACGTCCAGACGATGGCAGCAATGAGAGGTAAATGGTTTCTCTACAGGCGGCAGCGGGGTCAGCTGGAGTCAGTGGCGTTTCAACTGGAGGTGCCGTTCGGTGGGCTACTTCACGTCTACAAACGCTCCAACATGTCACAGACTGTGCAGAAACTGGTTGCTAAAGTACCTGTTCTTGTTGATGGTGAGTTATTTTTCTTTCTGCGATTTAAATTTACTATAGGACGAATATAAGTTGTTCAATCTTCCTTAACAACGATCAACGAGGATGATGCTATGTTGACCTAGCCTTCAGATGAGTGAAGCGGATGTCAGATTAAGTGTTTTACAGTCTTACAATACAGTTATTGGATGTAGTTTATCATTGCCCTTGTTGTTTTAACCCGTTAAATTGTGGTTTATCTGCATAAGTCCAGTTTTTTCCTTTTATTGAGCAGAAGACAGTAAGCTGAACCGTTAATGTTGCCTAGCAACGCCGCGATTCAAACTACATCACCGTTCGAGGCCTGAGCTGACCCGGATGTATGTCTCTCCTTACAGCGGCTAAACCTCACCTACAAACCTTCTGGTATTATGCTCGGATTGAACTGGTGCCCCCGACCCCCCTCGAACTCCCCAGAGCCGCTTTGGGAGCTGCAAGCCTGTTCAACATCTTCCGCCTCAGTCGGATCACTGTCGGGGTGCGTAAGAACCATGGCAACAAACCCTATTTAGGTGTCTTTATCGAGGCCGTAGCAAAAATCTTCATGGGACGTCCATGTCGAAGCTATTTCTTTTGAAGGAACGATACAACAGCTTTATTTTAGAATCGGATAAATCTAATGACAAGTTCTTTGTCTGCTTTTTTTTTTTTTTTTTTTTTTTTTTTTTACGCTGTTGCTCTTTAGTTTCTGTACATTCTTTACATTAATATTTTTAAGCCCAGCCAGTTCCACACAGAAAAAATACCCACAGCTGAAATCAGTTCATCTTCCCCCCCCCCCCCCCTTTTTTTAGAGCTCAGTCCTTATTGACATGTATAAAATTACAGCTGAAGTCCCAGAATATGTTAATTAATTAAAATTTGAATGTCCTGAATTGGCACATGGGTCTGCAGTGGCTGGATTTTAGGACTTCATGTGGAGTATCTCTGTTCCTCCCCCCCCGCCCCCCCAGTCATTTCATCCTAAATAACACAACAAAACACCTATGAGCCATAATTATTTATAGTTGAACCTTAACTGCATGGCTGCCTTGTTTATTAATACAACTTTTGTGTTTCAGGAAGTTATGAGGAATGGAGTGGTGGCCACTGAAATTATGCTGTGGTTCTACATCGGAGAGTGCTTTGGCAAACGTGGTCTGATTGGCTACAAATTCTGATATTTTTGGACTGATGTTTATTTTTTTACCCTTTTGAGCAATCTATGCTCAACGTACTGTTCTAGGAACTAATAATCTGTTATCTATTGTTTGTTTCAAACTTGTTGCATCTTGTGTTTATGGACATGTTTTAATGTAATCTGCTCACCTTTTGTCCTACTATAAAGTCTTTGTTCCAAAATTAAAGAATATAAGAGTATGTTTATTTTTCCCTCCCTTTTGAGCGTTCTATGGTCAACTTACTGTTCTAGGAACTAATAAATTATCTATTGTTGCCTCTTGTGTTTGTGACTTTAATGTAATTTGCACACCAATTTACCTGTTCTACTATAAAATCTTTGTTCCAAAACTAAAGAATATAAGAGTAAGATCTGTTTTAATTTATTTACAATTGGGATAATTAATAAAATTTGTGTCAGATGTAAATATTGTTATGGATGTATTTCATACAAGTTACTTTTGAAAATATAGTTATATGGAATAAAGATATAGTTTAGTCCCAAACTGGACCATGAAACTGGACAATGATCACAGAAACATCAACTTTAAAGTATTATTTTGTTTTAACTCTTGATATTAAATTTAAGTATTTGTAAAACCTGATGGATTATTTTTATTAGATCCTCATAAGATCCAACAGCTATCAGTTTATTTTACTTTTACAGTGACTAGAGCCTATAGTTTGTTCTTTTTGCACATAACTAAGTATAGAAACATTGAAATTTGATAGTATGATAGATCCGTTACCGACTAAGCTTTACTTACTACGTAATAATTATTTTTAGTGCGCTTTCTTCTTCCAGGCAGCAGGGGGCGTTCGAAGTATTGCCAGCCTTCAAGGGTCAGTCTTTAAAAGCGATTCAGTTTTTAAGTCTTCACTGACTGCTAATAAAGTAATAAAACTAATTTGGTCAGATTAGAAAAATTGGACCAAAAAATAAAACTTCTAAGCACATTTAAGTAAAAATACAAATTTTGATATATTGCAAAATTCTAGAAGATACTCATTGTGCTTGAGTCCATTTAATTTCTAGCATTGTATATAATATTTGATCTGGAATCACCAATAACACGTCATGTATTTAGTTCTTCATTTAGAACCATCAATGCTTTTTATTCTTTTTTTTGCAAAAAGTTTTCTTCATATCAATTATATAATTATGCTGTAAAACTTACATAAAATTAAATAGGAGTTAGTTCAAGTGAAAATAAACTTTCAGGGCTCTGAATCGATGCAAACGTTATCAAATAACAGGGAACCAAACAATGAAATGACAATGAAGCACTCTTCTGAATGTACTAAAAGCATAAAACCAAAACAACTTTTACTGCAGAACTCATACGTTTGAAAAGAGTGATCAACATATTAAAAAAAAAATCACAATTATAAAATATGACTGGTCTCACATAGCTTTCGATTAAACAGCTGGAGCTGATTACGGTGTAAATTGTGCGTAATAGATGTGAGGGAGAAACTATTTGCGGATTGTGTGTAATACATGTCACCTTCCTGGTTATGCTTACTTCACACTAGCACATTGTAAAATTATATATATAAGCTGATCCACATGTTGATTTTGCATTTCAATATTGATTCAGTAAGCCAGGTTTAAAATGTGATTTAACAGCCCAGTGTCAAATCTAATACGCTAAGCGATGGTGTTGAGTTAAACAAAAAAAAACACATTCTCCTTTAAACATAACTAGTAGAACTTCATTAATGTGGTTTTGCTATAATTATACATTCCTTTAAAAAACACACACTTGTATGCTAGATAAAACACAACATGTGGATTTCACATGACATCAGAGTTCACTTGACGTTGCAAATCTTCACAGACGTTCCAACTCCGAAGCCCGGATAGACGGGCTCCACAAACATGGTCTGAAACCTGTGCAGGAGCGTCATGGAGCTGCTGCCTATGCTGTAAAACGCCAGCACCCCTGCCGTGTGGTCCAGGTACACGCCTATCCTGGGTGAGTGCGGCCCACTGACGGTTTTGTCCACCCGGTTGTGCCAGGCGGAGTATCCTGTGTCGGAGCAGAGGAGGCTCCAGGACTTGTCGTTGTATCCCAGCAGGCACAGCGAGCCCTTGCCCTTCCGGCTGATGCTCCGGTAGGCCACGCCGATGGAGAACTCCCCGCTCCACTCGATTTCCCAGTAGTAGCGACCGCCGGACAGCGCCTCGCGGCACAGCACCTGGGCGAAGCTGTCGAACCTCTCCGGGCTGTCGCTGTAGGGCTGCAGGTCTCTGGTGCGGATGACCTTCCTGCTGCCCTCGGAGATGTAGAGCTCTTTGTAGGCGGTGATGGGGTCCAGCTTCAGCTGGCAGAAGTCTGATGAGGAGAGCCGACATTTTCAATGATTCCTCAAGGATCAGACTGCAGCAAGATTCAGACAAAAAAAATGTAGGAGGTTCTTACATTTGATAAATCAGCTCTGGTCTTTGGCTCTGGAGGAGAGTATTGTCACCGCCATCTCTTTACCTGAGGACCAAAAACACTGGTGAGTCACTCTGAGCATCACACACCAACTCAAATGCCTCTGATGCTTTGCTGATGTGCTTGATGCTGATATCAAACTGAAGGTACCTTCATTTTATGCCACAGAGTGAAGTGCCTGTATCCACCCCTTAGTCATTACTTGCTGAACCATTGTTTGCTTTCAGTACAATCTGACTGAATTTCAGTCAGATTCGATGGATAACATCTGTAAGCATTTTCATGCTCGGTAACAGATTATAAATTCGTTTTAAACCTCAATTTTGACTGGGTTTTCTGAAACGTATTTGATCCAGGGAGTGCAACGATGAATGACCCAGGTTTTCCTTAATTTTGGAAGCTCAGCGTTGGTGATATTCACATGACAAACATGTAATTTGTCACGGAAGATCTGAAAATCAGCCACTGTCTCCATTTGCTCTGATTAGCTCAGTCAGAGTAAGTGACTTTTAAATCTGCAGTATGTAACTCTGATATACATATCTGTTTTTTTACATTTTTGTTAAAACTGTTACTATGTTGTGACATTATATGATTAGATTAGATGATCTGTGAAAAACATTGAGCTCCTCTGCCTTCTTCCAGTGCTCTTTACAGAAATATACAGCTTGGTTAGAAACAACCAATCAGAGCCTTAGTGCTGTAAACTATGCTTGTGTACGCGCTGCTCACATCCTCCATTTTTTGTTCTCTGCCAGGCTTCTGACAGCAGAGTCTGGTGAATTCTCAGGCTAGACAGCATGGCCACCATTGACGGCAGATAAACTGTTTTCCTGAAATGGTAAGTTGTTGCTCCACCATTAGCACATGTAGCAGCACATACACAAGGTTGACTGACAGCGCTAAGACACTACACCTGACTCTGATTGGCTACTTTTCACCAGGAGCGGTTCACTTCTTCAGACAGCAATCGTAGGAGTGGGAGGAGGTGAAGGAGTTATTTTTTTTTTTAACAGATTATCATATTACAGTTTTCCTGGAGAATTAATTATTTCCCAGGATGACGCTGCCACCACCATGTTTCATAAGCGGGAACATTGTTTTGAGGCCATCTTAGCCCCGTCTGACCAGAGCACCTTCCTTTGCATACTGGCTGCCTCCTTGGCATGGCTTGTGGCAAATTGCAAAGACAACTTCTTACGGCTTTCCTTCAACAAAGGCTTTCTTTTGTCGGAAGACCTGATTTGTGCATGACTAATGGCTGCCATGGCGACAAATGCTCCAACATGAGCTGTGGATCTCTGCATTGCACATTGAAACACATAAAATCTGAGTGGATTTGCGATGTGCGAAGTAGCTCAAAGGGAGTGAATATGTTTTTTCCAAAGGCTGTATGTTCATTTATGGAGCATCAGTTGTGCAGTTTACGTGCTACAGCTCACAGACATGATAACATCAAACTAAATAATAATTAACCTATGACAGTGCTCACCCCTGCTTCTTCTGTCCAATGTCCGGCTCTCCGTCGTGTAAACTGGGACCTCATTCACTGTAAAAACAGCAAACTGGGTTTAAAAACCCAGTTTGCTGGGTTTTTACACATTGTGTAAATGTTTCAGTCACTGAGATCCGACCTGTTTTGGAAATCTTGAGCAGCTCCTCCCTGCCGAATTCCTCGAGGCGCTCCTTGATCTCCGCCACAGCCTTCCTGACGGCGGCAAAGGAGAAGTCGGGGTTGACGGTCACCTTGGGAATGAAGCCGTCATCGGTTGGTGTGCACAGGTAGTTAAAGTTCTGGTGGGAGGAGGAGGCAAGCGAGAAAGAACGTCTCAACCAATTTGCTCAGAGATCTCGGTCAAAATCTGAGAAAATAAATAAAAAGCGCGTCGCACCTGCAGAAAGTGGATGTGGTCTTCGGTGCTGTAGAGCTGCTTGAGGCCGGTCTCCTTCTTCTTGAGCTCATCGATCTCCTGCTCTAGTCGCTCGATCAAAGCTTCGGCCTGGTTGAAAGCCGCCTTCTCGTTGATGCCAATCAGCTTGGTCACCTCCGACCTCATCCTCTCGATGGAGCGAATCATGTCCTCAAACATCTTCTGGCTCTCCACCATGGCTCTCTGGGCTGAGTTCTGCGAGGAAAAATAGCTTGGAGGTGAGATTTGGTCCAAACTGTAAAATTACTATGCAGAAATAAAAGAAGACAAAGTACACTCTACCTTAAGTGAATCCACAGCAGTCTTGAGTTCCTCCAGCTCCTTTACCCTTTCCTGGCATTTTTGCTTAATCTCAGCTTGGGAAACTCCCAACAGTTTCTGGAAAATAAAGGAGGATTACAAATGTATCCTCTATGCTACAGTTTTTTTAGGCATCCCTCCCACCCTGATAACTGTACACTATTATCCTCCTTTATTGCATTATGCAATGTTGCAGTAAATAACTCAAAACAAGCAATATTAACTCAAATTGGGACAGAGATCAGGAGTTCTTGAAATGCGGGGGATAAAGCCTGGATCAGGACTGGCATTCTTTCTCATCAGAGAATATATCTGGGGAGGCCCTTTGGCAGGCCGGACAAAACCGCGCTCAAAGAAGCTTCTTAGGCCGGCCCGCTTTCATCTCAGAGGGAGCAGAGGGGAGAGAAAAAAAAAGGTCTGAGGAGGAATTCCGGTCATGTCAGGAATGCGAAACTACGGCTAAGGAGACGTTTCAAGGTGCACAGTGGTAGAATAGGAGGTTTCTAATTCAGCTTCTACTCAAACCCGCCGGCCCCATTCTCTCCAAGATAAGCTTGAGGAATGTGGGGAATCTAGGAAGGGAGGGGGATAACATAAGAAGACGGGGGGGGATCAGGTTGTAAATCTTTGCATGAGAGAAGCCAGGCAGCCCGTGGTTGTAGATGTTGCAATTACTTCACCATGGGCTAAATATATATATATATATATATATATATATATATATATATATATATATATATATATATATATATATATATATATATATATATATATATATATATATATATTCCCCGCCTGCTATTAAACCTCTCCTACTGTGTATCAGTCACACAGTGGAACATCTTCCCACTGCAGTATCTGCTGACAACTCTTATCTGCCCCACATTGTTTTACAGGCCGTGTCATCCCATGAGTCATTGCGCTACTCAATGCCAAAGTGAGATTGAAGCGAGGTGTTGTCTGCCTTCACTCCCTGACATTCCAGTCCCGTCGCAGGCCCCACTCCCACAGGTGGGAACCGACTGCGCGAAAGGCAAGGCTGCGGTTTCTGTGTGTTTATCCCTGGTTTTTAGGAAGGTGTGTGAGTGAGTGTGAGTGAGTGAGTGAGTGAGTGAGTGAGTGAGTGAGTGAGTGAGTGTATACGTGGGATTGTGGTGAGAAGTTTAAGACACACCCCCCGGGCTAATCAGAGAGCTGGGTTTGTTTTGGCGGCCCTGAATGCCGGCCAGGGAAGCTGATAGCATTGGTGAAATGGGTCAAAGTCCAAGCAGCAGTCCCAGGAGGCTGGGGTGAAAACGAAAAACTTAATACGCTGCTTGCTTTCACTCAAGTGAACACACAAAGTTTGACTTCATCAATCACCATGGAGCTGAACAAAACCACATCGAGCTTTCTACCAAAGCAGAACGTCCTACCTGCTTCTCGCCCCTCTCTGCCTCGGCGGACACGATGTCGTGGCCTCTGTGTTCACTGACGGTGCAGATGGCACAGATGCACATCTGGTCCGTCCGGCAGAAGAGCTCCAGGGACTTCTGGTGCTGTGGGCAGATCTTCCTGTCCAGGTTCCCGAGCTCATCCACCAGCTTGTGCCTCTTGAACGTGGCCGACTCGTAGTGTGGCCTCAGGTGCTTCTCGCAGTACGACGCCAGGCAATTCAGGCATGACTTGACTGCCTTGAGTTTCTTCCCCGTGCAGAAGTCGCAGGGCACGTCGTTGGTTCCCGCATAGACATTTGCCTGCGACGCGCTCAGGTTGACGTTCAGCCGCTCTTCTTGATCTTCTCGGCCACCATGGTGAGGGTGGCATTGGGTCGCAGCACGGGCCTCTGGGTGAATGTGATCTTGCACTGGGGACAGATGTAGATCCCGGTGTAGTCTGCTTCGTTCCAGTAGCCATCGATGCAGTCCATGCAGAAGCTGTGGCCGCAGGGGATGGCCACAGGGTCCCTGAGGAGACTCTGACACAGGGAGCAGCTGAAATAATCAGGAGACGTGTGGTCGGCCATAGTGACGGTGCTCCAAAGCCGGTCAGACCTGTGGAAAACAGACAGAGAGAGTGCCAGAAGTGGATAGAGCGTTCGCTGAGTGTGCGAGAGAGCCCGCCCTCAACGGTGTGGTACAGCCTGCCAGGGACAGGATCTACTTGTATTTCTAAATTCCAGAGGTTATTGATTGAAAGCAGGCGAGGCCCCTCCCCCTCTTTGCCGTGAGTACATGGAGCCCTGCCCAGCTCAGATAAGAAAGTTGAGCAAGAAGCGAGCGAGAGGGAAAAAAAAGAAACAAAGTGGAGATGAGAGCAATGGAAGGAGAATGAATGAAATGCAAAAAACAAAATCTGCTACATTTAGTCGGGGAGGGGAAGGAAAACGTTTCCTTTCTCCCAGCAGCTTCCTCTCTTCCCAAATTCCTCACGAGGCTCATCTGTGGCGGGTTGCGCACACACGTCCCGGCAGCTGCATTTCCACCTATTGTTGTCACACAGAATCACCATTGTCTTACACCGGGTATAGTTCGACAAACATTAAAGCTGCCTGAGGTACTGTAGAAATTTCAGGGAGGATGGTGGCCGGGGGGGAACCACCCAATAAACAAACACAGACACTCTGAGCTCAAATGAACCAACAAGAATCTTTCAGAAAAATAATTGCTACTCTTGTTTTTTTTTTTTTTGGTTTAAAAAAAAAATACAATAGCAAGAATACAAAAATACAAGAATTTTTTTAAAAAAAAAAAAAAAAAAAGAAAAGTCATGTAACTTGCTATGAAATTCAGAATTAGAATATTTCCACTGCTACCGGTCTAACCGGTCTGGTCACTCCGTGGAGCAAAGTATGACTGTAGAGGTGTGTGTGTGTGTGTGTGGGGGGGAGGTATTTGCTAGGCAGCAGAAAGAGAAACAGTTATGCTTTACATGGATAATGGAGACACACAAGTATGATTACACACACACAATTACACAACACAAACAACATTCCTGTCACATCCAGGTGTGTTGCAATGGATGGTTTCTGTTACGCTGCACGTTTCATTCAGGTTACGTCACATGTTCTGCAGTAAAAAAAAATGTATGGTCACCCTGACTCACATTTTATTATTTAACACAAGATGGTGGTAAAAATCCACCTGGAGACCCTGATTTTGAGCGAGAGGTGTCTGATGACATTCCCTTAGTAATTCACAAAAAGTCTATTGCTATTCAGTGTTTACTCTCACACCATTAATGCACAGCAGAAACAGATTCATTTAGTTTTAGTTTTTTTTAAAGGTGCATCAAATTTTCTCACTGACTCGGAGTGATCCAAAACTCTAACGTGGGTTCAACCGAGTAAAAATCGCCTCCTCACCATTCAAATGTTGCTTTATGTCATCCACTTGGTAGTTTCACCTCTCCATATTTGGCCAGGTTTCTGATAAGCCAGTTTTCCTTCCTTCCTCACGAGGAAACCAAACAGTCTGTACTCACAGATTGAACAACCTGTCAGTGGAGGAGTGTTTAAAAGAAATGCAGTTTCTTTAAGAACATGCAGCTGAAACAAGATGATTATGAAAAATGCACAAAACCTTTTTGACACTAGATGTGTCATGTTTTAGATCACGATAAATTATTTCTATTGATTAAATGCCAGAATGATAAGAGAATTTTTCAAGAGAATATTTAAAACACTTATTTAAATTCAGAAGTTTGCTTTTTTTCCTCTCCTTACTACATGTCAGAAATGCCTTTGCATGGCGTTACTTCTATCAAACAGTTTTGGTTTCCTTTCAAAAAATCCTCACAATAGCTTGCAGGAATTTTTTTGGCCCATTCCTTCTGACAGAACTGGTGGAACTGGGTGAGGTTTGTAGTCCACTCGCTCATGGACCACTTTTCAGCTCTTCCCACTAATTTTCTAAGGGTCTGTAAGGGCTGAGCATACTTGCACATAATTTTATGATCAGACGAAGAGCACTTTCAGTGTGCCAGACTTGTGGACATCCACAATTCTTGTTTTAATATCTTTGTAAATTTATCTCTCAATTATGCTTAGTGTTTGAGCTGTTGCCTAAAAATACATTCAAAAGTGGTCCTCTAACTCGTATGAGGACCTCGCCTGAATCCTTTTCATTTTTTAACACGTGTATCAAAAACCAAAAAGGGTGCCATCTGTTTTCAGTTTTTCATCTTCCATAAATTGTATCCCTTTTCTTCCCCTTTGATCAAACACCATTTGTCCTCCCCTACACTCGCTCTGCTGCAGAAGACGTACGCCCAGGCCGCCACTGACCTTGGACTGAACTCAAGTTAACTGGAAACTTTCTGCTTCCTTCAACAAATAAGCAGGACTATGCTACTTTTGTCAAAGAGCGACTACATCCTTTATATTTTATATTTATTACGAGACAAGTTCGGAAGTTTAAACAGTTTGGAACTGTTTGGAATGGGATTTTATGGCTTATTTTGGCTAACTCACAACATTTAAGTGAGTGAGGAAACTGGGCCAAACCCAAAACAGCACTTCCATATTCCCAAATTCAATATTGACATCTAATATGTATAAGCAAAGACGTGGAGTAAGTGAAAAATACTTAGTGTTGGTCTTTCTGCATCTGAAATGGATTACGACATGATATGTGGATTCTGATTTTGTCAGATATTCAGCGGCCAGAGTGTAAACTTCAAAGGAAGGCCACCTCAGAGCTTTTGCCCGAAAACAACTGAAGGGAAGCGTGTTCTGGGACACACCTATGTCAGCACAGAAAAGACCTTATGTAAGGAAGTCTTTTGCTTCTTTTTATCTCATAGAAACATTTTTGTTGTCTCAAAATATTTCTGTTTGATACGTCTGAAACAAAATGTCCAAAAGATGAGATAAAATACTTCGCATGGCTAAGACATCTCTCATGAAGAAAGCGGAGCGAGGCTTTTTTCCCCCCTTCTTTCTACTCTGTAAAAATGATTATTATTATTATAATTTTTTTTAATGAGAACAAAGTCCACATTTTGGTTGAAAGTTGCTGAGCGAAGGACAAATCGAAAACATATTAGGTGTGAATATTTGGATCAGGGAGTGTCTCGGTGAGAAAAAAAACAACATTTTGCTCAGAAACTCAGGGTCATCCAAACCAAATAAAGCTGCAGAACAATAACATCCTCCACTCCTACTGGCACTCCCTGACTGAGTGCAGCTGGTCCGTGTGAGATGACAGAGCTAACTTGTGTTAATGTCATGCATTGAAAGTTAATTTGCAATCAGCAGATGTAGCTCAACTAATTTACACATGAAATGTATGCAATCACATTAGACTACTAACTACTGCCATTAAGCCATTCAGCCTAAATTGTGCTACCACGCCACCTTACAAAGCTAATATTTATCAGGGGTTAGTTATGCAAAACATAATCAGGCCAAACAAATTAACATTTACAAATACCAGAATTGAATTTCATGAAAAAAAACAAATTAATGTTCACCATTAATTCCAATTATAGAGAAGAATTCTCAGTGAAATAATCGGCTTCGTTTGGTTTTAGATGTCAGCTGTGGTTCCTGTTGTTTGACACATAACAGACCCTATATAATGCTTGGCACTCTGCTAAGGCCCCGCTGGCCCAAACACAATGGAATCTTTTAAGCAAGCTTTCCTGGCCCTCCTGTTATCTGGGCTATCAAATGTAGTTGCATTCCTTGCTCCATCTCAACGGCACTGAAACTCCATCTTGGCTGGGAGGTGTGCTCACTCTGTGAGATGAATTATATACACAGGAGTTCTTTACATGCAAAAGCAGGATTTTATTTTTATTTTTTTCAGTTTTCTAATTTACAAGGCACTTATCTTGGATTTTAATTGCTTCAAGCTAAAAGAAAAATCAAGCTTAAGAGGTGAATAGTAGAAACCAGGGGGCTTCCTGTCAGAGGGAAATTAGTACTGAAAGAGTTGATGATTAACTGGCTTTGGGGTGAAGGTCAGCATCACACTGACTGAAGAAGACAACAGTACCTTCTAAAGGTATTCATGTCAGCTGTTACTAAAAGCTTGAATACATTTTATCTTGGTTTTATGTGACAGATGAACATAAAGTAGCGCATGTAGGGAGTGGAAGTAAAAGGTTCCATAGGTTTTAAGTGTTTTTGTAAATCAAAATCGGACTAGCTTGGCTTGCCAGGAATCCTGTGTTATCTTCCATTCACTTCACAAATATGCACTGCTTTGTGGCAATCAATCACTCAAAATCCCCCCAAAATACATAGAAGTTCAATGATAAAACATGACAAAATGTGCAGAAGTTCTAGCTTTAGTAATATACATACAAGTTATGATTGGGCTGACGGCTAGTATTGCTAATAGTTACATGAAACCCAACGTAACCATGCTCCAGTCCTAAAACTTACTGGGATGTTTTATTTGATGTGCTCAGTAGCCACACAAATTGCCATTACCGTATTTTTCGGACTATAATCATATACTTTTTCCCCACGCTTTGAACCATGCGGTTTGTAGCCCGGTACGGCTTTTCTGTGGATTTTTCTTCAACCAACAGGGGTGCTTTACCAGGAAGTGAATAATTGGAAGTCAACATTGGAAAGCAAAGAAGAAAGCACTAATTTTAATTTAGAACAAGCACATGCTAGCAGCATGCGCAACAGAGAAATGTTTTCAAACTTATACCCACTCATCATGGAAACAACATCAAGAAGTTCATATGATGGAGCTTTTAAGTTGAAGACTATCGATCTGGCAATATAGATCGATAGCCGCTGCACGAAAACTTGGCGAGTCCATGGTTCGGTGTTGGAGACGCAGGGCTGAGTCCTTGTGGAAAACCGAGAGCGGCGGAGATACCAGCAGCTTATAGCCCAGTGCGGCTTATATATGTACGTTTCCAGTTTTTAAAAAAAAAACCTTTGTGGGTGCGGCTTATAGTGAGGTGCGCTTTATAGTCTGGAAAATACAGTAACAATACCTTCAAACACTGGAGTAAATGGTAAATGGACTGAACTTATATAGCACTTTATCCAATCATTTTTTGACCACTCAAAGCGCTTTACACTAGAGCCACATTCGCACTCACACATTTATACACCGATACGCAGCTCGGTAGGCAATTTGGGGTTGGGTGTCTTGCCCAAGGGCACATCGACATGTGGCAGGAGGAAGCTGGAATCAAACCTGCAACTTTCCGATCACAAGACGACTACTCTACCCACAGAGCCACAGTCACCCACACACAGCACAACCACACTCAAACATGAGAGAGACAGACGAGCAGCCATGCAAACCGGCGCCATCTAGGATCTCTCCCATGTATCCGAGGTCACACATTTATACACCGATATGCAGCTCGGTAGGCAATTTGGGGTTAGGTGCTGTGGCACATGTCAATGTGCCACATGTGGCACATTGACATGTGGCAGGAAAACGCTGGAATTGAATTTGCAACCTTCCGATCACAAGACGACTACTCTATCCACAGAACCACAGTTGCCCAACACAGAGTCAGCTTCAGTAAATGATGTTAATGCTTTACTGGGACACAGATTGCCAGAAGTGCAAATGAACTGTTTATCACTAACTTTTATCCATATTGGTTTGGATTTCAAGGCCAAGGTTGGAAAGAAATCTCTCACTCGGGTTTCTGACATCAGGGGAACAGGTAATTTTCCATATAAACTTACAAATCTAAATATTATTGTACTGTCAAATTTAAAGTAGTACTACATTGGTTAAGAAACAATGAGCTAGTCATTGATATTGAGGTTATTTATTTAAATTAGCTATGTCATTACAAGGAGCAAATAGTTCAGTATAGTTTATTTCTACTGTTGTCACTGATTTGTAAAATCATCCATCAAAGAGCAGAAAATAGGCTCATAAAGAGGTCATGTTGTTTGCACTCTGATTCCAGTAAATATCAGTGCATGACATTCAGGTACTAACCTACTGAAGTCCACTTCAGCGAAGACACACCTCTGGTTTTCTTAGCACTTTATCTCAGTTACGTATAAATGTTTGTTTTCATCCTTTTGCTGATCTTTTTGTAACAAGGAAATTCCAAATTTATTACTCTGACAGCATTTCTTACTTTGTTAAAAATACCTTAACCTAAGGTGGTCTTATTTTTGTAATAATAAATCATTGAAAGACTCAAGTTTTTGTGGTCCCTCACTCAGGAACAACATTTATATCTTTTGATCACACATTTCATTCATTCTCTCTGCACTGTGTAAGAGTTGGACACATTCACTTGTTCCTGTTTCTTACCCCGCCCATGTTTTACTGGTTTCGGCTTAACCAGTTTAGCCTCCCTCTGTTTACTCTATAAAACTTGTGCTTGCACTACCTGTAGGATCACTTTGCCACTGTGCTGACACAAGTCGGCTTCTCTCTCCGTAGCATCTTCTCGGCATACAAAAGTTTTCTTCGCCATGTCTTCCGATCAGGACAGCTGCTACCTCTGTAAGGAATATCTCAGGGATCCCGTGTCCATCCCATGTGGCCACATCTTCTGCTCCATCTGCCTAAAGACCTACTGGGACCATGCAGACCACACTGGCTCATACCTCTGCCCTGAGTGCAGGGTGAGTTACAACAAGAGGCCAACTCCGAGGCGCATGGGAGGCTCACGGCACTCCACCATCCATCGCAACTCTGAGGCCTTTCCACCACCCCCTCCGTCCCCGGATTACAACTACGCCGGACCCCAGGATGTTGGCTGCGACATCTGCATCGGCAACAAGAACAAAGCCATCAAGACCTGCCTGATGTGCCTGGCCTCCTACTGCGAGAAGCACCTTAAGCCCCACTTTGAGTCAGCCACTTTCAAAAGGCACAAACTGGTTGATGAAATTGGCCACCTAGACAGGCAGATCTGCCCACAGCATCAGAAAGGCTTGGAGCTGTTCTGCCGCACCGATCAGATGTGTATCTGTGTGCTCTGTACAGTGAAAGAGCACAAGGGTCATGACATGGTGTCAGCAGAGCAGGAAAGAGCTGAAGAGCAGGTATGTAGACTATAAGTGCAACTAATAAACATGCCAGACTGGTTGGAGACTAACTTTTTGATATCTTGATAATCCAACAACATACTCCGCTTAAAGACAAAGCCTTTAATAATGTAGACTTGTGCAAATTTGGACAATAGTTAACTGTGCAAGGTTGAGCAGGATATGAATCAGATTAAACAATCGGAAAAAACAGCAAGACTCATGTATTGGACATATCTATTGGTCACAAAGACTGTTTCCAGAATAGGCTCAGAGCCGTACCCTGCAACAGCAAGTCTAGCAGCTCATTTGTGGCACTGTGCTCATAATTATTTCCAATTTCTCTCGTTTCAATTTTTAGCAACGTTTGGGCGCCACCCAGGCTGAGATCCAGGAAAAGATTCACGACCGTCTCAAGCAGATGGAGGAGCTGAAACAAGCTGTGGACTCACTCAAGGTTCGTAACCCCCATCATCTATCAGACAGATAAGACCAGTCTAACCACTAAACAATGACAGGAACATTGAATCAGCCACCCCTGACAGCATTCCATCTGAATAGAGTGATGACAGCGTCTTTAAGCTTACTGTAGGGAAAAAAACAAATGATGTTGCAACCGCTTGATTTATATGACAAAACCCCTCCTGTCTCCCGCTGTAGAACTCGGCCCAGAGAGCGCTCCAGGAATGCGAGAAGATGTTTAGTGACATGATGCGCTCCATAGAGAGGATGCAGCAGGAGATGGCCAAGCTGATATCATCAAACAAGAGAGCTGCACTCAACAATGCAGAGGGCCACATGGAGCGTTTGAATCACGAGATTGCCGATTTGAAGAAGAGAGACACTCATATCACTCAGCTGTCCCGCACTGAGGACCACATCCACTTCATCCAGGTAGAAAACAAGAACAGAACACCAAAGAAGTACTTAATCCACCCCTAACCCTAGTTGATGTCAAAAGTGATGCCAATTTTGGTTTGTAGAGTTACCACATGCTGATAGCCCAGACAGAGGCTGAGGAGTTGCCTTCAGTCTCCGTAAATCCCTACTTCACCTTTGGCTCTGTGACCAAGGCGGTCTCCGAGATGAAGCAGCACCTGAATGAATTCAGCAATGACGAGCTGGTGAAGGTCGCCACAACAGGTGAGGCAGAGTCAAGTTCTCTAAGTTTCACTCAACAGTTCCGCTGCCTAGCTCAACCCTACGTCTAACTTCTTACTCTTTACATTTTGCAGTGAACAAAATGACCTTCTGTCAGCTGGATGAGGCCAAAAAGAAACGGGCAATTAAAAGTGAGTCGACAAAATGTTCTACCCGATGTAGCGCGTTGATAAAAAATGTTCTAGATGACCCATTAACCAGACGATATACTACGAACCAAACTAACCCTATTAGAAAGTCAACCTTCCTGGCAATTTTCTGTCCTGCTTGTTTGCACATCATTTTAATCAGAGGCCATTCTTGGGCCACTCAGTTGCAGCCTGGTTAAATGTTTAACCCTGCTGAGGACTGTCAAGCCATTGGTGCTGAACCAGAGACAGAAATGACCTCGACTAAGTGAGATGTTTTCTGTTCCTTTTCCCTCGTGTGCTTCAACAGGTGAAGAGGCCGCGATGTACAAGGCCGTACCTGTCCAGGAACCTCAGTACAGGGACGACTTCTTGAGATGTGAGTTTCTGTTTCTGCTGTGACACTCTTCGCTGCTTCCTCTTCTTCTGCTCAGTCCAGTACATGAGGCAAATCAGATGCTAATAGTGTCTCACTGTCAGACCCTGTGGCTGACCACAAAATCTGATTATCAGAAAAACTGCAAGTCCAACAGAGGTGACAGAGACTGGGGCAGATTCCTTGCAAATATTTTTTTGCATGCTGGTACTGTATGAGGTGTGTGATTTTCACCTGAGTTTCAGTTCCAGAGCCCCTCCCTGTTCCACTTTGATTCTTTTGATCAAAGTTAGAAGCGTGGCATTCAGAAGCTTGGGTAAACCAGCTCTTTTAAGACCAACTTGGAGACTCAGGGGTCCTTGGTCTGTGATCTCTTAGATGGTCCTTGTTAAGCGAATCTCTGTTTGTGATCAATCTCACAAACGGTATCATTACTTCTGGCATTCCAGATCAAAGGCCGGACCGATCTAGGCGAGGCCACCGGGTGTCCCACCAACTGTGACCTGCAGAGGTGGAGGTACACAGCAGGCAGGTGACATCTTACCACTGGGATTTTTCTGTTTCTGTGTGTGTACAGCCAGAGGGTCTCCTGCTTTTTTCCCCATGCTCTTGCAGAAGTTAGTTAAACATCTAACAGAGGTGGAAATGCTAATTAGATTATACTAACCTCTGGGGCGTTACAGTTAGCGGTGCACTGGTGAGGGCTTCCTCAAGCTTACTTTGGTTTGCTCATTGATATTTAACCCCAAGCAATTTAAGTTAAATGATTTCATTTACTGAGTGAATGTTTGTTTTTAATCACTTAGATGCTTGCCAGCTCACTCTGGACCCAAACACAGCCTACAGACAGCTCTACTTGTCTCGAGGGAATAAAAAGGCCGCCCTCAAGAGAGACCCCCAAGATTACGGAGACAACCCCTCCAGGTTCGACTCCTTGCCCCAGGTCCTCTGTAAAGAGAACCTCGCCGGAGGTGCCTACTACTGGGAGGTAGACTGGAGCGGTGAGGGCGTCGCCCTCGGAGTCACCTACAAAGGCATCAAGAGGGCGGGCTACGGAGACAGCTGCCGCATCGGCTACAACCGCAAGTCATGGAGCTTGTTCTGCTCCGACTCCAGCTACTCGGCCCGCCACAGCAAGGACCAGACGGAGATCAACGCACCTTACTCCTCCCGCATCGGGGTCTTCCTGGACTACGACGGGGGTACGCTCGCATTCTACACCGTCGGGGACACCATGTCTCTCCTCCACCGCTTCAAGACCTCCTTCAGCGAGCCTGTCTATCCAGGGTTTTGGGTTTGGTACGATTCTGCAGTCACCCTCGTTCAGCTGTGATTTAATCAAATCCGTCCAACAGTCACTGAATAATTATCAGTTCTTACTTTTTATACACATGTGTGTGTTTTACAAATATATATTTCCTTTTTTTTCTTTTTTTTTACATTGAGAAATGTGTGTTAATCAAAGGGAAGCCGTTATGATGGATGTGATTTTAATTTTTTTTTACTTAATATGAACAAATGTTAGAGGGAAAGCACTTATAGAGTAACTCCAAATATATACAGTCCTTGACTGATGTATGTTATAATTTCAAATGAAACTTATTTTCATCAATAAACATTTAACACAAAAGGTGTGATGTCGTCGTCTCAATTTTAAACTCTTGTCACTTTGTTAGGATAACTACTGCCAAAGCCTTCTGAGGACCTTCAGAAGCTGTAGGTCCTCAGCTTCTGAAGGCTGCTTTCTTCAAACCACCCACAACATGTTTTAACATTAAATATTTACTTGCAACCATAATTCCAAACAAAAACGTTATCATCTACTTTATTGTTAAGAAGGTTAACAATAAAACAAACACTTTTGTAGACTCACTGAATGTGTATAACAAAGTTTCTGTGTGGATGGCAGTGTTGGTTTTGTTTCCCTTTAAGAGGTTTGTTAAGAACTGTACAGAAACGGGTGATGAGTAACAGAAAGGCTCCAAAAGAAACGCATGACTTACACGTCCTGCTTTTTAAGATAGTGATTGTGAAATCTCTTGTTAAATTAGTATTTCAAAGCTATTTTTCATGTAAAGTTCTGCATCCTCTTGGCATCATGCTAAAAACAAGTAATTGTGGAATTCTGGAACCTGAGCCTTAAGGGGCTGACGTTGAAAACACAAAGGATATGAAAACATTTCTCTAGATTTTAGTCAGGATATGAAGTTTGCTTTAATGTTGCATTCTCAATTTATCTGCTTCCTTAAATTAAGGTTTTCCATGTTTTTGTGAGGAATAAAATGTTGGCTTAAATGTTACACAACAGAGATATGTGCAGAAAAAAACAGTGAGGACTTCTGAACCCCAGCTGACATTTTTCATAAGATTTGTAGTTGTACCATAACTGTTTCATTTTTTATGTGAAGGACTGAACATGCTGCAGCGATCATGACATACTTAAAGCATTAGATATTATTTAATTACCTACTCCCACTTCAAACTCTCCCACAATCGTATCCCTGCAGTGTCCTGTCCTTGGAGGTATACAGGTGGATTCTGTTTAGCAGTTAAGACACTTCTGAAAGCAATCGGCAGCAGACAATGCCACATTTTTCAGATTTTTGTGTGGCAAAAAAAAATTGCAAAACAATATATCTTTTTCTTTTCACTACAAAAGTTGTATTAATTATTCCTCCCAAAACTTTTACGTTTGTGGATGATGTACTATCTTTGAGAGGCAGGTTCCATTCATATGCATTTAACCCTTGAGTGTTGCAGCCTCTGGTGGAGACGTGTACAGCACTGCATGCAGAATTTTATTTTTCCATCAGACTGTTGGGATCCATTAAAGATTTTCTGGGCAAAAGTAAAACACTGCAAATGTGCCTTTAGAAACACGCAGACCTTCAGTGGGATTAGCTGCGACAGACTTCCTTCCTGTACCATGCAATCACCCCACCCGCCTGGTTTCCACACAGAAATATTTGTTTTCTAATATCCATGGCTGGGTGGTAGAAGGGAACGTGTAATCTCCATTACATAATCAGATTAAAAACAAATAACTTTAACCACTCCGGATAATAAAATAGAAAATGTGGAATTATATTGCAGCTACATTGTATGTCGAAACAAAACTAAAATCTGGCTAGATTTGAAAGGAAAAGCAACATTAACTGTCTTATATGGGTTTGACACTTTTATGTGTGTGGCGTTATACAAAGAATTGTCAGACAAATCAAAAATAAATTAACGCAACCAGCATCGAGCGGTAGGAAACCGATGCTTAAAAGCTTAATACATTATGAGCGGTAGTTTTTTTTTTTTTTTTAAATAAGTCTCGAGGTGAAGAGAAATATTCCAAATATGGAATTCCTGTTACAATGGTTCGAGTCCAGTTCATATTTCACGGAGTTATTCATACATATGAATAAAAATTTGTAGAGCGCCTACCTTAAAAAGAAGGTTTTGGGAGAATAAGTGCGTTGTTCTCAGTTTCCCTTCTAGTATTTCTCACCACGTCGGTCTGTAGAGAGGGGCTACGCTGTAAAACGTATAGGAACTGAAAATTAAAACTTGTTTCCCTCCCGACCCATTAAGGCGGTGCATCTTCCGAAAAAGCGCCGCTGCATTCTCACGTTTAGTGTGGTTGCGGAGGTGAGTCCACACGTTTTACTGTAAACCGGTAGAATAGTTTGCCTTATTATTTTACTTTTTTATGCACGAATATAGTTGCATGTGTACAAAAAGTGAAAGATTTGTTGCGAGGGCCTTTGAGGGGTCCTTATTTTACTACATTGTGGCGTTTTACTTTTATAGAGAGCTATGAATCTCGTAAGCTAATTCGCTAGCATAACATTAGCTACGTTAGCATCGAGTGTATTTATTCCAATCCCAAATAGCCATCTGAAGAGTGAACGCAGCTCTTTAGCACATCTTTAGAATTTAACCAATTATAATTCTCCCTCAACTTTCAGTTGTTTATCTCTTAAAACTAAAAAGATTAAATTAAATGTTTCATGTTTGCTTACGGGTTGAGACTGTTGCAGCATGAGTTACAACTGTCTCTATGACAACCAACAGAACACAACAAACCTTTCTAACGTATTCTTGAATATTTGACAGTTTACTCTGTTTTTTGTTGATAACCTCGTATTTATATTGTGACGTGTTGTGATTTTAATTAACATTGTGGCTTCCTGGTGAGTAAGAAAGCTTACAAGTTGAATAGCAATCTTTGTCTCTTCTACTCCATTAGATTTTGAAAAATAACAACCCTCACCATAAAGCCAGAACTACAATTAATTTCAATTTCAAAAATACCTAATTCAACTCAAAGAGCAGTTAAGTGTTGCAACTGGTATCGTCCAAGTATCTTAAAAGACTTGTGGGTGGTGAAGGAATGATCTCCTGTAGCAGTCAGTCTTGCAGTGAATCTGAAGAACCCTCTGACTGAAGACTGTTGCTGTGGGACAATATGGAGATCTAAATCCAATGGATAATCTGACAAAACTTGAAAATTGATTTTCGCCAGCTCTCCATCCAAACTGGCTTAACTCGCGTCATTTTGTGAAGACACAGTTGACGAAAAAAGTCTGTTTTGCTAACACAGTATTAGCTGCTATTGGAATTAGATGTGCTTATTCCTGTCCAGATGTTGGTAATAATCTTTTTTGAAAGTAACTGTAATTTATTAAATCCTTTATAACTAATTACTGTAAGCTGTTATTATAATTGGCTCTCTGGCTGGTAAAAATTACCGGTTAATGGTATATAAAATATCAACCATCCCCTCTAAATGTGTTCATATTTAGAAGAATGAAAACTCTACATTTAGACTCTACAGGTGTAAATGTGATTATTTTTAAACTTTGCTATATTTAATCTCTTTCCCGGTTTTTCGGCTGTTGCAGATGGCGACTGCAAGGGTTCCAGAGGTTCGTGACATCACACGGATTGAGCGAATCGGTAGGACTCCAGATTTACTTTGCACTCTTAATCTAATCTACCCTTCCAAGTGTATCTGACGTCGTCTTTCTTGTCGCCATGTGTTCTAGGGGCTCATTCTCACATCCGCGGCCTGGGACTGGATGATGCTTTGGAGCCAAGACAGGTAGGACAGAGCCTTGAGTTTTGGATTGGTTGGACTTTCTCTTTAAACTGTGAACGGAGGAGCTGTTTTTTTTCTTCTTCTATTTTTATACGAGATAATCTTTAGCAAAGCCATTTTCATATATAGCCTATGTGTGGCTTTTCATAGGTTCTGATTGGTTAAGATTGTTTTCTACCGATCAGGCAACTGCTCCTAATCAAATTCTCGACTTTAAGCTGTTTTATTGTAGTTGATAATTTTGTTTTTTTGTGGTAAAGTTAAGTGATTTTTTTGCCTGTGGTCCCTTAGGTATTGTATTTGTTTATATAACATATAATCACTAATTACGTCAAGGGTTCCTGTGGATCCTTAAAATGTCTCAATAGGCATTGAGTTCATGGATCTAAAAATATATAAAAGCGTTATTGGTATTAAAATGTCTTAAATCTTTCTTCTAAAATTAGTTTCAAAATTTGAAACATTAACACTGGCACACAAAAAAATCCCGAAATTGTTGCTAACTTGAGTTTTTTTGTCTGTGTTTTAATGTGAAGTTGGTTTTAAAAAGACTTTCAAGTGACATTATGAAAAGTTGTATTTAACTTTCCTTAAGCTGTAGAAACCCTGACTTTGCCAGTGGCGCAGGAGTGTATTGAAATGTGCTGAGTTTGTGCTGAAGGTGACCCGCTAGTGTCCACTGCAGGTGTCTCAGGGACTGGTCGGCCAGCTGGCCGCCCGTCGTGCAGCAGGGGTCATCCTGGAGATGATTAAAGACGGCCACATTGCTGGCAGGGCGGTACTGATCGCTGGCCAACCTGGCACAGGAAAAACTGCCATCGCTATGGGTAAGAAGTCCACTGGCAGCTTTCCAGCACGCAGCATCTTCCTTTTAGAGAAAGTGTTTTTTTTTCACTTGCATTGATGTAAATTGCATTTTTGTTCCATATCGACTGTATTGGTCCTCCTTTGTAGGAATAGCACAATCGCTGGGGGCCGACACGCCCTTCACAGCTCTGGCCGGGAGTGAGATCTTCTCCCTGGAAATGAGCAAGACGGAGGCACTGAGCCAAGCTTTTAGAAAGGCAATCGGAGTGAGAATCAAGTGAGGGAATCGCTACAGTAACAGATCTGTGAGCAGTATTGTTTCTGAATGAAATGAATAAGCACAGTTGTTTATCGCCAGGGAGGAGACGGAGATCATTGAGGGGGAGGTGGTGGAGATCCAGATTGATAGACCTGCCACTGGAACGGTGAGCTGCTTTTTCATTACTTCCTAAATCCATGCACTTATTTTATTATGGAATTCGTATTAAAATACGGAATTAGTTGATAATTGGCGAGAAGGAAAGAATATTCAGTTGTTTCTGAAGTATTTGCAGCTCCAGTACCTGCTGTTACCTGTTTTTCAGGGCTCCACTCTGCCTGTCAAAGACAGAATAGACTGATTAGCAGTGAAATAATATGATTAAAACAGAATTAAAAAAAAAATAAAAATGGAAAATATATAATTTTATTAAGGACAAAACCTAAATTTGTAAAATAATAGAATGTATTTCATAGTGCCCTATGTATTTGTGACGTTAGAAGGTGTGCATGATGTGTTTAAGGACGATTAAAAACCAAAAATGACTGAAGGTTGACATGTTTTGATCAGGGTGCAAAAGTGGGCAAGCTGACGCTAAAGACTACTGAAATGGAGACTATATATGATTTGGGCAACAAGATGATTGAAAGTCTAAGCAAAGAGAAAGTACAAGCTGGGTAGGTTTCTATTTTGTAATTTTTGTTGTCCAGGATTCTACTACAACACATACTCAGCTAAAACACACAAATGTTCTGTGTTTCTGTCCTCTCTTCCTAGAGATGTCATCACCCTTGACAAAGCCACTGGGAAGATCACCAAGTTGGGGCGCTCTTTCACTAGAGCCAGAGACTACGATGCTATGGGAGCTCAGGTATGCTCCACTAAAGTCTCTAAAAGGCTTTTGGTGCATGAAAACATTTTCATTGCGTTGTATGACTGGAGGAGGTCGGCACTTAGCTGTTTAGATGACCTTGATAGCTAGCTAGCTTTTTTTTTATCCTTTGCGTCTCTCTTGGGTAAGTCAGTGCAAATCTATCGCCAGTCATTGGGACACGTTTGTTTTTGCCACTAACTCACTTTCTGTTGCCAAGCCATGCAAGTTGGCAGGATCCTCCAACTTTCCCCTACATTTATAGCTTTTTCGGTCTTAAATTTCATTCAAGCTGGTCATTAAAAATAGTCTTAAAAGTCTTAAATTTGGCCTTGTGTGAAGATACCCTGATAAAGGTGGTAAAGACGTCTCCTAAATTATTAGTTCCACAAGTGTTGGGATATAAAAGTCAGTTTTCTTTGTTTTCGTAGACAAAGTTTGTCCAGTGTCCCGAGGGAGAGCTGCAGAAGAGGAAGGAGGTGGTGCACACTGTGTCGCTCCATGAGATCGACGTCATCAACAGCCGCACGCAAGGCTTCCTGGCTCTCTTCTCCGGAGACACGGGGGAGATCAAGTCGGAGGTCCGCGAGCAGATTAACGCCAAAGTGTGTGAGTGGAGGGAAGAGGGAAAGGCGGAGATTATTCCCGGGGTAAGTGTGTCCCTCGACTGTTCTTCCTCTGCTTGCGCTTAACGTGGTTAAGCTAAACGTCCCCCGTCTGTGCAGGTGTTGTTTATCGACGAGGTCCACATGCTGGACATGGAGTGCTTCTCCTTCCTGAACCGCGCACTGGAGACCGACCTGTCCCCGGTTCTCATCATGGCGACCAACAGAGGCATCACTAAGTACTGTTGACACAAACCCAAGGAAAAAAAAAGAAACGCTTAAAGTTAACGAAAAAGTTAACGTACACTTACTTTTAATCTTCACGCAGAATCCGTGGAACAAACTACCAGAGCCCTCACGGCATCCCCATCGACCTCCTGGACCGGATGCTCATCATCACCACCTCACCGTACACAGAAAAAGAGACGAGGCAGATCCTAAAGATCCGGTGAGGGTTCTTCACCCGGCCATCCGCTCGCAGAGGTCGTTTCGATAAGAATCCGACGTGGAACCCGAGTGTCTTTCCTGTTCTCAGGTGCGAAGAAGAGGACGTGGAGCTGAGTGAGGAGGCCCACACTGTCCTCACTCGGATCGGCATGGAGACGTCGCTGCGCTACGCCATCCAGCTGATCAGCACAGCCGGGCTGGTGTGTCGCAAACGCAAGGTAGGCTCGGCAGAAGCAAGAGGAAATGATCCTCATCTGTTTGTGATGCTAAATTACATGTGAGGTCTTTGGTTATGATCGCCTCTTGTTTTCCTCAGGGGACGGAGGTCCAGGTGGAGGACATCAAGAGGGTTTACTCTCTCTTCCTGGATGAGGCCAGGTCCTCCCAGTACATGAAGGAGTACCAGGATTCCTTCCTCTTCAATGAAACGCGTGAGTTTGTTTGTGCGGAAGCTCCATCAGTACACCACACCTTCAGAGTAAAGCTTTGACACAAGGCATTTTCACACTCTAAGATAACGGTGAATTAGCCGTTACCTTCTTGAAGAAATTTGACTCTTCTTTATTATGAGTCTGATGAAGCGATTGCAGTAGAGTTCAGCCCATTCGCTCTGCTAATAATGTCTTGTTGCAAGTTCAACTTCTGACAGGTAAATTTGTGATGTTCTTTTTGTTTTCTCATTTCAGAAACGGCTACCATGGATACGTCATAATGGAGACTACCCCGAAGTGTTTTTTCGTTGTCCACAGTTAGTCTGGTTGAATTCTATTGTTTTTCTTCTACAAAAACAGGAAAGGAATCTGTGAATGTCCCTCAATTTTGCTTAGATGTTGCAGCTGTCGGAGGTGGAATTCATGTGAAAATTTGGCCTTATTTTTAATGACATGTAAAATTAATGCCTTGTTCCTCTGATATTCATTCATTTTGTGTTTGTTCTGTGAATCCTGTCTTTGGATTTTTTTTTGACAAAAAATTAAAACAGGTTTTATGATCAATGTTTCTCATTTCTGTCTTTAAAGCTAGAAAGCAGAGATTGCATTATTATATCGAATATATATTTTGGGATTGCAAATAAACAATTGTGGGATATTGAAATCCTCTTCAAGAAAAACTATAAATGCTTTGAAGTTTAGAAGTTAAAAAAGTACTTAAAAGTAGCATATTGTGCGATAAACTGCCATTACACACCTTTGTTTATTGTGTCTGGAAAAAAAGGGGGAATAACAGATTTATATACTATACGCCCTACCTTCAAACTACAACATTGCTCTAAATCCATCTAACTGAAAGTATTAACTAATATTATAATTATGTATTTTTCGGGCGCATATTTTCTATGCACTTAGAATTAAAACATTTAAAATTTTGTGATAGTAGAAAAAGAAACTACCACAAGAGGGAGCTCTAAGCTCACCTGTAACCATTCCACTAAACGGGTGAAACGGCAAACTGATTGGTTCCATTATATTTTAATGAGCCAGTTAAAATTAATTACAAGCACGCTGGAATTATTTTAATCAACTAATCACATCGTGTCGACATCCGTAAAAACAATCTTAAATTCATGTACTAAAATTAAAATGCATGAAATTCATTTAAATAATGCAAGCTGGTTTTAAGTGACTTCAATCTTGCCATAGCAGCAATATTTTTTTTTCTCGCGAGACTTTATTGTCAGGCAAAAGTTCGAGTCGCGTGCAGACTTCTGTGTTGCTAGCTAGGGAGTTAGCGCTACTCGCTCACTTCTGTTGCCAGCCAATAGAGGCTAAGCACATCCTGTATCCTTATACAAATGTTATGCTTGAACAACAAGCTGCACAACTAAGTCAGAAATTCTTATTTGTCCCCTAGTTTCATGTTCTGTATCGTGTCAGTGTGTACTGAAATAGCCCCCATCCTGTCTATAGCCAAGAAAAGGGACCTCATTCTTTCAGAACAAAAAAATAGCAAAATTTTATAAAAACACATAAATGAAAAAATTGTAATCTCTCTAATGGAAAATGAGATTTTTAATAAACTGCTTTATCATGAAACTAGAGTTTAATAAAAGAGGCTGATTTCCCGTCTTCGCCCAGCAGCAGTTAGCTTTGACTTCATAAGATTTAGGAGCTCCGTCACGATTATCTCACACATGATGATGAATATTTAATATTTAGTGAATAATCCCACTCCCTGCATCCCATAAACCTCCATCTTTTTTTCCCCCTAACCCCCTCAAGACTCCACTCGGCTGCTGGTTCCTGTCCCATCTGATGGATTCAGTGCTCGTACTTCCTGCGGGCTCAGTTGGTTTAATGTGATGAGGAATGATTCACTGTGGTTTTTAGCCGTTACCAGTTTCTCTCGCTGGAACTCTAAATTTATAAATTGTTAAATGTTCCGTTAAAGATCAGACATCTTAATCAGAATTTAATAAGGGTTGCATCATTTCCCTCTGCGGTCTTAACAGACATGAGCTATTCTGTTTTTGATTTTTTTTTTTTTAATTGTCAGTGTGAATCCAGATCATTATTTACAGATCACACTCCGCTCTGCCCCTCGGGGTCTTCTTGGATGAGCTCCCACAGTTTGTCTGCGCTCAGACTGTCCACAGGCTGTAAGGCTGCACAGCATACAGACACTCCATGCCATTTTGCCTGCTGTCCAACTCCGGCTGAAAAGACACGCTGCGGCACTTCAGCCAACAGAAATTGGTTGTCAACAGCGAATGTTCTGCAGATAAGAGAAGCCAGAAGAGGGACACAGCTGCCCTGACGGTCATTTTTAATCACAAACAAGCAGCCAGGTTCTCCACACAGCGCACAGAGAGCCTCTCTCTATGAATGTCATCAGCTAAATGTGCCCACTCACATCTAATACCGCCACTCAGGAAGTGAATCGACTCGGGGATCAATGTTATTGATCAGAGTTATTATCAGGAAAAGCTAGGATAAGCAGATTGATTCAACCTTCAATCTGGATTTGGGCGCAGTGAGATTACAGCGGCCTCCAGAACAGATTTTATGTGACAGAAAATCTGTTCTGTCACAACAGATAGTTTTGAAACAAAGAAAACAGTAACAGAAACAATATGCTTATAAAGACATTTTGTATATATTTTAAAATGTATGCTCAAAATAAAATTTTTAAAATTCACTAAACGCTTACTTGAAAGGTAAACCACTAAATATACTGACATTTTATAAATATTTAGTATGTTTTAAATGACGTCTGAGTGCATATACAACAGATGGCCCTAGCCAATAGACTGCATTAAGGACTGCAGCCTCTGAATCTAATTTTAGTCACATTTTAAATCCATGTATTGTTCTCCTTCCATTTCACAATGTGAAATATACTTTGGTTTAGTCTTTTTTAAGGTACAGTACTGAGAGTGACAGACCTGCTGTCAAAGCAGTTCATATACTGGCTTTCCTGGAATCGTGTCTAATGTTCAATCAGTAGTAGCACTGAAGCACAAGATGTCAGTCAGATCTTGTGTTAGTTAGCAGTAATCCCTTTTAAAGCCAGTGTCACTCTGATTTCCATTTGACCCCGATCACATTGATATGACCTGTCGGTTTGGAGAGGGAACCGAGAGCTAACTCGGCTTCCTCTCACAAGCACAAAAAAAGAACAAGGATTCCTCGTAACAGGATTCATTTCTCACTTTCACATGTGTTCGTTCTACTCAGCCCATGTTTATTTATGTGTCTGCCTTGCCACATTTTCTGCTATGATGTCATTATCTTTAAAAAGGGCTTTAGGGTTTAAACTCCATATGGAATGTGGTGTGTATCTCCTCTATCTGGGAGAAAAAATAAACCTTTGTTAAGGTTTTTTTTTTCTTCTTTCTGCCATATGTGCAAAGTTGGTGTGTGTGGTCAAATCAGAGGTGAATGGAAGTGCATCAGGCCTCCATGTTATTATGAATAACAGCTCCTTGTTCATAGCAGGCAATTTTTCTGAATTAATAACCCATGATGTGTGATTGTGATATCTGCTTTCTCTATTATTGCTCTGTTGGGTTCAGGGAAGTGAGAATAGAGAGCAGAGCGTGAAAGAAAGGCCTCCGTTACCCACATACTCTGCTTTTAGTTAAAGCTTTCTCAAAAAAAAATCAATCAAAAACTCAAGTCATTTGACCAATTATGTAATTGAATCAGTCGTTTAATATTTTACACTTAAAAGGTTTTAAAAGGAGCAACCAGCCACCAATAGGAAGCAAGCTTCACAACCTACAGGGACTATTAAAAAGGATGAACATCCAATAAATTTAGAAAATAATAAAAAAAAGCCTGATATATAATATTCATAAAAAAAATCTGAATTATGCTCAAAAATAAGATGTCCACGTTAACCCAACCTGAGTATCATCAAATCATTAAAATAACGATACAAAGGTATAAAAATGAATTTGGTGATCAAGTTCATTTTAATCATGGTTATGGTTCAGGCTAAAAGAACAGTAATTGTAGATTTACATTTAATAATCAGAGGAAATCATTCAGTGTGTGTGGGGGGAAACGCTGGTATCAAGTAAAGGGTGAGAGTCCAAGCCAAGTCACAAGACATTGCTGTGGAAGTCCAAGTCAAGTAAGTACAACGATTTTTTTTGTGATTTTCTCAAATCGAAAGTCATTAAATTTGGGATTCAAGTCTGATTATTCAGTTTTAGCTTCTTGAGACCACTTCTCATGTCTTCAAAAACCAGGATCTTCATCTCTCACCTTCAGGCATCAGCAGGTTGTACACAAGAATCATCCGACTTATGAAAGTTCACAGCACATCTGATATTTGAGTGTTTTTTCATGATTATTTTCCATTTTTCACAACATAAAGTATTGTGTTTGACGTGTTGCCTTAGAACACATTCACGCTAGAGCTTTATTCAGTGTTTTAAAGTGCTCTAAACCTTCGTAGGGGTGATTCCGTGAGGCATATGATTTTTCTTTTCAATTTCATTCTAAGCTGTAAAGTGTGGAAATGGCGGTAACAGAGTCGGAAGAAACGCTTGTATTGCTGCTATAGTACAGCTGAATACTTTCAGGACTCAAATATCTCTTCAAAAGCAGAAACGAGTTCAGTCTCTGCTGTAGAAAGAGGTCGGAGTTGCTGCTGTGTTGTTTTCCTGGGTTCTGGCCAACTTTGAAGAAGACAAACATTTATTATCGTGAACATACCGTCCTTAGTGGCTCCATTCATAAAATCTTCATCTTTACGCCGCAGCCATTCACGAAGACGCTTTTGTCCCTCTGTGCCTGGAGCTGCTTCACGTGCGGGACCCACGAACGTTAACCGTCACGCACGCGGAGACACGCTCGGCTAAGCTAACCTTCTGGAAGGTTCTCCGAGTCACTTGACGCTGCCGTGGGAACAGCGGTGCTAAAAATGGACACGTCTGAGCTAAACATAGCAGCTGAGACCAAGCAGCACCATTCAGTGTTTGCTAACTCGGGCGTTCGCTCATGGTTAATTCAGAAAACGATGCTATTCGTAGCGCTAACGGGCTCCGTTCAGGGCCCTGAATCCGCCGTGGCACACAACAGGAACCACTGCGGTCAATTCAGATTAAACGCTCTGAGTTAGTCAGGACGAGAAATCAAATGAATGGCATTGTGGATTCTGAGCTCATTGTTATAACAGCCAGCGTCCAGAAAAAGGACACTTACTAATTTCTAAGCCATGTTTTAAAAGATGAAATGAAAGTGCTGATGCTTCAAGAAAAGATTCTCAGAAACCAGACGAGCAACATCTAGTAAGAGTCTGTTGTATTGTTTTGTTGTTTGAGTTGCCCAAGTTATTATTATTGTTTGGGTTTCTTTGGTTTCAGTTTTTAGTAAAGTTTTATTAGCTAAAATATTAATTACATTTTTCTTTCTTCTTCCTTTTACATGGGTCTCATGCTATCTCTGCATGTGAGTCCTAAATTATGGAACAACTTGCCTTTGCAGGTCAGAGGCTCCTTCACTGTCCACTTCTAAAGTTCGTCTTAAAACCCATTCATTTTACATGGCTTTTAACACCAGCGGGATCTGGTTTTAAATTGTATGTTTTGTTTTTAAACTGAGTTTTTATTTTTTTTATTTACATTGTTATGCTGTGTTTTAATGTACAGCATGTTGTATCAGCTGTGGTTGTTTTTAAAGTGCTTTATAAATAAAGTTGGTATGGTATGTTTCATTTAGGGATGCCAGTTCTTAAATACAACGCCTATACAAAGTATTTACCCCATTGGATGTTTCACAGTTTTTATTTATTTATTTATTTATTTTCAAATCAATAGAGACCAACAAAATGTGGCATTTTGTTAAAATGAAAATTCCCAAAAATCTATTTCCTATAAGACAAATATGTGAATGCAGTGAGTGCGTCTCCAGTGATTGTATTATGAAGACATGTGTCTGTGGAAAGTCCATTCACTGGATAACCAGTTTTTCAGCATGAAGACAAAAAAAGCACTTCCAGCAAATCAGAGGAAATATTATTTCCATTGAAAAGTAGAATTCAGGACAAGAACATAACACCTGGTTATTAATTTTCAAACTCTGGTGGTACTGATTCCACCCATCCAAGATGGCAGCTCATGGCCAAAGCATCCTGCAGCGTTTTAACGCGCAAACTGATCGTATTCCTCCCTCATCTGATGACAGCTGTGTTTGATTTGTTGTGTTTATGTTGAGCTCTTCCAATGGCAGTGGCTGAATGGTTCAGCATGCGGATAATACAGCTCAATCTACACAATAAACTATGTTTGCTTCCTCCACCCACTTCCCTCCCCAACCCTCAAATGCACTGGCAGCCTTGAGTGTGAGATTTAATATCAGTTTTTCAATTTTCTTACTGAGCCTAATGCACTCAAGTTCAACCCTGTTGGTTAAAAACAAACTGATATACGACAACAGCAGGGCTGATATATCAGCTCACATCCTCATTTGCTCATTCTGAAGTGTGGACTGATTGCATACATGGAGAATTGGCTCAGAAATGTTCATTGAAATAAAAACCTGAAATTTTACTTTTTTCTTGAAAATGTACATATAATTAATTACATTCCTCAACAGGAAGTTGTTCTTAAACAAACTATAACCAATTCAACCCTAAAACCGGCAGCTGTGAGTTGCAGATCGACTCCTCAGGTTTGGGCTGTTTGATGGGGCACTGCAACCAGGTTTGTGCTAATTGTTGCAGCTGCTAGTCTGAAGGAACTGGGGGGGGTTTGCATGCAGAAACATGCAAAAGAAAAAAAACACTTTTTGCATGTTTCTGCTGATATTTTGACATTACTTGTGATGATCCTAAAGTCTTTGAGATTCAACGCCCATCTTGCCATCACCCTAATCTTTAGATGCGTCCACAGATTCGCCAAAGAGGCTAGGACTGCCTGTGCCTATAAATGTATGGCCACAAATTAACAAACTAATGTATATTTTAATTCATTTTCAATTTTACCTCTTTAAATTCAGTTTGGTGTTGCTAATGAGATGAGAAAAAAAACTATAAAAGATATTTTGTTTTTCTTTACTTTGTAGCCCATCAACTACAAAGTAAGCTAATGCTAATTTGGTTTATATACCAAATGCTACAAATGTTAGCACCTTATGAAAAAACCTCACAAAATGCTAATGCTAATTAATTCCCTCCAGAAAGATTTTCAGTAGACTTTAGTTGTTATTTATTTATCTTTTGGTGGCATCTTAACATCTTCTCCTATAACTGCTTGGTAAAGGTAGCAGCGGCTCTGCAGTGTGAGGTGGGCTGGAAGGTGAGAGACGAACACTGAAGGTGTGATTTCATGTGTTCTTCTTTCGTCTCTCTGTTATCCTCCATTTCTTTTCAGACGGGTCGGGTTGCACTGCTTTCTCTTTGAACATCTTGAATGAAGATCTCTGAGCAGCATTGATTTATGCCTGCTGACAGACTGCTATTATGAAGTCAGAAAAGTTCATTTTGTACGTGTTGCCACAACATAAATTTACGGTGTCATAAAAATCCTAATGAGCTCATGTTGACAGCACTGTCAGAGTGTTTGTTAGGCAGGAACCATTTTAATTTAAGCCTTCACAAGCCTTCTCATGTTTTAATCAGTCACCACTCGCTGCTATATATGGTCGTTTATATAGTTACAGTGAACCTTTGAACATTTACGGGGTGGGGAAGGGGTAAAATGTTAAAAGTGTGCAAGATGTTTAAACATTGTTCACATTTTTACAATTTACAAATTAGTACATTTTACTTCCAGATGTGTTTATAGAACTACCTTTGTCTAAAACCTCAAGTGTTTTCGGGTATGTCTCTACCAGCTATGAACAAATGCTGAAAATTATGTCTTTCCTTTATTGCAAACAGTTCAGTCAGATTGGATAGAGAATACACAGAGAACAGAGAATTATCACAGATAATTTATAAAAAAAAAAGGTTCTGCCCTCCCCTACTCAGCTAATTAAGACAAGCCAGCAACAATTAGCAAACACCTGGTGAAACTACGCATCTGCTGAGCTCACGATAGGAACTACATCTCAGTACAGCGCTGGTACAAAGTCGTTAAAGGGTTAACAGAGGAGCCATGTTGTGGTGACTTGCTGTGAAGGCAGAGTTTCAAAAGGAGCAGGAGTTTTTAAAGAGACAGAGGCCCAATTTCAAGGCATTAAATGACATTAAATTGATTCTTTTTAAATCATGTTTGATATGTACAGCATTTTTTTATATAACACAGTGACTTGATTGTGCTATAAAATGGCACTATGTACCTGGAAAACACATACTGCCCCTTTAAGTGTAGCAGCTATGCTACAGTGAATAAATCAAGGGTGTTAAATGAGGTCAAAGAGGTATTTTTCCTCCATCAGCTCAATAAGTGGGACTGCAGCAGGGCAGGCATGCCTGAACATGTGCACCGACATTAAAGACGCCTAAACAATACACCATTGAAACTTTAAAACCGACTGACATTTCCAAGCTTCACGTCCTCCAGCAGGTATTTTTTAAATTTTTTTCCCACGTCTCCATAATTTAGCCTGTGTGTTCTACAGAGTTTGTCCTCTGTGATTTAAAAGTGGCAAAGTGCACATGGAAACTCCAGTTCCTGCTAGAATGGCTCCCCTTTTCCTGTCTACGCCCCTGCGTTTCCTGCCTGCCGCATAAGTAAATGTTGCTGATTGGAGCATCTGACAACTGCGAGACATTTTGGCCTGTTTATGGGGAAAAGGGTGTTGGTCTCTCTGGGTCGTTTTCGTGCCGGGTACTTCTTCTTCTACTTCTTCTGACTCGTATAATCTTCTTCTTCCCCTTAAAGATGAACACAGGGCTCAGGTAAATGAAAGCCCTGCTTGCCAACTCGTTGAACCTTTTGGCACAAACGCAGTGTGTGCTTATGTGTTTGCGCAGCCTAGTCAGACGCATCCATTAGCGGTTATTAGCCGTAAATACATGTCATTGCTCTCTCTAATGAGCATTGGAACAAAAAGGCCCTTTTGTCAGAGGACTTCCAAACTTCCTGTGAAGGTAAACATTAGCTCTTTTGACTGCGTCTTCAGCATGGATGGAGGCCTGTGTCTGTTGTGTCCTGTAAATCGCTCAGGGGGCTTTATGGTGGCTTTATAAACTGAGCTCAACATAGGCTTGCCTGACTAAACCTCAATAATACTGTAGCTCATTCAGGGATAAACTCCGACATTCTCTCGCTCCAATATAAAAAAAATAAAAAATTGGGTCTTTGTAAACCTGTGAAGAAAAAGATGAGCCCAGGAAGAAGTAAATGGGATTCAGTTCTCAAAAAGTGGCGTTTATTTGAAATGAAATAGTTGGAACAGCTTTTGAACTGACTCGTCTCGACCCAAAGCATGGAACTCTGAGGGTGACGCGAACAAAATACGACATTTTGAAGGAGTGTTTGAATCAAATGGATTACTACATTAGGTCGGTGTTTGACCCCTTTTGATTTACCCAGGTGATTAAGCATGTAATGGTTGTTGTGTCAACCTGCCAGGCCACTCAGGTCTTGTGGTTCTGGTTCTGCTCTGCATCCCAGAATCAAAACCAAACATGGGGAAGAAGCAATCAGCTTCTATGCAGCACAAATCTACAACAAACTTCCAGAAAACAAATCAATGCTAAACCCCACCTGTTTATAGAATTTCCTTTGATTCTTGACAACTGGAACATCGATTGATATTGTTATGTAGATGATTTTTCTTGCTTCACTTTTAGTTACTGCGTTGTTTTTATGGTGTAAAGCACTTTGAGCTGCTTTGTTGCTGAAATGTGATATACAAACACGCTTAATGTCAGAAAAAACAACAACACCCCGAGTCAATTTAAAAAGCAGTTTTCAAAATGTTTTCTTTAGGCAGCCTCAGAACAACCCAACCAAGAACAGGACCAACAAGCATAGATGGATGTAATTGTGATACCAGTACAAAAAGTCCCAACCTCTATTATCACTATTAGGCACGAACGTTAAAGGCAGCTGGTCAAATCCAGAGCATGTATACTTGAAATATAGTATCCTACCAAATATCACGTCCAAGCAGTTATGATGTTGTATCGCTTTAATAAGGTCTAATGAAGGGCATTTTGAGGCTTTTATTTTTCTACTTTGATTCCCGTTTCATTTGTTGTCATGTTCAAAAGCTTCCTAAGGTTCGGGTGGTGGGGAATGCTGGCGTAACATCAGGTTCTCATTGATGGAAATAAAAAAAAATTAAAGTCCCTTTAATTAGATAATTATAATATTTTCTGGAACTGTGCAAAGATTAAGCATTCATAGAAAACAAAGGAACTAATGGATCCCCTCCTTGTAAAAGCAGTAAACGAACACATACCACACGTTGGAATGAAGTGATTAAATAAGTTTATTTGATTTACACTTTTTTTTCCCCTTTTTTTCTTTTTTACAATGTTTTTCTTTTAAATCAACAAGTCCCCAAACACGCCCCTCCTGACGGGGGAGAGCATCACAGTTCATTTTCTAAAGTTAAATCCTCTGAATTCTTCGACATGTAGCTCTACTGACTAAAAACAAAAATAAAATCTGTTTTCTGCTCAAGATCAGAAATAAGTCGCTTTGTACAGAATTCTTGTATAACAAGAAACAGCACCCACTTAATACATCACCTCAGTGATTATTAACATAGCATAAGTCAATGCAACAGGCCAATAAAAAGAAAAAGAAAAAAATATCAACTGGGTTTTTTGGCAAAGTGAAACTCGGTTCGTGAGCCATCCTCTTTGTTTGTAGTATGACGGCTCAAAAAATAAAAAAATTAAAAAAATCAGCACTTACTGGGGATTTAGTGAGGGGATGGGAGGTATGAAGCCACATACTTCTCCGACAGAGGTTGTGGAAATGATGCCAGGATGTTTTTGCAAATGATTCCCTGAACATTAAAGTGTGCAAAATGGTTCGATCGGTTATTCTAACAGAAAAAAAATAAACGCTAACAAATAGCATGGCATCCTTCCACTGAAGCGGCTTTAAAAACCATCACATTGCATTTTGTTCTGTTTATCTATATATATTTATATATATGAGATGTCTGAATAATGATCACAGTTAACAGGATGATTTCTTAGTGACGTGTAAAGGTATTGTGTTGATTAATAGTGATACATACAAAGTAAACTACTTGGCGTTTAAAAACCAAATGACACACAGAAAAAAAAAAATAAAGTGTTGTATATTCAAACTATAAAACTTCCCTTTATAGAATATTCTTCATTGTGGTAACAAAACAAATAAATACATTGCATTCAAGCCATCATTTATACAATATATTAAAGTTACTGCATGATATAGCTCTCTCTTCCTCTCTCTCCCTCTATATATATATTATATATTTATCTGTAATAGTAGTTAAAAAAACATTTGGTAACATCGAAAAAAGACAAGAAAATGTAAAAACATAAGGTAAGAAGCTTAGTTCATTAAGAAGTTGATGTGTAAACACGGCCGGCCGGACACAATCACATTCAGAGAACTCCATGCAGCTGAAGGGAAGCTAAAGCTAATGATCCGGCCTGCATGGAGAGTCGCTCATCGCCACGGGAACCTCAGGCCCCTCCTTTTCCCGTGTTTTCTTCGAGGTCGGGAAAGTGCTTTCTTTTCCTTTCAGTAAAGATGTGCTCAAAACTCAACGTGTCCTAGGAGCACTGGAGCTAGAAAAATAAAAAGGTATTTTCCTCACAGATGAAATTCAGGTAAAATTAAGCAACAGGAAGTGTTTAAGTCAGAGATGCCTGATGCTAAAGTTTTCCTGTTCCTGTCTTGAATTCTTTTTGATTTCGATCACTAATTAGCTGATGACTGACTCTCCAGCTCTGTGTGTTACCTGCAAATATGGGTTTGGAGGGGCTCAGATATCTGCAGCTGCATGTGGGGGAGAGGTCTCTCTTCACAGTGCCTGTCATTGTATCACCACCCAGGACCGGACCGGACCGCAACCCTTCATTAAAAGCGACTCTGTCCATGTGTGGCCGGTTTTTTTTCTGTCCAGAAATTCATAACCAACCATCAAAAAGCCAGCCGTCTAAAGGGAAAGCAGCTCGCTGATAAGGCAGTAAAGGATAACAAAACAGTTGTTTTTCTCATAAGAAAAAATTGTTTTTTTCCCTATTGCTCCTAATATTATAATATATATATATGTATATATATATATATAGTCCAAAGAGTAGCATTCCGTTTCTCTTTTGGGAAAAGCATATGTAAGCATGTATATAATAAATAACAAAAAACAAAACAAGAATCCAGTGTTCGCTTCAGATCACGCAAACAGCATCATGATCCTTCTGAAACAATCATTGGCAGCAACTTCCAGTATTAAACTTCAACATTACACACGCGCGCGCACACACACACACACATACACACACACACACACACAAACGAAAAAAAAGAAAAGTAATAATGTGCAGAAAATTCTCACATCTGTCACATTCTCTGGCACTGTCTATACTCGTTTTAAGTGCTAAAAGCTCATAGGAAAACATGTATGAGGGCAAAGGAAACGTGTTCAGGTGGGGGGAAAAGCTCCTGTTCTTAAGGCTGATTTACTGACCTTCAAACAGTAACACCTTTTTTTTCTTTTTGGCTCTTGGCTGACTGCTTTGTTTACATGCACAGCGTAATCAGTTAGCAGAACACTGCGAATGTGACGTAAACTGTGATGTTAACACTGCGATCGAGGTGCACAGGACAACATGGTCGGATAATTAGTGGAAAATCTGGGTTTTGTGTGGGGAAAAGGTGTTGTGTGCATGTAAACGCAGTCAGAGAGGAGGTTGTGAGGGAGTGTCGGTGGTCAGTGCAAAGTTTATAGGAATGTAAATGAGGCTATGGCACTTGGTGCAGACTAACAGTCAATGGTTTGATGCAGACGGACAAATAAGAGACGCGCTGTTGGGCGGGCAGGAAGGCAGGCAGACAGGGCAGGTTCATGGTCAGCATTCAGTAGTATGGCATCAAAAACGTCAGAGGAGTTGCGTCGTTGTGGATCCCGAAGAGTCATGGATCCTCGCAGACTTTGGGACGAAAAAGCTACTCCCCCACCTGGGGAGGTTCGAGGAGGAGCAAGACGCTCCCCTCGTATTCCAGTTCCAAGTTGAAAACCAAACGAGAGCAGCAGGGAGCCCGAGAGGAGCAGGAGGATTCTAACGGTGATGACAAAATAAAAAAAAAAGTATATAGAAAAGGACGGCGGGCACTCTTTATTTTGGCATCTTCTAAACATCTGTGCAGATAGGTCCTCGTCTGCTGATCACCTGGGGGAAGAGAGAGACAGGAGAGGGGTGTGAGCTCTTCGAGTCAGGCCTCACCGCAGGACACTCTTGTGTAATTAATGCCGAGGTCAACAGTTCTTGGGCCATCTGGTCAGACCTTCCTGAAAGTGCCTGCACACTGTGACCAGACTGTGGCTTACATATACTCCTGCACTCAGCATACAAACTGGAAAACCTGAACAGCACGAGCATTAAACAACAGCAACTGGGGATGGAGGTTATCGATTAACGAGCTAATCGACTCGTTAAAACGAGTCCCAGTCCGGTCCTGTATGCAACACACATAAACCTGGATTCTCGTACTGGTTAATTAGCCTCGACTGAAGAATTACTGGATATACAAAGGTAAACAATATGTTTTGGTCGAGTGTGAACGGAACCAGTCTGGTTTGGGATGGAAGATTTTCCGTCGTTAATAGCCTCAGCGATGGTCGTATCATTTGGGAGTGAGGCTCTAAAACTGCCAGAGTGATGTTGAGACAATTAGAGCCATGAACGCCACTTTGATTTGTGTGAAAAGCGGCCGTCCCGCTAATTGCTCCACCGTGAATACGCCGGGGAAATGCTGGCTTCGTGAGCTAATAGGAGTAGCGGGGGAAGGCTGATTGGCCTGGCAGACCTACAAAGTCTAATCAAAGCAAAATGTTGCTTTTATGGCCGAGAGGATCCACATCGTGGCTGGACGAACGGACGGAGAGAATGAAAGGCTCGCTCATCACACTGAGAAAGCAAAATGAACTTAAATTCAAGCTTCCTTTTGGCATCCAGCTTTGCACTTTGTGTTACACACATACAAAGTGTATGTGTCTGTGTGAGTAGGCGTGTGTGTGGTCTGTGGCAGTGCTGACAAGAGGACTTGGAGCTTTTGTTAAATGATAATAGTCCAGGAAAATGTGAGCCTGCAGCTGTACAAACACTTCTAACGGTAAAAGTTTTGCCCTGTGATGTGATTTTTTCTTCTCCCCCCCCTCATGGGGCTAATATGGGATCGCGGTTACTGACTACATGAGCGTGAAGCTCCGCTGTCAGATCTCCTGCTGATGTTTTGACAGCACCAAGCTCGGGGATGCCCTCGCGTTAATCTTGACGTCCTGGAGGACGGTGGGATGAGGGGGAGGGCGGATGAGGTCAGAAGAGGCAGCAGAGGGAGCTAATTGGATCTCAGTGTATCCGATCTGCGCCAGGGTTTTGCGTTGTCGGTGATTAATAGCCTGTGATGTATAACGGTTTAAGCGATTACTGTTTCTCTTCATCCTCATTTATTTAGATGAGATGTCTTCCCCGCACAGCCCCTCTGGAATCTGCTCTGATTCCCTTCGACTTCTTGTCAGAGAGAAATGCTGGAGTTGTTGAATCTTCTCCTTGAACTTTCAAAGCGCGTCGCACTCTAAACAGCCTGCGCCGTCAGTGAAGAATGAATGTACAGATTTATTTATTTATTTGCATATGGAGACGAAATTAGCTGAAAATCATCAGTTGCTGCAGAATGTCTTTGTGATTCTTCCATGGGACAGAAAAGAGCAGTTCACCTTTGACCTGGGATAGCAATGCAACAATCAGGGATTTCTATAATAAGCAACTTTTGACAATGGGAAACACAAGCTCTGGCAGTGTGTGTGTTTGTTTGTCATACTTTGGGGGACCATTTTCCTGACGCATACAATGCTGTGGGGACCAATTGCTCCTTTGGGGACCAAAACCTGGTTGCCCATTGAAGTAAAGGACAAAAGTATAGATTTTTACTATTTCTGTTTTTATGAAAGCCTAAATTTTAAAAAATTTACTAGGAAGTGGCGCCCCCCAAAGGAGAGGAGCCAGCACTGTAACATGCTGGCCACCGCACTGCCCAGAGAACCCTGGTCAAAGGCATACAGAGTCATCTCCTTCAAGTAAAACATAAATGTAAAGCCCAATACATAAATGCATTCTAAAAAAAAGAGAGAATTAATTAAAACTCTATGCTTGTGATGGCACACTTTTCAATGGTAGCATCAACATGCTAGCGATAGTTCGCACTCTAATGGTAGCATTTATGATAATAGTAGCATGTTAGCTTAAATGCTAAAACGCTGTAGAAATGAAAGGAAGTCAATGGAGAGTTCCCACAAAGATAGCCATGCAAACGTGTGTGTATGTGTGTGTGTGTGTACATAATATCTAAATATCTTAATGCTATTTAAGTATCATTAAATGCTATCTGATGGTAGCATTTAAGCTAACAGTAGCATGTTAGCAAATTTTTATATAAAAGCTAAGCTTTACGGATTAAATGGAGTACATCAATTATGCATTATGATTATGCATAACAAAGTTTGTCTTTATGTGACAAAATCTGAAAGAGTTCAAAGTATGTGAATACTTTAGCAAACTCCTATCGGTTTCTCAAGCTTACTGCAAGATGTTTGGAATGATTTTCTGCAAACTGAATCCCAAATCACCTACAAAGCTGTGAAAAATCACTCCTGTTTTTGCAAAATTGGCAACATTTACTTTTTGTCTATAAAGATGCAAACACCAAATGCGTTTATCGCTTCGATTGCTGACACATCTTGTATAATAACATCTTGCTTCATTCTGAAATGATTGTGTGAGTTTTGTATAATGCTTAAATTGTGGTGTTAATTTTGAAATGGTGTTGTTTTATAAAAAAAAACCCCATAAAGAAACCAAAGCAAAAGAAAAACATCTAACTGTTATCTGGAAGTGGGAGGCATATTTCACAACTGAAATCATTCTTCAAGTCAGCAAGATCCTGGGGTCATAATCTACGTGAACTCGCACCTCCTCAAAGTTTTTCCATTTGGCTGGTTCTTCCTCTCAAATTTTACAGGAAGATGCAATGTTGGCAAATGATCATTCTGCTTTCCTCATCTGAACTCTGCCCATCCTGTCAGTTTTCCAGTAAGCTCCCCAGTTTTTTTTTTATCAGTTGGCTTCATTTCATCATGTAGAAAATAAGGACATGCTATCAGAGGGTTTAAAGTGGTTCCTTCTTTACGTTTTTATTCACATATTAGTCATTTGACTTTGCAAACAACATTTGCCTAACCTTTTTATCTAAACAGAGTGCTACTAAGAGTTAATGGGCACAAACCTTGAAGTGCACACATGACCTGCCTGTTTCTTTGAGCTTGTGTGTTTTTACAGTATTTCAACAAAAGAAAAAAACTTTGACAGGTTGGTAAAGAAAGCAGCAATGCCTTGACATTTGCTCTAACCGTGATAACCTTAACAAATAAGTCACAACAGATTCCTTGTCCGCCTTATCGGGGAGTCAAAGTTTATCCTTGTTATTATTCAGTGTCTGCTACTGTAGCTCCATCATAGTATACAGACGTAGCTGGTGTGCTGCCAATTATTGTGTTTTCGTCTGGGTTAATAAGTCCAGAGCTTGGGTGCTTGTGTGTGTGTGTGTGTGTGTGTGTGGGATGTGTGGGCCTGATAATGGCAGGAAGTAGGAAAAGCAGCTCAGGTCGTGATAAGATGCTGGTCAGCTCTCTGAACCTTCCTGAGTACAGCGCAATGGGAAAATGGTTCACGGAGCAATCGTTCTCGCCTCGTCGTGTTTATCACAAGACATTCCGCTTCAGGTGAGAGTCTGCTCTGATAATGAGTGGGGAGCTCTCTACATGCTAATGTTCCAGGGTTGTCTTTGTGTTATCAGCCACTCAAACTGCCTGACAAAGTGCTGATGTGAAAAGCACTAATGTTCTTAAGTGGCTTTTGGAACAGAAGACAAATTACCTGGTCATACCTTGACTGAAGAAGGTGGAGTCTGTGGCACCAGCTTCTTCAGCCTGAAAAGAGAAAATATGTTTAAGCAATGACTCAAGTACGAAATTTTCATCATTTTCTTTGAATCTCCATGGTTCATTTTCCCCAAATTTTAATCATCTCGTACAGAGAAAGTCCTTCTCCGTCTGTTTAGTCACACTTCAGCCGTGATACACACGCAGAGTCTGGATGAAACAGTTCTGCTCCGGCACATCACCAGGCAGAACTGTGAACGGCGTGAACGCGCGGGCACGCACTGCACTGCGCCGCGCTATTAATGGAAACCCAACCGCTAAAAAAAGCTAAGAAGCTAGGAATAATAAAGCACTCTTGAAGGCTGGAAATAGGCACACGCGCTCCAGTGAGTTACTCGTTCGGCTCCGTGCCTTTTTTTTTTTTTTATTAATAGCACAGAGTTTCTGAGGACACACTCAGAGAAGAGGGGGAGGAAAAATATGAGTAGCACTCTGCAAAGTTGTGGGGAATTTATAAGTTGTAGGGTTCATGGCATGAATGAAATATATAAACACCACCACCAGGAACATGGAACAACCATCAGTGTCATTTTGCTCACGCCCTGAGAGGCTGTTTGCAACTTATGAAAAATAAAACTGCTTCTCTGCTCCTGTTCTTTTTATCTTCATTGGGATTTTCATATTCTTTATGAAGCATAGAAGATATGGAGTCAAAAAAACTCAAATGTGATGCTGGTGGAAATTAAAGGAGAGACATTTATGAGTACTATTTGATAACTGATTTAAATCTGAAGTTTAACAGCTATGAGTCTCGTGTCTGTTAAGAAGCTGACTGCTGGAGCAGATAGCCTGACTAAGGTGAACTATTAGCTTGTCCAGCTACTGTAAGTGTAATATGTATCAAAATCACACATAAATATCAAAGAAAGTGTCATTATAACTAAAATGCCATCAATGTTATTTTATTGCCATCAGTATGAATGTTGTGTTGGGCTGCTACTGCTGTCTAAAGTAATGCACCGTTCTGACCAAAAACAACCAATCAGCACCAGGAGGCGGGTCTTAGTGCTGTCAATCAACTTCATTCACTCACTGCTACAGTGAGTGAATTAGAGGGGCTAATGGAAGATTTTATAAAGATTCTTTGAATTTCTGTGAGTAATAAATTGTTTTTTGTTGTGTAATTGTAAAAAGAATAGAGAGAAAGGAAAAATCCTTTCTCCTAACAGTGTTGCTCACCTTTTTCTCTGGGATAAGAGGAAGGGGATATGCTGCTATCTGGGCTAGAGCTGCTGCTCTCTGACTCATCTGTTGCCAAGTGTGGTAAAAGGTTCAGGTACAAGTTAAATATATGAATATCTTTGTATTTATTTTCCTTGATTCATTGAATGCTAGTAAAAAGTGGCAAACAGTCTGTAGCTAAGCTAACTATGCTAAATGGTTGACAATCTCGCACACTCTACCCACATCACTTGGAGAAAAACTGTCAAATTCACACTTTTCTCTTTTTCTCTTTCTATTTAAAACCTGACTTTATAATTTTTCTAGGCGGCACAGTATCTTCCACAGTTGATCTGACCTGCTACCAACTGCTGCTGAACACCTCACTGTCAAGTGCGCTAAGCAGGAACGAACCATTTCATGCAGATCCAGAGGGGTGTTCAGTACAAATATGGATCTGTGCTTTTTGGTCTGGGAGTGGCAAACAGGGGCGCCACCAGGAACCTTGGGCCCCATGACAAAACATTTAATTAGGTATCCCCTTCGCAGCTGCTATTACAATTTCTTGAGTCCATCTGACCCATCAAAAGCGTCACAATTTTAAAGACGCTTACTTTCGTTGGTCCAATACACTTGCACAATATTCATTGCTAGTGAATTTACACGCAACAGTCCACAAAAGTAATTGTTTTTGTTGTGCAATTGTAAAAAGAGTAGAGAGACAGGAAAAAATCCACGTAGCTTGAACACAGTGTTGCTCACCTTTTTCACTGGAACGGGGGTTTAAGATTATTCTGCTATCAGGGCTAGAGCTGCTGCTGTCAGAGCTAGAGCTGCTGCTGTCAGGGCTAGGGTTGTTGATGTCAGGGCTAGAGCTGCTGCTGTCTGACTCATCTGTTGCCAAGTGTGGTAAAAGGTACAGGTACAAGTTAAATAAATGAATATGTTGTTAAATTCTTTCCTTCATTCATTAAATGGTATGCTATGGAGGCATACAGTAGTCTGTAGCTAAGCTAACTATGCTAAATGGTTGATAATCTCACACACTCTGCCCACATCTCTTGGAGACAAACTGGGTTATAAAATTCACACTTGTTATTCTCTCTTACCTGTTTTTTTTTTTAAACTTGACTTCATTATTCATTATTTTGTAAAAAGAGTAGAGAGACTGGAAAAATCTACGTAGCTTGAACACAATGTTGCTCACCTTTCTTACTGAGAGAGGAGGGAGGGGTTTTTCCGCTATCAGGGCTAGAGCTGCTGCTATCAAGGCAAGAGGTGCTGCTGTCTGACTCATCTGTTGCCAGGTGTGGTAAAAAGTACAGGTACAAGTTAAATATATGAATATGTCGTTAAATTCTTTCCTTCATTCATTAAATGGTATGCTATGGAGGCATATAGTAGTCTGTAGCTAAGCTAACTATGCTAAATGGTTGATAATCTCACACACTCTGCCCACATCTCTTGGAGAAAAAATGTGTTACAAATTCACACTCTTGTCATTTTCTCTCTCCTGTCTCTTTTTTTTCTTTTTAAACTTGACTTAATTATTTTTCAAAGCGGCAAAGTAACTAACAGTTGTTCTGCTCTGCTACTGACTGCTGCTGAACACCATCAAGCGGAACAAACCATTTCATGCAGATTCAGAGGGGTGTTCAGTACAAATATATGGATGTGTGCCTTTTGGTCTGGGAGTGGCAACCAGGAGCGCCACCAGGAACCTTGGGCCCCATGACAGAATATTTAATTGGGAACCCCCTTCGCAGCTGCTGTTACAATTTCTTGAGTCCATCAAAAGCGTCACAATTTTAAAGACGCTTACTTTCGTTGGTCCAATACACTTGCACAATATTCATTGCTAGTGAATTTACACGCAACAGTCCACATAAGATAAGTTGCTTAAATTTTTTTATAATGAGTTTTAGCTCATTGAAGTATCCCTCCCGACCAGCAACAGTCACAGGCAATGTGCAAAATATACATGAAACAATCCAGACTTCTCAATAAATGCTGTTGTATTTTGTTCATATAAAAATGTTTTTTTCCACATTTGTTAAAGCTGTCACCATGTCGTGACAGTTTGCTATGAGACAGATAATCTGTGAAAAGATCAATCTCCTCCACCTCCTTCCTGAACTACTATGGACCTTACCAAGCTCCGCCCAGAAACGCCCCTAGATAGTCTCACATGACTGCATGTCTCACAAGCAAAGCCTCGCTGTGCTTAGTTTCTATGTGTAATTTAATTTCGACTGACTCTCTGCAGAGTATTTCTGAGTCGATTAGCATTTCTGCCAGATTTTCAAAAAATATCAGCCACGACAATGGACAGGGGAACCAGCAAGTTCAGGTCATCTTTCTTGGATGACATCAAGGTGTTTTAGCCACGTGATGCCTCCAAGATTGTGCGCGTCACAGCGAAAAGCTAGCGGTCGATGAGGAACACAGCAGATCCTCACACCCTCAGCATAAATACAGCTGTGGACAAGATCACTGAGGCCTATTGTTCTTGCAAGGCTGGGTAAGTCGGGCAGTCATGGTTTTGAGGGTGATTTCTGTTGGCAAATGTTCAAATGTGCCTAGGCCTGATACTCGGTACTCGATGGCTAACACGATTAGCGTGGCTAACACAATTACAGTTTAGTAAAAAGCCTTTTCAGGTAAAATAAAATCTTTAATGTATGTCAGATACGGTACACATTGCATAATGATCTGTTCAGCTAACTTAAGGCTGTAACAGACTGGCTTCAAAGTGTAGAAGTTGTATCGGTACTGCCATTATGCTGTATTTGGCTAAAAGGTTTTCATAATGGATGTGTTTATTTTTCACTTTCTTTTTTTCTTTCACTAAACACAAAGAAACCAAAGCAATAATACTTACACCAGCACACAATCCTTTGTTCTTATTGATCCTACGACGGTTGACCTGCAAATGCAGTCGTACACAAGCTTTGATCCAAGCAAGGCTTTCCGTTTCAGATTTTGGAAATCTGTGAATTTTAGTTCCATAAAATACAATCAGGATACCTGACATCACCTGTAAACATACCCCACTGACAGTGGAGAACCATTATTTTTTGAGTCCTAACGCAAAAACTTTCTGCTAGTCCACAATGTACATTAGCATGAGTTTACTACTGTAGCTTGTGTTTGTGAGACGGTCACGTACGTGGTATCTGCGCTGTGACGTGAAATGGGCATTTGCCAAAGAAACGCGGCCCCTGTGGTAAGGTCCATTGCTAGCTAACTCAATGCACCTTTCTGACCAAAACCAACCAATCAGAATCAGGAGGAGGGTCTTAGTGTTGTTAATCAACCTCATCCACTCGCTGGTAGAGGGGCTATTTGGGAAAATTTTATAAAGATTGTTTGAATTTTGGTGAGTAATAAATTGTTTTTGTTGTGTAATTGCAAAAAGAGTAGAGAGACAGGAAAAATCTACTAGCTTGAAGACAATGTTGCTCACCTTTCTTACTGGCACAGGGGGGAGGGGTTTTTCTGCTATCAGGGCTAGAGCTGCTGCTGTCAGAGCTAGAGACGCTCCTGTCTGACTCATCTGTTGCTAAGTGTGGTAAAAGGCACAGGTACAAGTTAAAGATATGAATATGCTGTTAAATTATTTCTATCATTCATTAAATGCTAGTGAAATGGAGGCAAACAGCCTGCAGCTAAGCTAACTATGCTAAATGGTTGCTAATCTCGCACACTCTGCCCACATCTCTTAGAAAAAACTGGTCTATAAATAGACACTGTTATCTTTTTTCTCTCTTTCTTTTTGAAACGCTGACTTTATAATTTTTCTTGGCGGCACAGTAACTAACACAGTCGTTCTCGTCTTCCTGGTGCTGAACACAGTCAAACATGCTAAGAGGGAACGAACCATTTCATGCAGATCCAGAGGGGTGTTCAGTATGAATATGGATGTGTGCTTTTTGGTCTGGGAGTGACAACATTTAATTTTTACTGCTAAAACCATTTTAAAAACACTGTATGATTAATTCTGTAATTGACAGGGCCCCCAATTTTTTTTCTATTGCTATAAGAAATTGTTTGCTTGCTTTTTGTGGGAGGGCCATCTGTCTGTCAGGGGCTCCTGGAATTGTCCTAACCTTTCCCCTGATACAGCGAACCTCGCTACACTGGTCGAAGTAACCAACAAAGAATTGCAATTCAAGCTCCAGGCAAAGGCAAAGTTCACAAAAAATTACTGTGGTTTTTCTAATGTTCTTTGGAGCTTCATAAGTTTTCCTTTTCCCTACATTATGAAAATGACATTGAGTCATTGATTGAACATTTCAAACAGATTTTATCTCTTTCATCTTTTCAGAAAGATTTCTACTTACTCAGACTTACAACAGCGTGTCCCTGCCAATCAATCTTTAGTGTTTGTAGTTCCCTTGATAGAAAAAAAAGCTTTTTTTCAGAGTACATTTGTAAGCAGCACTTATGAATAAAGTCCAGACGAACAAGTCTATACACTTCAAAAGCAATCTATCAAAAGTGGATAAAAACAACTAGTCTAGGAGAAAACACTGTTTTTTTTGTTTTTAATAGTTTCTTAGCTGATGTCCACTACTTTCCACCTGTATGTTTTTTTAATAAATTCTACAATTAAGTGAAACTCTATCCAACCTGGCAACCCAAAGTAGTTCTTATAATTATTTTTGTTTTGGCAACCTTTTGAATTGATCAAAAATCATATGCACGTATTTCTGAAAAGTAAAAATCTGCAAAACAATTAAACACAAAGCTAGCATCCAAACATGAACAAAGAGATTTCTACTAACATAAAGACTGAATGTGAGTCTCTGTAGTTGTTTTATTTTTTTATTTGTGAACTATTTTATCAGAAAGTGTGGCCTTGTCCTACATGGTGTTGGGTGAAAGTCAACGGGTTGTGGTTAGTTGCACTCTGCCCGCAGCGTCGGATAGCGCGGTTTTAGTTTGAACCACTTCTTGGACTATGGGCTAAAATCTATTACTGGCACAGTTTCAGAAGTAAGTGTCCTCTTTTAGTTAATGTTCCGCTTTTCTTTTCTTTTTTTTTTCTTGGTTTGTGGAAGAGGCCAAACAGAAACCGCAACAAGTCTCAGCTGTGGCAGCCGTGGGCCTGCGTCTACGCCGACACCTTTTTAGTGCAGCGTAGACGCACAACGATGAAGAAGTCACAGCCTGGCTGAGAGTTGAAGATTCTGACCAGTCCTCAAATCTCTCTTCTGCAAATTTGAAAACTTTTTATAGCTTTTCTGTTTCTTGTCTGCCTGTGCATAAAATGTCATCCTCGTAATTTTAGGCGTGAGAAAGTATAACAACCTCCAAAGGGGCGAAGACAACGTGTCTGTGGACGGACGTCAGAAATCACATCGCCATCCTGTCTAAAAATGTTCGGCATCTTCCACAGGAAGGAAGTCATTTCTGTAAGCGCTGGCAACAGGGGAGCAAGCCAACGTGAAAAAAGAAACAAGAAGTTTTGTCTCGCCATAAATTAAAAAAAAAAATACAGAGCTTGTTTTAGACTTTTAAGGCCATGACCAGCGTTTGTTCCAACTGATTCATGTTTTTGGTGCTTATAAAAAAGGAAAAGATGAGTATGTGAATGAGAGAGGAAGTAGTTGAACAAACTGGTGAGTGTAACAGACTGTGGGGAAGTTTCATCTAACTGGGGCTTTCTGTTGGCCCAGATATTGCAGGTCTTTGGCTATTATGTTTGAGCAGCATGTCAAACTTCAGTAACAACATAAAAGTTGTACTGAAGCAAACCCCACAAGAAAGGAAATAAAAACAACCTAAAACCTATTTCGTCCTACATTAACCAAATTTTCTTTGGCGTCCTTGTAGCTCTTAGTCAGAAAGTCATCGACAAACAAACCCAGAAAGTGCTAAATATTTAAAGGAGCTGCTGAATAATAGATTAAATAATCAGCTGTTTTAACAATGTGACTTACTTTTCGGCCTTTTCCCTGTCGCTCAGGAAATACAGGGCCTGTGGCCAGGAAAAACATGCCCCCCATGACAATGATGAAGGGACACACCATGAGGGCATAGCCCAGACTTAAGAACTTCCATTCTTCCGTTGCAGATTGTTTCTCCTGCAGCTTATCAGAGATCTGCAGCCAGACACAAAGACAAAAGAGAAAACATTTAAAAGAATAAAAGCTATCACAAATAGGGACGTAAGTGATTAATGAGTCAATCTAAAGTTGATCGATCTTATCAATTATTTAATGATTAATTAATAACCATTTCCCTAAAACTGATTATCTTGTTTAATTGGGTCGACCGTCTTTCTATAAAACGAAGGGCCGCAACTTAAAAAAAATAAGTACATCATTATGTTTTAAACAATTTTTTATATCCACTGTGGTTTTCTTAAATTATTCAACTTGGACATATTCATGAAATATAACAAAACAGCCTGAACATTTTATGTTGATATGTTGCAACACTTAATCCCAGACTTTTCTGTCATCACATCCTCACCTTCGTAGCACACATGAGTAATTTTTGGTTGAGAAGTTGACACTGCTCTGCTGTGAACCACGGCTGAATAAGCAATATTAAGTTAAAAAGTAAGGAACTTGTCAAGTGTTTATATTTCAAAGCAGAAGCTCCCACAGACGTTAATTTTGCATCCCACAACGGGCACGGTCTGAACGGCTTCTTGCCCTTCTCGTTCTGGTGAGGCTCCGCCTTTTTCATTCCTGTATATCTAGCCTTTAAGGATGACCAGAGGTGCCCTTTTCTGGTTGGAGGCCAAACTACGACAATAAAAGAAGGTCTAAATGCCTAACAAATCATTAATCGACATCTAATCGTAAGGCAAATATTCAAACCTTCTACGACACACTGTGCGGTGTTGGTTTTCACGTTTGCATGCAGCTTTCCTCCAATTCAAGGTTTGACAGCCAACAGCTCATCATTCAGTGTGTCATGTATTATGCAGAGGGAAACAACAGCTGAAGAAAAGTGGGCGTTAAGTGACCTGTTATGTCTCCCTGTATCACCCATAAGGCGGTTCCACTGACAATCACACGGCGACGGAGGCTACTAATGGCAACGCTGAGCCAGCTGAGTGTGGAGGGGTCGGTGGGAGGCGAACAGCAGGACTCTGCTAGTGAGTGAGTCAAAGTGTCGCAGTGGCTCTGCCACACTGATTTCATGTTAGCTTCTGCAGACATTCGGTGCAGGAAAAAGCTGGAGGAGGTGAACCTGTGCGAGGGGAGTTCGTGCATTGGGAAAGGACCATTAAAAACCCAGGTGGCAGCAGTGTGTGTGTGTGGTGTGTGTGTGTGTGTGTGTGTGTGTGTGTGTGTTGTGTGTGTGTGTGTGTGGCCAGTGCAGGACCCATTTCATCAAGAACATTAAATTCTCTGCAACTTGCACAGCGCAGCAAAGCTAAAAATAAGCAGAAAACTGCTGCGGGTCTAATTACCCTGCCAGAAGGCATTTCTTGGATGATTATGGAGAGATTGTTTCTGGCATTCCTTTGCTACAAACTACGTGGTACAGTCCTTCTCTACTGGTAGAGGAGGAGTCTGGGTTCTGTTTATCAGGAGGATTCTTGAGTGACATCAATCTGATACGCTCTGATGAAAATGAGTCTTGGCTCAAATTTCTGGGAATTTCAAATATTCTAAAGCAGCTTTTTTAAAAAAGGTGGTAATTTTGCTGAGGTGTGACCGCTAAAAAGCAGCTGTGTCGCACCGGATCTGGTTTGTTGACCTCGATGCTTCATCTTCAGGTCGGTTTGGTGCTCAGGCCCGAAACCTCAGCGTGAACCAAAATAACTGAGTCATTCCCTATCTTTCTCCTGTGGTTGCTTGGCGATAACCACTTGCTTTTTCCTGCTATTCCGTCTCTTTTTGCCAATTCACAGTCGCCCCAGCCAATACGCATGGGCAAATGCATATCTGCCCCCACTTGGTGTGCGTCACGACTTGTCCATCACGCTCATGTGCTAAACCTCAGCTCAGGACGCTGACGCATTCCGAGCGTTCAGAGCGTCGTCAGTCGGGCTTCTGCGGAGGAAGTGAGAAACCTCCGGGCGTTCAGAATGTCACTCTTCAGGAGAGAACTGTGGAGTGTAGTGGATCCAGGGGACTGAAGAACCGTGGGGCAATGTGGGAGTAATCCAGGGTGGCATTAATCTGACTCATGGAAAAAGTGGATGTCAGTAATAAGAGTGCTTTTAAATTGTGCTTTGCTTAAGTCCTCATTTTGTTCAAACTTTTCTATCTGTTGGCCAACGTAGAGAAGTTAATGTGGCCACGGAGGAGTGAATTTCTGCCTAAAGAAGTCAAAGAAGTTTGATTAATTTTACGTATTTGAGAGTAAGAACATACATATTCTATGATCTTTAAAATGTCAGATTTTTTTCCCCTACAAATGTCTGACTTTTCAATGTCAGAGAAGATACTAGTTTTAATATTGTAAATGTCTGCCTTTGATCATGGAAATGTTTTGTTATTAAAAAAAACTTTTTGACATCACAGAATTTCCATATTTTGTTCTTAGAAATACCTGAAAACGATGTTGAAATTTCCTCGTCGGTAGCCACATTATTTATAAACAGTGGTTCTGATAGTTATGGTTATATGTTTTAAGGTTAAGGGGTGTGAATACTTTTGTAAGGCTTTTAACACATTGGTGTACTCTCACTTTCAGCACAAGTTCCATTAGGTAACATAGTCCATAAACTGGAGCTAAAGGTCTTGCTTTCACCTCAGGATATTCTGGGCGACTCAGTTTAATTGAGTGGAAAATGACAAATTAAAATCACTTTAACTTTCTGTGGGTAACTTTTGAAAGCTTTAAAAAAAAAGTGTGAAAATACTTCAGTTTGAGAAAGTTGAGAATTATGATGCCAAATAATGTTATTCAAAATGTTTCTCTTTACTTCTACATAGTTTTTTTTTCTTTACACTCCGTTTGAAACGTGGCAGACAGAGGAAGTTGAGATCAGACCAAAGTAAACTCCTCTGTGTGAAGCAGTAAGTGCAGAAACAATACAGTTACGCTGCATCTGATCCATCTTTTGAGAAGCGCTTCTCGCTCTCGCTCCTTTCACCTGCCTCCGACGCTAGTTTCAGACTTTCACGCGGGCGAGAAGGAACAGGAACAGCTGCGCCTGTCGCCAGCCTGTCAGGTCCTGACAGAGGATCCTGAATCAGTCTGATTCTCTAATCAAAGACATCCGCCGCTTTGTTGCTGGAGCTCAGACTGCGAGGCAGCCTCCAAGTGATAACACACATAACCACAAAGCACTCTATTCTCCTGATACCATTCATGGCCCCACACACATAAAAAAAACAAAAAACGGCGATTTAAAACGTCAAATGCGTGGATAGAGTGTGACACGTGATGCGGTGTGCAGGAGAATACGCTTCTTCCTGCCTTTATTGCCGTTCCAGCACCGCCTACAGAGAGCAGGAGAAGAGGGGCTCAGTGGAGTTGCTATTTAACTTTAGAAATGTTCATTCCCACTTTAAAATAAGACAAACATGTTTTGACAGTCTGATGCGAATCCCGTTTCACACTCCATTGAATGCCGAGCGGCACTTTCACTCCGGCTTCCTGAATGCTATACTCTATTGGGGTGGAGGGGCGTGCGCGCTCCGTCTGAAAGGTGGCGAGTGTTCGTTTGGGATGGGGGAAACGGGCAGACGCTGACCTTGAGAGGCCTGGGAAGGACTACTCTCTCATCTGGCGACCAATCAAAATGCGGCAACTCCGGCGTCTCCGGGGAGCCGTGAGGCTTGCTAGAGAATACCACTGATTGCCTGGAGAGCAGCGGCAAAAAAATCACAATCCTGTTTGCTGGTTCTCCTGGGACCTGTGGAACACTTTGCGCTGGCCTAGTTAAAGCCAGAGCTGAGCCGGTGTCTAAATGTGCTTGTTTACGTGCTGAAGCGGCGCGCTCCATATTTGTCACCCGGTGTGCATTTCAAACGCACAGCCGCAGCTTGGGGGGAGGAGGAGGAACGGGCGAGGGTCTTACCACGCCTATCAGGTATGGACTTCCTGCGTCACCCAGGAGATGAGAGGTGAAGCTCTGAATGGCGACTCCTGTGGCTCTCCGTGTGGGAATAACAACAAACTGCAGAGAGACGGGAAATAAGGTCAAGGTGAAGAAGGAGGTCACACCACCTGTAGGGTTCAGGTAACGCTGTCAGAAACGGCCTGTTCTCCTGCGTACTCAATGCAGACGGCGAACCAGTTAAAAATAAAGAATTTATCTGGCTTACTGAAACTCTTATTATTTTATCTTTTCATTTTACAAACCCAAACACGTACAACTGTTGTTAAAGAATTCACACCAAATGATTTTCTGGAATTTTTTCACGCCACCGGAATGAAATTTTAATTAATTTAATTGAGTTTTTAGGGCAATGACAAAAGAAAAACACTACGTGACTAAAACGATAAAAGGATAATGATAACAGTTTTCAAACTTTGTCACTAACAAAGCACTAAAAAGGTCAGTTTTTCTTCCAGCAATGTGTATCTGCTGTACACTATGATGACGGCGTGTTGGGTGAAAGCTAAATTTGGTCAAATTAAGCTAAAAAGTTAAATCAAACGCATCCAGTGACATGTGTTTTCCTTTCACGTTAAAGTTAAGAGCGCCTTCTTGTTGGCTGAATAAAACTGGAACATTTAAGTTTGTGGCTCAGTGGGAAACAAAATCAAGGGGTATGAATACTTTTGTATCTCACTCTATTAGGGTAAGAGTTCAGCCTTTATGGCTCAGTTATCAGTTCTCCACTCAAACAATTGTTCCACTTACCATTAAAATGTCTGCCGTCAAAGCCCAGTTCACGAACAGCAGCATCTCTCCGATGAAGATGAAAACCTAAACGAAGACAAAGAGATTTCACTCCAAGAGCCGCCACTTTCCGCTGACATGACATGCAGACCAGAGAAGAGCTGGAGGATATTTCTATCGCTGCTTTGAGTACAGCTCTGGTTAAAAGCGGTTTGAAAACATGTCATTATAGCGCAGGCCCCATAGATTATGTTGACATGCGGGCTTTCACTGAGCTGTACCCCACAGACTGAAAACCAGCTCGGGATGACAACAATTGTTTATTTTCGTCTCAAGATATTCAATGCGGGAAACGCTCTGGTGCTGCGATTTCAAATTACGTCCCTTCAGAATAGACAGAGCGAGTTGTTTACTCTTCGAGTGACCTCGGACTACATCACTGTACGTGCAGCTAGTTTCGTTCTTGACCGCTTGAATCATAAACACACCTAGAGGGGTTCGGTTGCGGTGGAATCTCATGTATCTGCACCGCCTGGTTTCATCTGAACCGCTTTAACACGGCCGACTGATGTGTGTTTCCTGCTGGGGAATAACCCCCCCTCTCTATCTCTCTCTTTCTCCCTTTCTCCCTCTCTCGCCCGCCCCTCAGAGCGCCAGACCTACAGAACAGCACAGAGAAAGAGAGAGCGATCCTGCAGGGTTCTGACAGCCGAGACGTCAGATGGGTCCGCCCTGAGACCGACACGTTGAGAGGAGCCGAGTCTCGTCTCGACAAACAGCTGCGAGGGGGTCGGCGGGCCTCGGCGGTGCAGCGCCGTTGGCTCCAGGCCGTGTCACGCCTTATAACATGACACATCTGTCAGCTCCTCACAGTGAAACCCGACTCGCTCGCTTACAACCGCAGCGGTGTACTGCGATTTAATACGGTACAGCAGAGCACCGACGCCAGAGGTGAAGTCGCACGTTGCGAGCTGTTCGTCCCAGTCGAGGCGCAACGTTATTTCTGAGCCTTACGATCCGGGGATGATTAGCCGAATATTGCCCCTTTGTTGCACCTGACTTCTATTCCTGTCCGTCGGGATGAGCTGGGACCTATTTCTGCACAGCAGCGAGTGTATAAAATTGAGTTGGACAGACGTGCGGCCGTGAAATGAGTGTGGATACGTCTGTAGCTGGAGTCTAATTGGCTGAGTCATGCTGCTGTCAAACACCTGATGAATGTGCACCTTTGACCCAATGGGAGTTCATAAAAATCTTACTTCGTTAAATCCAAATTATTATTCATTTCAGCTGTTATTTAATATTAGGAAACTAAATTAGAAGTTGCCAGACGGCTGCCGTATATTTTCCGAAGCCGTTGAATGCATGTAGCCAAGCAGTATATCACTGCAGTGCCGCTGAGAAGCTTTAAATGATGCGTTTCAAATTTCCCTTTATCATTTCAACCATCATATACAGTGGTTGCAAAAGCTGCAGTGGTCAGAATGGGCTTAGAGTTTATGTGAACTGCTTGGATTCAGAATATAGATTTGGTTTTGGAGCATAGGATTGAGGTCAGAGATGCTTCCAAAGCTTCATGTTGGCCTTCATTCATTCATTCCAAAAATGGATTTTATGTGTTTGGGCTCAGTGTCCTGTTGGAACACTCTGCTGCATGCAGTAGACCCACAGCATGATGGTGCCACCACCGTACTGGACAGCTGCTACAGCGTTCTTAGGTAGTCTGGCGTTGAACATATTCTTGTTCGCGCAGAGTGTCTCAAACTTCAATACTATAAAGAAAATAATGGAATACGCTCTAAAGCACGGTCTATGTTACAAAAAACACATTTAAATAAATGCTGCCAACTCAAATATAAAGAACTGGAAACATATGGGACGTTTGTCCAGACAGTTGTCGGGGTATAAGCATAGTATTGGGACAGTATATAAAATTTCAAAAAGCCACAATAAATTTAAGCCAGTGTGCCTAAAGTTTTGTTTTTGAAATCTTTAAAGTTGTTTGTCACATCATAACTTATCCCTTCAAAATTAGATATTCTGCCTTTAAAATCCCCAAATTAATATAATATTCATTCTCAACCTAGAAAAAAAAAGAAAAAAAAAGCTGTTCACAAATCCAGTTCTGGGGAACAATGAGCGGCTTGACCACTGCCTGTCATTTAGGAAGTCTGTTTCTCTGACAAGCATGGGAAAATATTTCCCAGATATGCAGCTATTATACCGAGCAGCACCTTGAGGGTCATTTCCTACTCCTTTGTAAGAGATAAGAACAAAATAATGTGTGCTTGCTAAGTCCAGACTGGATTGTTCCGAAGCTGTGATTGAGAAGTGGCGCCCTTTCCTGCTCCACAAGGCTGTCACACCGAGAATGCCATGCTGATGTGTTCATTAGATTAGCCGCAGCTAACTGCAGCAGCTAGCTGAGGTCACACTAAAGCTAACCTGCAACTGACACCAGTCATTACGCGGAGCAGCTCTCTGCCCCGGGGGGCCTGAGAAGAACTGGTGTCACTCTCTGTGTCCTCTTACAACTTTATTCAAACCTCAATGAGCTTTTACAAGGTCTTCACCTGCTAGGCTGCTCACAGGACTGTCACTTTTAGTGTTCTGGCCCTGAGGTGAAACACCGTGACTCACGTATCACTCTGTGAGAGGAGGGGATCCAGTTTCTGTCAGAGTAAGCGAGAGAGATAAACTTACATAAGCTGCAGTGATGCTGCTCTTGGCCACGACGAAGACGAGGCAGATGAAGATGGCAGAGCCCATCATGGTGATGGCGCACACCAGGGGGTCGGCCCGCGCCGTCCTACGGCGAAAGTAGCGCGTGACGGTGGCCCCCAGGACCACGCCCAGCAGCCCCGTCACGCAGGTGATGGCCCCGAAGATGAGGCTGCAGGAAACAACCATGAGTAAGGTTAGGTGAGGGTGCAATGCTGCTGATGCGTTTAAGCTGCCCAGACAAAAGAGACCAAGTGTTACGGTAGGGAGGGCTGCAACTAAAGATTGTTTCAGTAAATCGACTGTCCTCTGTGCTAAGCCTCTCCACCGACGTCTCACCTGTTTTTGCTGCTGCAAACTTTAGTCGTGCAGGGTTCGACTTCCTCCTGCACCACCTGCGCTCGGTACAGGTACATGGGAATCAGCATTCCAAACGCACCCGTGGCAAAGGACACGGCTGCTGTCGCGAAGGTCGAGAACACGTAGCTCCGGCTGGCGGGGAGGAAAACACAAAAATCAAACGAGGCAGAGGAAGACAAAAATAAACTAAGCTCCTGTTAAACTTTATACAGTACCAGGCTTCCTTATCGCTCCAATAATATTTGGCCAACCTCAACAGCTCCAGGGAAATATCTGCATCTACAAGTTGATTGTTACCCTGAGACGAGCTTAAATCTCAACTGGCCCTCAAAATAATACGTTCAATTTTCTAGTAGAGATGAATGTGTGCACCTGTGATGATCCAACACATCACCATGATTACACTGATCCAGACATTGACATATTAAAGCCAATATGAATTATTGCATCAGGCTTCGTGTCAGTTGTTTTATAAAAAAAAAAGCAACACACTTATTGATTTGTCTGGACTCTCATTAAAAATAGATGTAATGAAAAATAGACTAGTAGCCTGGTAATAAGTTTTATATTTGAACTGCCCTGTTGGGAGGTTGGCGACAGAAACATTTTATTTCTTTTTCAATCGGTGAACGCACCATAAATAAGCTCCACCAGGTTATGCTAACTACAACACTCTTTGGTGTAGAAGTTGTTACAAAGAAAAGACGACTGTTTTCAGGATCAGAAAGAAGAAGTACAACAAGGATGCTGTTCAGCGAGGATTTTTGCTCATGCTTTTTTTTTTTACTTTTGGACAGTTGCGATGATGCGTAACTGGGGCAACAAGGTATTATTATAAGATGTATGATATTAGTCACAAAATGCAAATTCCCTTCTTTGATTGGATTAAATTTTATTTAAACTCAATTGAATTGTCTGGTATTGAATTGAAATTAAGTGCAGGAATGCAAGAGGAAATGTTGGCAATTGTTTCTCACAAAAGTCTCACAATTCAGGTAACGATCAGCTTAGAAAACAGATTCTGTGATTTTTACTAGTAATCAAAAAAACAAGCACACTAATTCTGCTAATCATACGAATCGCTAAGATACTAAATACAACTTTAAATGCACACTGTGTAATAACTTTATCTTTAAAGTAATATTGGAATCCTTGTTAATTTTGGAATGAGAAATTGGTCACAAAAATCTCTAATTGGTGCTCATCTGCTGTCATGACAGTCACCGATTAACCAGCTCCTCCATCCAAAACATCCAACCAAAACCGAAGCAAGCAATCGAGACCCCCCCCCCCCCCCCCCCCTCAACACGCCCCCCCTCCTCCCCCCACTCCCTCTGTGCAAAGCCTTACTTCCTGACGAGGGCCTTTATGTCACTGAGCCACGAACGGGAGGGTGTGATGCGTTCATCCAGCTGATCTGCGCAGCCTCTCTTTGGCTCAGGCACAAAGAGCAGGATCAGAACGCCTATGGTGATGCCTATGAACGGGGACACCTGACGAGACGAGAAATCAATCGGTCAGTGCGGTTCACAGAGAGACCCTGTGTGGGCTGTGATCATGCTAACACACAGCGCCGAGAGCCGTTTCGTTGGAGGGGGGGTTAAACCATGTGATGGGGGACAAAGAAGTGTGTGTGAATGCGATCTGAATGCAAGGCCGCTGTTTGCCGATACGCCTCACATCTTATACAAGCCCTATGAAACTAAGAGCATTCCCTTCGCTCACTCTACTGGCACTCAGTGTGTGTGTGTGTGTGTGTGTGTGTGTGTGTGTGTGTGTGTGTGTGTGTGTGTGTGTGTGTGTGTGGTGTTCCTGCGTAGGAGTGGGTTGTATACAGCAGACTAAACGAGCTTTCTGGCTTTGAAAGCTGCTTTGTAAGCAGGAGTGACTCTCGTAGGTGCCCATCTGCTCTGATCTTTACCGCCGTGCTTTCTGGCTTGTGTGATTGCAGGTTTGTACCCGAGTCGGTCTGTGTCTGGGAGACACAAAGACGAGAAGCTGGGACAGGATTTGTTTGAGTAATCCCAGCTACCAACAAGAGCGAAGGCAATACGTGTCGGGGGGAATTAATCTCAAGCATTTGTCAGCTCATTAAAAGCTCTTATAGGTGCTGTTAACATACAATGAAGAAATGCATACATGTGAGGATTAAGCTACGATGCAACCTCTGTTTGTTGGAATTTGTTGATGCGCTTTCAACATAAAGTGTTTACTGAATCTGATCTTCCCGAAGTGAAATATTGAATGTTTTTTTTTTGTATTTAATCAGGCTGAAATCACAATTTTTACGAGTCGGAGAAGAAATCGCTGCAAGAAATCAATGAAAAAATTGTGTTTGAGGCTATGTAGAGCTGAGGTACACTGAAAAAAGAGAATACAACTTCAACTAAAAAGAAATGCCTTATTTAGTCACAAATAACTGAGTGAAGTTTGTCAAACTTACTTTATTTACATTTGCTTAACTTGAAAACTTCATAAATAAACTCAGTTTGATTCCTTTTGGTGAATTAATGCGATATATTTAAGTCTCTTGTTGTTTCAGTGTAGCAGCTCTGGTCAGATGATGCTGAAATTAATCTTTTTTGACCTACATGCAAATTGTTGTGTTGAAACAACAGACAGAAACTCGGTTAAGAAGAAGAAGAAGCTCCGATAGCAGCAAGTAAGTGTTTGTACAAAGTATTTAGCTAAATGAACATGAATGCCACACTTTCTTTACTTTTAGCTATTTCAATACATCAGTTATCTTCCTTCTACTTCAATATGATGAACTACTTTGAGTCGACCTATTAAATAAAATAAGAGTGTTTTGTTATTTTTGCCTTCACAGTTATTCAGTGAGACACCAGAAGTCTGTGACCTTTGACCCGCAGTCCCACAGGACCCATTAGGCGCTTCCTGTTTGACGTAGGGCAATCGCACAAATTAGCAGACGATATATATCTTTTTTTTTGGTTGTTGTTGCCATTTCACTCCATTGACTTTTTCAGGAAGGTAGCTGGAAAACACCGGACAAAAACAAAAGGAAGTGCTGCTACCTTTTTTTTTTTAATCTTTGTTTAAACAGGATACGACCACAGAAAACGTTTCATGTCTCGGTATTTGTCTTCCTCTGCATGCCACGCCGCTGATTAATCGGCTTTGAGATTGTTGTATTGGAATGTCGTTGTGACTGTGTTGGAACAAATTCCCCCCTCCATTACCAACTCCAATGTTTGTTATGTTTTTTTAATGTGTCACAGAGACAAAATCAAAGGGCACTTCCTGTCCCCCAAGTCGTCACGTCCAGGATCGCTTTCCCTCTTTCTGAGAACGTTAATGCCTTCCTTTAAACGTTGGTCCGTTCCCAAGGAAACCAGGTCATAATTTGGTTTAGCGATTTTAAAAGCCGACGCTGAAGTCGACGGTTCCGATGGAGTCCCATTGGACCTTTCATTGGTCTTTTCCATTATGACTGCTATTCCTTATAGAGCACTTCATGCACTCAGCGGATTCTACAGCAGCGATATACACTCCTAATTTAACACTAATCACCAGAATTCATGCGGTTTATGCAACAGTATCATCTTTTAATGTAAAGGTTTGTATCAGCAAAATAACACACAAAACAAACAAGCCACTGACATAAACATATCGGCAAATTTGAATTCTTCATTTTAGTTTTGAACTCAACAGAAAAACGCTCAACACATCTGATGGTAAAATCTTTGGAAGTGCTTCTGCAGGAGGAGGGCGAAGTGACACTAATGATTGTGACAGTTGTTCGGCCTCTAACTTTGTGTTGTGTCATTTTCCCAGTAAAGACGCAGCCAGGATGGACTCTGAATCCAGAAATAACCCCTGGTGTTTCTGTCCCCGCTGACCCCAGATCCATAACGAGTCCCCGCAGCCAATCAGAGACCCTTTGTCTGTATTTGTGGACATGTTTTTCTTTTTTCCCCCCCTCCAGAGACTGATGATGAAGATGACAATAAACTTACCCTTAATGCCCAGTGCCAGTCCTCAGCGGCGTCCTTGGCACTGGAGCCCAGGATGTAACCCAAGCCGCTGCAGGAAGGGGGAGGGAAGGGCGACACAAACATTGCACATTAGCAACAAAAGCCCACTCCACTTAACGCAATTATCTACAAAGAGCAAAGAGTTGACCTGAGCCCGTCATTAGCATCACTTAAGCCTACGCTGCTCTCTTCCTGTTTGTTCTCTGGCTAAAGTTGTAGGATCAGACGTGGAATTGATGTTAACACCAGCAGTCAGACGACTAGCAGTTGGTCAGTTTGTGGCTGCGTGATCAGGGGATGTAACCAGAAACTGCAAAACTGAATCTGAACTACAGAATTCAACTTTAAGATTTTCTGACCACATGCAGACATTATTTTGGTTTTTATCACAGAGCAGAACACATTTATTGGCGTTCCTCCTTCAGAGTTTGGCAGTAACTAGTTACATTTACTCAGTTGCAGTTACATGAGTAATTTCTTTGCGTATTTGCTGCACCTTTTGCTTTTACTTGAGGAATTTTAATATGACGTACTGGTACTTTTACATCTAGGTTGATTCAGCTTCGTGTTTCAGGTTTTTATCTTATTAAAAGATGGATTAATGCCACATTTTCATTTATTCTCTGGTGTAAAATAGTTTAGTATTTTAAAGAGCAAATTAACTGGCTTCCTAGGGTCTTTGGAAGGAACCCAGGCCCACAGCATCACAGATCCTCCATCACACCTAGCAGTGGGGATGAGGTGCTGGTCCTCTACTTTCATCCTTCGCTTTCATGCCATCCAGATCTGGAGTGATTGCTGCATATAATCTCAATCTCATCTGTTTAATTCCCAGCATAGTTAATCTACCCCATTCACAAATGTTTTTGTTTGTTAACGGTGGGTGGGTTTTCATATCTGACATGCTTTCTCAACAGCCTGCTGGCTCTAGATGCATATATCAGTTGTCATGGAAACCCAGTGACCCTGAAGCTCCACAGCATGTTTTTTTTAAAATAGGGTTTGGTTTAACTTCCCTTAAACCTGTCTGGATGATTAATGTGCATTCTTTAATGCTATTTTATTGCAGGTGTGATGCCTCTGAGTGGGAGTTACTGTGTCTTACTGCAACAACATGGATACAGATTAATGCTTAATAGCAGCCAAGACCTCAGCAAAGCTTTCTTATCAACAGTAGCCGCAGATCATCCTAAACCGGATTTGCGCAAACTCAAAAGGAAAATACTGAAGCTGTTTATGCGTGTGTTTCCAAGGTTAGCCCACCAAAAATAACAGAGCAGTGTAAACTTTATCCAGGCAGCATGCAGTATTTCCAGTGAGTGACTAACAGCCTGTCTTATCAGAGTCAACTCAGAGCGCACGTTTGGAAAGTTCAACACCGTTGATAAAATCCGAGCCGGAAAAAAAAAAAAAAAATCAATAAATAATAAAATCCCACTCCCAACGATTGCTGTCATGGCACACAAATATCAGCCAGGGGAGCCGAGACTCAAAGAAAAACAAGGAAAACGGCGGTTAAGTCAATTTCCTTTGAATCTGATCTGGTTCCTCGGGTCATTTCCTGGAAACAGCCCGAGCACTTCAGTAAAAACAAACAAGTGGGAGACTGGACGGGAGGTTCGACGGCTCGTTTCTGAAGCCAAACCTTTAACCTTCTATTGTTCGTGCCGCTGGGCAGCTTACAGTGACCAGGACGTTCAGGGGAGCAACGACACGACCATTTGGAGGGCAGCTGTCTCTCCTGTCTCATTGTCTCCTATAGGGATGTAAGAACTGATGTTTGCAGTGAAGGAAATTAGTTATGTAATGGCTTACCTCCGCGTTTTTACTGGAAATAATCTAAAGTGACAGGTTATGTAATTACATAATTTATCACCATGAGGATGTTTATGATGCTAGAGAAACTGCAGCACGTCTGCCCTTCCTAGTAAGGGACTGAGCGTGCAGGAGATGGTAAACAACCTGCATGTTGCAGCTCAGACTCATGTTGTGCACTGAGAGACTCAACTGACTCCCAGGATCCAGCACATTTCATAATTTGGCTTCATTTCTTTTCTGAAAAAAAAAAAACAAAAAAAAAACGACTTTGGATTTGTGCTTATTAATGCGTCATACTTCTACACCTTCGCATTACACCTGAAAAAACTAAAAAAATATTTTAAAAATAGCCTCCACCAAAGATTTTCCTATTGGAGCATTACACTGCTAACAGCCAGGATTCGATTTTTTTTGCCCTGAAAGTGTTTTGAGTTCAATATCCAGGTATTATAAGACTGGCAGCCACCAGGATTTACTTGTGCCCCCTCTAGGCTAACAGCATTGATTATTTTTTTTAAGTCTTTTAAAAAAGTTTGCATTTTTTAAGACTTTATAGTTGGTGTTCAGGTGTTAATCTCACAATCTTTCAATAACACATAATTATCAAGTGATATTTTCAAATTTCCTGTCAACTTTAAAAAAAAAATTAACTCAAAATCATGGCAGGCAGCTGGACAAATGACTGCTGAGTGACTCAACCACCGGGCTTAGCAAGTGTTCTGTGAGAAACCTTGAATATCTGATTAAATAATTACAAGTTCAGGCCTACAATTTAGAGTTTTTGCATTATATTGAATCCATTGCAATATGTGCATCTCAATAATTTAAGAATATCACGACGCAGTTGAGTGCTTAATCCAAGAATGTTAATGTAAAATTGAGTGTAAGAAAAAGGTGTTCTGCTAACAAGGTAACACCAGCTAGCTGCATTTTGAGGTTAAAGTAGGTTGAAAATTCTGGATTAAGCAACATTTTCATAGGGGAATGTCCTGTAAAATTCAAATTTTTGGTATTTTCCTTTTTATTTAGCTTTTTTTAAAATGTTGACTCTGTAAGAGTTTCACTTTCTGACTTGGATCAATGGGGGGAAAACAGTTGCACTGTTTCATCATGTACCAATTTGCCACGATGCACTTACTATCCCAGCGGGATGGCCAGGTAGAAGACAGAGAGCATTATTGTGCGGCTGTTGTTTATGTACAGGTCTCCTATGATGGTGGGAGAGATGGCGGAGTAGCTGGACTCGCCGATGCCCACCAGTCCTCTGGAGAGCACAAATAGCCAGTAGTGCTGCAGAGAAAACAGAGAAGGAAAAGAAGCAGAAAGAAAAACAAAATCAATCGATAAGCTCTGTGGAGCGCAGCAGGTAATCTGTCTCTCTGAACACAATGTCAAACAAAACACATTTTTCATCTTATTTAAGACTCTTTCCACCTCCAAGCTTTCTTCCTAAGCAAATTCTTTATGACTAAAGCTTTCCTCCTTTTTGTATATGTACTGTAACTTAAACTATAAAAATGGGCTTTTTCTAGTGTTTTAGTTACAACATTAGATCTCCTAAATTGTACAAATGAAGTGTAAATAAGTACAAACTCGACTTTTCAGAGATAGACTGAACAGAATAAATTTATTCAATAACTCTCTCCTTTTGATGCTTTGGTTTCTCCCTCCACACCAACATTGCCTCAGTTTAAAACATTGATCAGCCTGACTGCAGATTTTTTATTTTTTTTAAATTGTGAAAATGTAGAATAATACACAAGTACTCCTTCGACACCAACCTGTGACATTAAAATATGATTTCATTCAGTGGCATTATCTGATGTCACAAAGTGGAGAAAAAGGTGAAGAATTTTAAAAGCTTCTTATTCATAGGAACCTGTGTAGGTAGCTGGATTGTCAACTGTTTCCATAGCAACCACTATTCACAGAATGTAGGTTTCCATGTCTGCCTGCGAAGCTGCGAAGAAATCTCACCCCCCCTTCTACACACACACACACACACACACACACACACACACACACACCGTGAACTGATGCAAGCCTCACACACTGGTAATAAAACATATCTTGAACTGGTTGAACACTAGTATACAGCGCCTTGTGTCCATTAAAAACTGTCTGATTAATCTTCCCCTGCTGTCAAACTTAGCACAGTGTATTTTTATGTCCTCTGCTGACACTTGTTGTGACACTACGTGGCCGCTATGTGATGAAGGATAAAGAGTAAGAAGCCTCAGAGCTGACCTGAGTTCCCAGCTGACACCTCAGACTTTTGTGCTGGTTGAAGTCCGGGACACGGGGTCATGAGGTCACGCTCAAAGAGACGGCAAACATTCTCTAGTGGCTACACTGTACACACCCTCTTGTAAAACGACACTCAAGAGATTCCCCTCTACAGCCCGTAAAGCCCCTCTGCTGTTGTAGTCGAGTGTGTTGTTGTCACTGATAAATGTGCACATGTTTTCAAGGCAGCTTTTACACCAATCGGGTTTGTATTACTGAATTTGAGTGGCTGTGAGAAATACCCCACCTAGCTCTGACCGCTGCAGCTACATCTGCGTCTGGGTGCTTAAAAAGATTCATTCGCGATCTATTTTCTTCCTTCAGTGGCCCGGTGTTTAGTGGAATCATGATGGCAGCTTTTCTTGTGTAGTTGCAGCCGCACCATATCATCGGGGTTTGGACCCAAAATGCTAGCAGCACACCAAAGAGCTCCGAATGATGCAAGAAAACGCCACAAATATTTGGCTTGGAAATTGTTAAAGTGACTTCACAACAAAGACTGACTTCAAAGATCTGAAAAAACAAAAAAGTTTAATTATTATGGCTGCACAGTGGCGCAGTTGGTAGAGCTGTTGCCTTGCAGCAAGAAGGTTCTGGGTTCGATTCCCGGCCCCGGCCTTTCTGCATGGAGTTTGCATGTTCTCCCTGTGCATGGTGGGTTTTCTCCGGGTACTCCGGTTTCCTCCCACAGTCCAAAAACATGACTGTCAGGTTAATTGGTCTGTCTAAATTGCCCCTAGGTGTGAGTGTGTGTGTGCATGGTTGTTTGTCCTGTGTGTGTCTCTGTGTTGCCCTGCGACAGACTGGCGACCTGTCCAGGGCGTACCCCGCCTCTCGCCCGGAACGCTAGCTGGAGATAGGCACCAGCACCTCCCGACCCCATTAAGGGACAAGGTGTAGGAAAATGGATGGATGGATGGTTTAATTATTATTCTTTTATGAACTTAAACTGAGCTACATTCTAAAAAGCTAAATGAAAGGAAATGCTAATAATCTAGTTGCTAATATGAGCTCTATGCTTTGCGGACAAATGTTTGTCAAATGTTTTCAGGTTTGTTATGTTCACTGGAACCTTTGACACAGTAATACCAGCTACACGTTAATATGCTAATATGAGATTCATGCTAGCTTGAGCTACTGGCTTATATTTGGACAAACATTTAACAGATAAGCAATAGGTTCACTATGGTCACTGCAATATTTTTCTGGATTTTTATTGTTATTTTATAAATTTTATAAATATTTTATTCCTATTTTAATTATTATTTTCCCAGAAATTATCTTTTACAAGGGTAGATGAACTATGGCTTTATAAAATAAGTGGACATTGACAAAAAATGTTTAGATCTTCATTTTATTTATCCTTTTAGAAAAACTCACTCATTTACATGACTACTTAAAACTATAAAGGTTTTGAATATCTTAATATTTTATTCAAGTTTACTTTTCAAATTGTTTCTTCTCGTTAGTTTAACTGCAGCACTTTGTGAAGCTACAGCTAACTCCACTAAGTATAATCATGGATTGCCAAGCAGTGATTTTTCAAAGGTCATGGCTGTAATTATTTAAAATCAATTAGCTCATCTATAGTATTGATGTTTTGTTAGCATACATTCCACTTGCTTTAAGTCTCACTATCACAACGTATAGATTCTTAATATTGTATTTAAAAAAAAAGAAGTTAGAGTACAATATATTGTAATTTTCAATTAAAAATATTCTGTTTTTTACCTTTTTGTCCATCTGCAGCCTGCCGTATCAACCTGCCCTGATTTACTGCCGGCTGCACCTCTGTTCATCTGCGTCGCCCTTATCCATTCAGCCTTCTGTATAGAGGCGCTTCAAGTGATTCACCTACGTTTGACCTCTCAATTTGTGTTTAATTAGCACATTTTTACATTTAGCCCATTCTGAAAGGGAAAAACAAACTCCTTACAACCTATTTTAGTCACAAATAGTTTGAATTACAACGAGCCTGAAGAGTGTTTTTGGCAGTCAAACTGCAGGCTATTAAACAATAAAATCTCAGTGAGCAAAATGCTGTCAACTCCCATAAAAAAGGAAATTGCTAAAGAAATTGTCCTCCTCACATTTCATTTAACATCCTTTGAAATGCGAGTTTTAAACTAATTGTGGATTCTACTGAAGAAAGGATGAAATTGCAGAGAAAAATGAGAGCAAACTAAAGAGGTGCAGATTGCTGCACGACGAGGTGTTTCGCTGCATGCGGGGCGCGTGGCGCGGCAGATGTGTTTCTAATTACAGAAAAGTGATCGTTTTAATTGCAACCCACTGCATTCGTGCAGAAAACCGTGTGCCGTCGGTGAACTTCTGTTACATGAGATCCGGACTAAAAATCTGCCTGCAAATCCAAGCAGAAAAAAAAATAGTCTGCAGTCTCCTAAATGCGTAATAACAGGCATCACTTATAAGCAGTCGTTAACGTTTCCTTACATGATGTATATTTCATCCCTCACTGGGTTGGTCAGGTTAAGTAACAGGTAACCAGCCCCGTTTTATTTGACTAGCACAAGCTTGTCCACACTCTGCATCCTATATGACATCTGTCAAAGGGGAAGAGTCCCTTGACACAAGCAGTCAGGCCTTATTTTCCTGTTGTTCATCCCTCAACGGGCAAGAGCCTGCAGTTTTAGCTCCGAGTGGATGAGTCTGAGGAGGATTTCCATCAAAGTGTGGTCTCCTGAGACCGTCCGCCATCTCTGCGCTGTCAATCCCGTCCACAAATCTGAAGAGCCACGGCAGCGAGCCGGCTTACTCGCCAGAGACACGACGCTGCAGGACTCCGTAATGCTGCTTTCCAAACGTGTTGTGTGCTGCGCGTTAATGTAACTAACTTGGCCCTTAATGCCACATATCTATTTCTGCAGAAATTCAATCTGGGGTGAACATCAGGCCTACCTAGCTGGACCATCCACACATTTATTGGGCAATAAAACGGCACGGCCTTATCTTCCGCAAGACTGTAATTGATACAACTCTGAGGGATGACCCTTCATTAGCTGACTGGCTGGCAGCCAGTGAGATAGAGAGAGGAGGACAGCGAGGGAAGCCTGCAGACTTAAAGAACGTCTTCAAAGGCGAAGCTGCTGTCTGACATAACGAGCGTGTCATTTCATCTCGCTTGCCTTAACATCGAGCATATCCAGATCACAACAGACTAATTAGCCCATCACTGTCCGGGGGAAGACGTCTGACAGAGCAACGCTGGGAGGGGATGGGAAAGGGGGTCAGGGGGGGCTTCCCGGCGGTTTCCGTGAGCTACGCCGTACCTCTTTGCCGATGAACGAGCTCAACATGGTCACGGTAGACCAGAAGAAAATGCCACAGCTCAGGATGATCTTTCTGTTGAAGCGGTCGCCCAAGTAACCGAAGATGGGAACAGCCACCATGAAGCTGCAGATGAAGACTGTGGAGGGAAAGAAAGGAGATGTTACTTTGGTTACAGTCAAGGAGCCAGAAATGACAGGCATTTATTATTTACCGCTGTTAGGTTTGTTGGTCTGCACAGCAACAAACCTAACAGACTCTTAAAAAGAACTTGACTGAGCTCTGTGTGGCAATATGAAGTAGAAAATAACAGAGCTGCCCCTCCCCCACTTGTTGCTTTGCACTGGTAGCTAGGAGAAGGTCACGACACATTTTCTTGACTCTTAACAAGGACATATTTGGACATTTTTGGTCACTTGCAACAAATAAAACCATTCAAACTAAAAGAGGACGGTGGCCTGACGTATTGGCCACTTAAGCTTTTTTCATACATTAAAATATATTAAGGTATGCAAATAAGCAAAAAATGCAGTTCCTTTTTCTTAAGAAAAATAAACGTTGTGTTGCCTAAAATGCAATAACAAAGCATTCCTTTAGTGATCATTTGCAGCAAAGGATGCATCTGTAACTAACACAAATAAATAAATGTTCTAACATCAACATGTGAGAAGCTGAGCCCTTTCTGCTCGTTTTAACATCAACAGTGTGGGGCTGATCTGCTGATAACTTTTTGGATTAACCGAACAACAATTAACAAGGTGCTTAATAGATTTTTTACTTTTATTTATTTATTTATTTATTATTTATTTATTTATTTTACCAAATTTGAACCAAGTGAAACTAAAACCATGCTACTTGAGGAGTTCTGGGTAGAACATGATTTTTTATCTAAAAATAAAATGTGTGTATTTTGTGTAGAGTTTTGGCTTAATTACTGCTGTGTTGTTCTTTCAGTAAATTGCCTTTCTAAACTCCGAGTACTCCCCTTAACGATCAATCGATTACTAAATTAGTTAACAATTATTTAAAAAACTGATTCATTGTGATTAATATAACTAATATTTACAAATGTTTATTTTATTCTATAAACAGCAAAACCACAACAACAACAAAATTATCTTCAAGAAGCATGTTAAAACAACTTCTAAATTTGGGTTTACATTTTTATTTTTTGCTTAAATTCATGTACCAAAACATTTAAAAAAGAAATGCAGTAGATAAAAATAATTATACCTGCCATAACATTTTACAGCATTGTAGCAGAAGTCAAAATAAAAGCTGGTTTTCCGTTTTAAGTAAGCGATTAGATAATGTTGTGGGTTTTTGGTTAACATTTAGGTGAAAACTGAGATATTTTTGTCATACCAACAGAATATCCTACCAGCTTATGCCTGTGCAGGCATTTTGTTGCTTTTGTTGCTTCATTGCACTTTGTTGTGAAAGTTCCCCCTCCACCCCCCAAAAAATCTCAGCTGAGCTGAGCAAACTGTTTCCAGCTCCCTGGACGACTTATTAAGTCAGGACCGGTCCGGTTCAGATCAGCTGTGAGACAGTGGCGCGCCAGAGACACTGACAAGGACTGCCAGAGGACGCCCCTCACAGGGATCACATTATACTTCACCTACACTTATTACGAGTACCTCGGCATGAGAGCATTAAACGCAGAGCACTGATAAGACCATTTGCGGGTGATTAGATTTATGAAGACAAACGGTGGAGATAAAAATGAAGCGTTCCAGAGACGCAGCCTCCCGCAGTAGCCCCCTTGTGGAGTAACAGGGTGAAAAAAGTGACAGAATCAGGTTGCAAGTGTCCCCATCAAACTAAATAAAGAGAGCTGTGAACGGTTTTTAGAGGGGGATCCTGGAACATGGCAGGGTTTAATGTAAAACAGCTGGAATTATAATTACTCAAACCAGATCTGAAGCCGTTTAAAGCGATACACCAACAATACATGAAGAGGACCTCTGCTCCTGCTCCCCCATAAATAATTCCTGCCTTAATTTTGTACAAGCGAACTTATGTTTAAGTTAAACGAGCACCATTTCCCCTCTAATTGCATCAACCTGGCTGTACTTGGACAGTTATGCCCGTGTTGCGGAGGCAACATATATGAAGAAGATCCAAACATATGTAAGGAGTTTTAAAGCAGTTCAGGGTTTTTTTGGTGTGTGTGTACGTAGAGCAAAAAAAGGGGGGGCAGAAATGTTGCCCTTGACAGCGGCGGGGTAAACTGGGGAAGTGTTGTGTCATATCATCAGACTAAACATACAGAGGAGGAGCGCAGAGGGACAGATGAGAGACCAAACTGATGATGAGGAGAGGGAGGAGGAGGAGAGGAAGGGTTGGGGGTCTCGTTACATAAGATAGAGGCATCGCAGTCCCACAGCTGCTGAGTCCAACCCGCAGGATAACAGACAATAATCAGATTATAGAAGCTGTCGTTTTCAACATGTGATATTCTGGTGTAATAAAACAAAGAAGAGAAAGGATATCTATTTAAAAATCTATTTTTAGGAGAACAGTTACTTTATATAATAAAATCTTTTTATATAACAACGTGGAAGTATTTAGATTAGTCACTGAACACTTTGATGCTCATGGCATTCAAGCAGCATTTGTTAGTTAAATAAGAAGAGTTGTTAATAAGGTATGATTTTTTTTTTTTTGAAAGAATAAGATCAAATAAAATACTTTGTTCCTTTTTATCATTTGCCTGTGTACAAAATGATGATGTGCTTTTTTAAAATCCACAAACAAAAACATATATTAACACTTTTTGATTATTCTCTGAAAGACCAAACTGCTTACATGTCAAAGTGTTTGCCTCTAAACTTAATTTAATCTTTATGAAGCAAAAAAAAAAAAACTTATCCAAAAATAACTAAATAAAACAAGCAGGAGATGCTACATTTATGTAAATACTAATAGGTTTCATACTTTTTATGCAAGAGGTTTAAAAAAAAATCAGTTTTCAGCATTTGAGCTAAAAAACACAAAAAAAGACACCATGGTCCAATTTTGATCTGATTTGTGGGGAGACAATAACATTATAGATATGAATCTACCCTTTTAACATCCATGCTATTATTTTAATGACAGAAAAATATCATATCAGAAAACTGATATTAAAACAAACTGATATCTAATTTGATTTACTAATATTTTTACAGGATATAAGAGTTGTGTTTGCCTTTAAAGGGTCGTTACGTGACAAGTATCGAGCAGCTCTTGGATGTGACGTCTGTCTTCGTGTCCTCGTCCGAACCTTTTCTCAGCATCCGTTGTCGACATTCATTAAAACACACTAAGTTCGCTGCTGAGTGACGGCCAGTTTTCTTAAATGATTTGTATCAACTCAACCTGAAGCCACGTCACTGCAGGACATATCCTAGCTCACACACACATTCACAAGTTTAATGGTGGATTCTGCAGTCCAGATTAGACATGGGAGAGGTCACCAATCATCCACCACCAGCTGCTCCACGTGAGTTTTAATGAGCTGGCCAATGCCACAGTCAACAGTATCAGATTTTTAGTGTTTTTCCTACTGGAAGTCATTAGGAGGCACAAATGTCACCACCCACGAGTGTTTGCATGACTGAGAGTGTGTGTGTGTGTGTGTGTGTGGTGTGTGTGTGTGTGTGTGTGTGTGCGTGTGTGTGTGTGTGCGTGTGTCCGTGCGTGTGTGTGTGGTATATCCTGTAATTTGTTGATTAGCTTTTCATTCTCTTGAGCCACATTATCACCTCATAACGATGTCATCACATGCAAATGAAGTCAGTTTTTGACAGTCTAATCACGTTCATCTTTCCTTAAACTGTATTATTTTCAGATTAAAAGAACAGACTAAAGGGAAACAGATAAGGCCACATCTGAGTAACAAGGTGCCAAACTCGACAAAACATATATATACATATATTATATATATATATATATATAATATATATATATATAATATATATTAATATATATATATATATATCCATCATTAAAAATCTACTTTTAGGCCAAGTTTTCACAACACCACTGTGTGGGAACTGCCAGTGTTTTCAATGTTGATTGGGGGAAAATGTTCCATGTTTAGAAAGACACCTTGAATCTGGTGAAGTTGTCATGCCAAGCCACTATATGGCGCTATGATCTTATCATGTCGTTGAAACATGAATGCGCTTTTATCTCTCAAAGACTCTGAAGACCGGAAGCCGGATAAAAGAGCGACGGGCTCGCAATAAAAATGTTACGGTGTCACTAAAGAGCCTTAGTTGTACGTAGAGCCTCGGCTAAGAGCTGGATTTAAACTCCTGTGACAGTAAAGGAATCTCTCTTTTGATTAGCTACCATCACCCGCCATGGTTAGATTCCTAAATTGAAAAGAAACAGACACACCCTTCTGAAGAAAGAGCGTTCCTTCCTACATGGAATCAAACCAAAGGTTAACTAGTGAAGTTATTGTCTTTGATCTCATTCCAGAGCACCTGGAATGAGTGTTGAGACTGACAGTGAAGCATGTGCCCTGCACAAACACAGAAGCATGTTGGTGTGAAATTTGCATTTACAAAAAGTAAGCAACAGAAAGGTTTTCTTGTGGGGAGGTCTTCTGAAGTCAAGAGTCGACTCTGCCTCAGAGACCTAAAACACACGTTATACCCTGTAAAAGACCAGGACATGTCCTGTCATCATAAAGACTCTGTAGGGAGTAGCGTTGCTCAAACTGACGCTAAATGATCATGTCTGTGACCGTCTAAAACTGCTTAAATATCTAAACTTTTCAAAGAGATAGTGAAGAATTTTTGAAGGGATTACAAAATTGTGACCTACTCTCTAAACTTCTTCAGTTTCACGTTGTGGTCTTTCTTGGATTAGATGTTAGCTTTAGCCTCGAGAACCAGCTAATATGCACTAAATGAATAATGTGCGTAACACGTTGAGAATGGCTGTCAGTAACTTCTTCCATATATATTCCTATAGATTGAGGCATGATGTGTATACTTTTGAGGTGCTTAGCCTACTTCATGTTGTCAGACTGGTTTACAGGTCATGCAGTAGTCAGACCAAGGTGTGGCTCGTAAAACTGAACTTGCCTTTAAAAGACAAATGTAGTTAATCTGAGTTAATTCCGGATTTAACAAAGAGGGACGTCACTTTTTCATGCAGGGCCAAGGTGGTTTGAATCGCTATTTGATTAAAAGGGAAAGAAATCCATTAAAACCACACTTTGCATTTACTTGTGTTATCAGTCTAGTATTAAAACTACTTAGATGATCTGATTTATTACATTAGCTCGATGATCTCATCAAGGTGTAACAGAAACAACAAAAATGTTTTTTTTAAATTTTGTTAAAAAATGTATTGTTTACCTTTAACAAAGCTAATTAAGCATATTCAACAAATCAGGATTTCTAAAGTCTCTTTATTTCAGCTCTAACCATCCAGTATGGTTAAAGGTAGCCTAGCTAGTTTTAAAATGATACATTCCTGAGTCACCTGCCATCTTGTTGCCATTCCTTCATATTTTCAGCAGCGGAGAACAACAAACACACGTTCATGTGATTGACACAGAGAAGAGATTCAGATCTTATTCTTACAAAAAGAATGTCGCAAATGCGGAGCAGGAAGAGACAATACCTGGAATACAGTGAGTCAGGAGAAACAACTGGGTTTTTTTTAAGGAAATTATTAGACCATCTGGTTTGTGTTGAGCAATTAATTTTGATTATCACAACATGTAATATTACATCCATCAAACAAAGAGAACATTATTGTTTCCCATTGTGCATGTAAATAAACAGTGCAGTACTTATTTCTAGATGCATTGGCACAAAACAACGATGGACTAAGTTTAAGTGAGGATGCGGTGCTGGCGTGATGATGGAGACCCTTGACCTCATGTACCTCTCGGCGAACTGACTCAACTGCACACTGCAACTCAAACAAGCCCTACAGTATCAGCTCACATCCTGCCATTATCATTAGGCTTATGTAACAAACATCGGCCTCACTGTTAGCCTGACGAACTCGCATTCCTCGCCTTTTAAAAGCCATTGTTTACAGGTGGTGACGAATTGGAAATTCCTCAACGGTGTGACTCGAAAGGGATGTTTGGTGGTGAATTATTGTGCAAAAATAATAATAATCCGGTGGTAAATTTAGGGAGCACTTACTGTAACATTTGAAAGTTGTGTAAAGCTTTCCGGACAATGGTGTTTTTAATCGCTTAAGACTTTAAAGCTTGCGTAGAGCAAACAGGTTAATCATTTCAGATAATGCAGAGAATAGCTGGGCTCTCTCGGTTATGTACTTGTGACTATGCCTGAGTCATGTACTGGTAACATAACTCAGGCATGTTACCTGAAAGAGTCAGAAAGTTTCAGAACAGTAAAAAAAAAAGAACTTGTGAAACTAGTTAGCATTAATGTTCTATAGGTGTATTTATTCTGTTTTTGTTTTAGCTCGTGTATAAAATTACTGTTTTCCTATTTTAAAAAACAACTCCTCTTCGTTCATATTTTTACATTTAAATTTGAAACTGTTTTACTTTAAGTTGTCACACTGTGAGAATCTCACGCCTTCCCGTGAAAGAGCAACCTATTTTCAGTTTCACGTTCACCTCCAGCAAAAGAGCCAAAATAATATTCAAATTCCTAATGAGATGCCGAGCATTTTTCTCACAGCCTCCATGTGAATCAGTTACCTGGAAGGACGGACACTCGAGTCTGGTATTCGGGTGTTAACATTACTGTGCAGCTGCAGCAATGCTACTCACAGGTTAATTATCTTGTCAGCCCTGGCAGAGGGACAAGATGGAGAAAAGAGGACGAATGAAAGCAGCAGTTAGTTGATTCAGACTCAGCTACAAGACGCTAAAAAGGCCAATCAGAGCTAGATATGCCACCTTCAATTTTAATAACTAATCACCGTTATAATTTATTATCCATCGTTGTAAGAGGCACTCTGTTGATGGAAAAACATCAACGGGTTTCCTTATCAACATGTGTTGATGTTTTTCGGAGAATGGCAGGGAGTTCAAGTTAAATTTTTATCTTGTACGTTAATTCATTATTTATCCATTTCTTGTTCTTGTTTTTATATGTGAGGGTGATACTGCTATTTTAAAACCTTGAATTCAGTCTGAATTGTAGCTCTATTATCTGTACTGTACGCTTATGTACTTTGGTTTCTTGAGCTCAAAGAAACTCCATTAGGGGACAATAAAAATACCTTATCTTATCTTTATGATAAGGTAAAGACAATATATTCTTTTTATTCTTTAAGATAGAAAGAATATATTACCTTATCTTATCTTTATGCCTTGTTGTTCTTCCTAAGCTTGGATTCAAACCAGCCCTGTTTAATCAAATTCTAGTTTGCTTGCTTAGAAAGTCCACTTCATTTGGGGAAGAAAGGATGAAAGTTGAGCTCATGTCTTCCTCTGAGGTTTCCGTGTCATTTCCTTCAGTGGCTCTTGGTACAGCGCCACCACAGGTGAGGAGGGTGAACAGGTTTTTCAAAGGGTTTGGTTCGCTTTGATGCAGTGCAGTGAGAAAGCCAACTGCACCAGCTGAAAATGTAACAAATGTTACAACTTTGGTTCCCAGTCGAACCAAGACCGGACTATCAGGCGTAAAAACATCATACATTAAAGGGTGCTTATTTAAATCAGTATCTAATTACGCTTCGTCTTTATAAGGTTGTGAAGTAAAGCGTAGCCAAAAAAACCAAAAACAATCAAGCCTCTACAGAACACTTTACCATCCCTCACCCAAGGAGATAGCCACACTTTGTTTGGCCAGTCACAACAATACCTCTGTGGGTGACTCACTCTCCACTGCATCAGCAGGACAGGCAGAGATGTGCGTGTGTGTCTGATTGATATTCCTTGACGCCATGAGGAGGGAGATTTCCCTGTGAAACGTAGGATTCCACCCCCACTACCACCAAAGGCTCTGCGTCCAGCTGCTGGATGCAGAGCCTTTGGTGCCTTTGGCATTTCGTCCTTCACTTTTATTGCAAAAAATAAAAAATACAATTGGCTGCTTATGTGGATGTGAGATAATGTGTGTTAAAAAAGCAGCACAGCTTCTTCTCCCAACAGTAAAGGTGTAAACCAAATATGTTAGGGTGTCTCCATTATTCTTTTTCTCTGAATTTCAGAAGATTAAATGTGAGGTATTTAACATATTTATGTTATTGTGAAACCCATCAAGCAAAATGTAGGAAAGAAAGTAAGAATTTGGATGCAAATGAAAAGGTCATTAAATGTCACTGAGAGTTTTCCAAAGCAAACATCATTTCTATATTTACTGCTCCAAATTGGTTAGATATTTGGGCATTTCCCTCTGTGGCCCTCACAGCTATGCAGCCGGACTGTCTAAACGAGGAACCACAGTTTGATGAATCTGCATGTCCATCAGCTGCCAGAGGCTGAATTACAGGAAGAGGAGAAGCAGATCCCTTCTGCAAGTCTGTGCATGTCTGCAGTCAAGGAGTGGCTGCTCGGCAGCATTAAAAAATAACAAGTCCGAGAGCCGCTTTGACCTGTCCGCAGTGGACAGGGTGTGGCCCGAGGTGTCGGTGCAAGCACTCGGTTTCCGTGCGTATTTACTGTCCTCCACCTTTGCGCCTCTGCACGTTTCATCGTTACAACACCTTACATGACGGCTTCTTTCTGGGCGGCACTAATGGACTCCTGTGGATCTCAGCTGAAATACTTCCCTCCCTACACAATGAGAGATTATGCTGTTGCTAATTTTGGGAAGGATCTCTGTGTGTCACCATAGTGAACCAGTGACTCACCTTTCATAATGACAAAACACTCCAATGTAACACAAAACCCACACACTGATCAACCCTTTCAGATCATACACCGTGTCGCGTGTTGCAGGCTTTGCTGCGGAAACACAACAGGTAACCCAACCCTGCATACCGAGGATGTCATCACACAAAGAATTAACTGTACTGGACACTCCAGCTGCACTTGTCCTTTCTCAGAACTGAAACTGATCGTTCAGCTCTGTTCCAGTATTAAAGTATTAACGATTAATCGATTAATCGGAAATATATATGAAAAAAGTCACTGGCACATTCTGCAGATATTTAATTTAGTTCCTTAAGTCTTTCCATACAATTGTAGAAATACATTAAAAGATGCAAATAAACACATTTTTCAATTCCATTTTTAAATAAGAAAATAATTTTTTTTGCCCAAAATCCAAGAACATAGTATTCCTTCAGTGAACGCTTTATTGTTTATAGATTCAGTGTTTGACTTTTGCATGACCAGTTAATAATTAGATAGCAAAATGTGCTTAATTACTGCTTTGAGTGTGCTGTTCTTTCAGCAAATGGCCGATTTTTGAGTTTGTCCGATCCTGTTAATGATTAATCAATCACTAAATTAGCTTACGGTTATTTCAATAATTGACTAATCGCGATTAAGCAGATGAATCGTTTCAGCCCGAGTTCCTGGTGACATTTTAATTGGCTGGGAAGTTGACTGAAGACGGGATCGCACAAAATTACAGACATGCAATCAAATGTGTCAGAAATAAAGTGTTTTTGGTCACATTTAAGGCAGATGTGCACATCCAAGTACAGCAACACCTCACAAAAAAAAGGAAGAAATGAAACAGCACGACAGTTAATTAGCGACATCAGTAAACCTCTGAATTGCAGAGCTCTTTAATAACATTTCTCTTCTCTGTGTGCTGCACTTCTTATTTAGAGCTAATCCTGTATTAGCATGGTGTTATTTCTAATAAAAACAAATATAATCACAGTAAGAAAGGGATTGAGCCTCTCAGGTTTATACTGAATTGTGTCTGACTGAGCGCAGTTTGAACAACATCATTAATATGCATGTATGATAATGTCATATATTACGCTTTATTCTTAAATACTTAAATCCAATTCCGGGTTTACAATTCCGGTTTTACACAGACTTGCAGATCCCTTCTGCAAGTCTGTGCATGTCTGCAGTCAGGAGTGGCTGCTCGCAGCATTAAAAAATAACAAGTCCAGAGCCGCTTTGACCTGTCCCAGTGGACAGGGTTGTGCCCGAGGTTCGGTGCAAGCACATCGGTTTCCGTGCGTATTTAAGTCCTCCACCTTTGCGCCTCTGCACGTTTCATCGTTACAACCTTACATGACGGCTTCTTCTGGGCGCACTAATGGACTCCTGTGGATCTCAGCTAAAATACTTCCCTCCCTACACAATGAGAATTACTGTTGCTAATTTTGGGAAGGACTCTGTGTGTCACCATAGTGAACCAGTGACTCACCTTTCATAATGACAAAACACTCCAATGTGAACACAAAACCCACACACTGATCAACCCTTTCAGATCATCACCGTTTTCGTGTTGCAGGCTTTCTGCGGAAAACCAACAGGTAACCCAACCCTGCATACCGAGGATGTCATCACACAAAGAATTAACGTACTGGACACTCCAGCTGCACTTGTCCTTTCTCAGAACTGAAACTGATCGTTCAGCTCTGTTCCAGTATTAAAGTATTAACGATTAATCGATTAATCGGAAATATATATGAAAAAAGTCACTGGCACATTCTGCAGATATTTCAATTAGTTCCTTAAGTCTTTCCATACAATTGTAGAAATACATTAAAGTGCAAATAAACACATTTTTCAATATGCATTCTTAAATAAGAAAATAATTTTTTTTGCCCAAAATCCAAGAACATAGTATTCCTTCAGTGAACGCTTTATTGTTTATAGATTCAGTGTTTGACTTTTGCATGACCAGTTAATAATTAGATAGCAAAATGTGCTTAATTACTGCTTTGAGTGTGCTGTTCTTTCAGCAAATGGCCGATTTTTGAGTTGTCCGATCCTGTTAATGATTAATCAATCACTAATTAGCTTACGGTTATTTCAATAATTGACTAATCGCGATTAAGCGATGAATCGTTTTTCAGCCCAAGTTCCTGGAGACATTTTAATTGGCTGGGAAGTTGACTGAAGACGGATCGCACAAAATTACAGACATGCAATCAAATGTGTCAGAAATAAAGTGTTTTTGGTCACATTTAAGCAGATGTGCACATCCAAGTACAGCAAACCTCACATAAAAAAAGGAAGAAATGAACAGCAGACAGTTAATTAGCGACATCAGTAAACCTCTGAATTGCAGAGCTCTTTAATAACATTCTCTTCTCTGTGTGTGCACTTCTTATTTAGAGCTAACTGAATTACATGGTGTTATTTCTAATAAAACAAATTAATCACAGTAAGAAGGGATTGAGCCCTCAGGTTTATACTGAATTGTGTCGACTGAGCGCAGTTGAACAACATCATTAATAATGCATGTATTAATGTCATATATTACGGCTTTAATTCTTAAATACTTAAATCCAATATCCGAGTACCTGTTGTCTAAGGCGTTTTTTTTAAAAAATGATTAATATTAAGGTGCCGGTTGTTGTTGAACTGTCTGTGACTTTCTCAGCATTAGCTCTCAACAAGAGCTAATGTTCTCATCACAGCCTGCTGTGTTCCCATACAGTTTGCAGTCCTTTTATTTGATGTGGAGTTAAAAGGGAGTAAGAAACGATTGATTCTTTTTCAGCAGCAGAAGAAGCTCCGTGCTTTTCGTTTGGTTCTTTGCTTTTGAGTAAAACAGCAAAGCTGTCAAGTGCAGCTCAAGTTCAAAAAGAGAACACAGAATACACAGCCAAAGAGGAACATTATGGAAGATTTGCTTTAAAAACCGCTTATGTTTTACATTTTTCTCTTCCCGAGAACTGTGTGTCGCTTTTCGGTTGTATTTTCTGGGGGTGAGGGTTAAGGGGTTAAACCATTCACATCAGACCTGAAGTAAATTCAAGTTGCTGTAGACTCATGTGGATCAAATCCACTCACAGTGTTTTTCCTCAATTGAATAGAAATGACGCTCATGTTTATTCCGCACATTGCTGGTGTGCAATAAAGCTGGTGAAATTTAAAGGGGTTAACGAAGCTAACGAAAAGCCTGAAGGGTATGTAGGTCCAGGCCAAAACATCCAAAGATTTAATTTACCCAGTGGTGTTCAACATAAACTATTTCTGAGAGGCATCCAGAGCCAGTGTAAACAGAGCCGGTCAGCGGTCCTTCCACTCAAACGGGAGACCAGAAAATGTTTCTTTCGCTTTCAGACCGCACAATCACACCTTTGTGTTTAAATCCAGTAAACAGACGATGAGCTTCCCAGCAAGGTTTTGCATGCTTTACATTTTTCTCTTCCCAAGCACATAGAGCAGAAAACCTGTTCTAAACGTGTCGTTCTGTTGCAGTCGTCGGTCTCTACGGAGGCTTGACATTGACACAAATCATCTGAATAACCTTTAGCTGACACAAATCATCTGAATAACCTTTAGCTGGTAGTTTCCGGTGCTCTGCAGCTTCTCTCGTCTTGCGAGGTCTGAAGAAAAGGAGTGGCGGACTTGTTTCTCCGTCTAATGGTTTTAGACTGCTGTGGGAGGGTGCAGCGCATAACTCCAGTGTGAGTAGGACACCTGAGCCACTGTGAGAGACTGAAACTTCTCACACATTCCCGTGCATCACGTTTCCTCATCGTGGATTTCCCCTCTGCCTCCTGCCCTGCATGTCGGAGCCCCAAACGTTTCTGCATTCCTGACATTTTCTGATCCCCGGTGATTCTCCAGGAATCCCTTCCAGCTCACATTTCAACCACGCCGCCTTACCAGAGCGTTTGCGTCCCATCGTGATAAATCCCATACGCGGCCCGGTTTCTATGAAATGAGCAGCTAATTCCTGCAGAAGCTGGCGTGCTAAGCCAACCCTTTTGTTTTATTGAGTGTCGCAGCCACTCTGATGACTCGTCTCTGCAGCTGCAGCGAATGTTTCCACTATACCTGGTCGACGCGAGAGCTGCATCTGGGGAGAATTACACGGCCCGGCTGGCTGGGGCAAACAGGGGCCTGGTCTTTTGCGCGTTGCTCGCGTCCAAACACGGCAAGCAGTCTGGTACCAATGAAGGGAGTCGGTAGGTTTATTCGACTGTGAACAAACAAAAATGAGCAATGTAGGAACTTGCTGGGAACACCAGGGGTGCTTATTATTTTTGAATCATTTTCAGTCGCAGAGCAGCTGAGCGCAGAGAGAGGAGTTTTTCTATTCCTGCCTGTTACTGCAGCAACTGCAGGGAGAGACAACCTAACAAGCCCAACTTGTGTGTGCTGGCAATTTGCATGCTGACCTTACGATGGCAATGATGGAAACAGATCAGCAACACAAATGGACCGCATGTGTCCGATTGCGAGTGACGCAAAGTGTCTGATTGATCTGCTGATGGTTGCAGGAGAGGGGCGGCCTGACGTAGCAGCAATCAATCCACGCTCAGAAGAGGAGAAAATCTGTCAGACAGTTGATGGTCCCAAACGCTTGGCCGCTGACTTTTGCTTCAGATTTGCAAGGCTGTCTTCCATATTTGTTTGCACTTGAAAGTGCAAGCAAGATCAAATCCGCATGAAAGTCTACAAAAGACCTGGTTGTGTATTTATTCCTTCATCCGCAGGACACGGGTTCATCAATAAGAGGCGAAGGGGAGGAAGTCGACTGAGGCGGCGTGCCAATCGTCACCCAACAGCTGCCCCCTTTGGAGACATGGCCTAATAAAACGACCAGAGACGGAGACACACAGCCACGTTGCTGTGATGTCAATGCATCATCAGGTCATCACTCTATTCTTATCTCAGCAGCGGAGGGATGCGGGAGGGGTGGGGTGGCGTAAAGGCCGGTGAACAACACTGCAGTGGAATCACCCGGCTTTGGGATTAACACTCGACGCTGTGCGCAAGGAAGAAGGAGGAAGTCGCAGGTGGTTCGTTCTTCTCCTATCGTTTCCTCTCATGTCACATTCGGCCTTTGCTTCTGTAAGTGACAACAAGGCAACAGCAGCTGCCAAACTGCTGAGAGAGAGAGCGAGAGCAAGAGAGAGAGAGAGAGAGAGAGAGAGGGGTAGAGAGGTAACTAGGGATACTGTTGAGGCCAAGAGACAAAATAGGAGTGGCAGTGACTGGCCAAAGCAGCTGATGAAGCAACGGTAGTTTGACTTCCCACTTTAAAAGGACACACACACACACAGACAGACTTCTTTGTGATACTAAACATCTCTGACCGACACGTATCACCTAAAATGTTGGTCATGTGACGCACCATGGCCAATGTAGCCTTCTTGGTGTCTTCTTTTATGTTCTTGAAGTGCTTTGCCTTTTGCTTTGGTTGCTGTCTTGTTGGCCTTGGCCTTGTCTCCACATTGTCCACAAAAATATATTGTGAATCAGTCATTTTGCAAAGGAATCTATAAATTTATGCAGATATTTTTATCCATCATGGCCAAAATAACACTGCCTGACCATGCTGATAATGAGGGTAGCCCGACGGGGCTAATGCTGTGCTTGATTTGTTTTGGAAGTTGGAACAAGGAGCTAGGAGTGACTTCACTTCCAAATTAGTTGCAGAACAATTCGTTTGATTTTTTTTAAATGATTAAATGATTGAATGAGGTTACAGTGCTTTGACGTCCTTACACATAAATTGTGTCTGCAATTTTTACATTTTAATGCCTGGCAGCCATGTTGGATGTTTAGTTTGACATCTTACTCCCTCAAGTCAGAATTGCAGCTTCAGGAGTTGTGTTTTCTAACTCGGTAACCAAAAACAACCCAAATATTTAAAGCACTTTTCAATGCATTCTGTTGGTGTTTATTCATGCACCATCAACCTAGATATACTTGCACTATTTAAAATGTAAAAAATTTCTCTAACCTCGCCTGCATCTGAGCATGCCCAGTTGGCTGGCAGCTAGCTGCTAAGACTACGTGTTGCTAATCGGTTAAGATCAGATTTGAACTGGTCAGTTCTAGGAACTGTGGGTAAAACTTTAGATTTCTGTGTGCGGAAATACTTACAAGCAGATTTTCTGCCAACCAGCTCACTGCACATGCAGGGACACAAAATGGGATACAACTGGGAACAAAATGGCTCTATAGACTGGACGTTTATAGCATCTGTGCAAGCCACACTGATAAGCTTTTATGATAGGTGCACCTGTGACGAGAACTAGAAGAGGTTTTTATTGTTTATAAATAGAAAATGGCTTCAGGTTGTTGGGTCTTAGTGTGGTGTTGAGAGTTTTCAGGTTTAAACTACTGAACAGAGCTACACTCAGGATCTTCTGATGAATTCAAGTTGCTATGGACAACATCGTTGTTGTTTCTGGTATAGCATAGCATTTTTTGAATGAAAAATACAGGAAATAGCAGGGTAGGGGTGATAGTTTTCCTGTTAATTTGACATTTTTCACCACACACCGCTCTGTCTTTTTGTTTCTTACATTGACACCCTTTGTTCTTTGGCCTATTAAATAACGATGTGCTTCACCTCCTCCTGCTAGTAGCGTGCGTTCGTTTTCTTCACACAGACAACTGCGACACGTTGGGATGTATATGCCGAGCCGAGGCCATTAGTCTTACACGGTGGCTGTGGCCTCATTTCTCACAGGTCTCAAGCTGGCTGCGGCAGACTGACACCCTGTCAAGACCGGGGCAGAGTCAGTGCGTGTCTGTGTGTCTCTGTGTGTGTGTGTGTGTGTGTGTGGTGTGTGTGTGTGTGTGTGTGTGTGTGTGTGTGTTGTGTGTGTGTGGTGTGTGTTGTGTTGCGTGGTGTGTTCGTTCAGACAAGGTGGGTTAGCCACGCAGAGACGACGACGGCGTTTCCAGCCCAGGCCCCTGATTAAGCTGCCTCGCCCACTGTACATCTAGCCATGCTGACCCCAATAACCGTCTCCATGCTAAACCAGGGAGGTGTAATTATCATGCCAGCTTCCATTATGAGAGATAATTCAACTCATTAACTTTTCTACTTTGCCTCAAAGCGCTTGGACACAATAAGCGCAGTATGCTACCAGGACGGGGAAAGAATGTTCTCTCAGATTTCTCCATGTTCCTCACAAAAGGAGTCAAACTCCCCCCCTCCATGGAAGGTAACACCATGCAGGTGAAACCCCCTCTCCTTTCCTCCATTAACCTTCCATACCCTCTGCACCCTTGGGCCTGTCCTCTCCACAGCTGTGTGAGACACAGTTACTTCAGATAGCCTCTGCCCCAGGGCCACACACAACACACACACACACACACACACACACAAACCATATTTCAGCAGCAGAGCCGATTTAGATCTGGCGCTCTGAAGGGCCCAATCGGCTGGCCAGGGCCACAACCCTCCGGGTTCAACGAAGCGCCCCTCCGCTCTGACTTGACGCACAGCTTTGAGCACATCGACCTCTCGGCACTTGAGAGCTGAGACGTTGCCTTTTTGGGTCTGGAAGGGCATATGTGCTCGGTAGAGGTGAGCACACGCCTCGTCCGATTCTGTTGTGCAAGCTGCTTTTGGAAGCATCTGTGTTGCCAAATTGCACTGCAGAGGCTGGGCTCACCGCAGGGTATTTTCAATGTGTTGTTCCTGAGTGTGTAACCACGGGATTAACACAACACATGGCAAAACAATAATAATAATAATAATAAAAACATTCAGGTCAGTGCTGCTAGGGAGAGATTATTGAGAATTTTTATTATTATTATTAATATTTTTACAACCCTCGGATTATAGATTTCACTGTATTTTGTGGGGATTTTACAAGATAGAAGAGCACAAAGTGGTGTGTAATTATGAAGTGTTAAAAATATAATGCATGCTTCTTAATATTTTATTTTGAAATCCTTTATCAACCCTTTATGGGGGCATCATGTTAAGGAGACTAACCTTTTTTTTCTTTATCAAACTTGGTGGATTACCATCCATTATTTGGCACCATGTTTAATTCCTAACAGGAAGTCATGGTTGCTTTAACACAATCTGATTGGTGGACATAGGTTTTAGTGCTGCGCTACACTGCCCCCTAGGCAGTGGCGCAACTACACAATATTCAGGTGGATGCAAAAACATAAATCGGGCCCCCCCCCCCAAGGGAAGGAACGTTAGGATGAAGGAGCGACGCTCACTCGCTCAACCACCCCCCCCCCCCCCCCCACCCAGGCGACGATACGTGATGGGTAAAACTCGCTACATTTACCTCATTATGTGCACAAGGTGAAGGAGCGGAAGGCGCTGAAGTGTATGGGAAAACATCATCGGCGCGTTGCCCCCTCCAGACGGTGTCTTGGCGCCCCCTCTGCTGCTGAGCCCCAATGTGTTGCATACGCTGCATACCCACTTTTTGCGCCACTGCCCCTAGATGTTTGGCATGTTTAAAACAACGCTAATTTGCGTGTGTTTCTGGGGATGAAAGCTTTTCTGAAGTCGATCCTGTGTGTACCATATAATTCTTTTAATCAATGTGGCAGAAATATAAATTTTTATAAAGACCTGGCTACAGATATACAAGATCTCAGTGTCATGTGCTCAATAAATCATGCCGATTTATTCAGAGTTGGTTTTTCAGGATATGTTGTGATGTAGGAACAAGAATGTTGCAGCAAGTCTGAGAAGCAACACCCCTGTTTGGTCAAGATGGTATTTCCTGAAGCAACTTGCCATTGACCTTGACATAAAGAAATTTTATTGCAGTCTGAAGAAAACCCAAAGAAGATTGTAAAAAGAGTAAAAAAAAAGAAGAAAAAACTTCTTCCTTGAGCTTGTTAAGTGATTCTTACTCAGCTGTTAGCTTAGTCTGTGACTTGCGGTGTGTGGTCAGTTTGACCTGGCAGCAGCGAGTGAGTAACAACGCCCACCACCTGCAAAACACCTACGTCTGCAGTTTGCGTTCCCAGGTGGAGCTGAGCTGCCAGGCCAGAGAGGATGGAGGAAAGGCAGAACCAGCCAGGTGCTCACAGAGGCGGGGATTGTTCCCACTGGAGGAGGAAGCTGGGGGTGGGGAACGCCGGATGTGCAAAATGTAAACATCCATGTCCACACATCGAGTCCACACATCGAGCCCAGACTCTCTCGTTTTCAGAACCAGCATTACGTCACCCTCCAAACCTCTTCTTCACACCTAAGTTCAGGGTCTGCACCCACCCGGCTCTCACAGCTCGAGGCCCCGGCAAGCACAATTCCTCACTCCGGTGTGAGAAAAGAGTCACCTGGATATCAGGGGCCAAGTGGAGTCCAGAGCAAAACAGACAGAGCCCAGTTACGGTGTGACTCTACGCCCCTGGCTTTATGAGGGCCTTTCATGGACTTTAAAGGTAGAGGGGATAAATCAGCTGTCTCTGCAAGTCAACAAACACAAGTGTATTTGAGTCTCTGCAAATGTGGTTCTGTGCTCAGCAGACATAACAAGCCAATGAAAACAAAACACCCTTCATCATTTCTGGTTTCTCCCATACAAACGCAGAGGCTGCAGCAGGCACACAGCGGACAGAAAACTTTCTGCAACTCAGGGCAATTACCACAAATTCACATGAAGAGTTGGAGGCACAAAACACACAAAGGATCAAGTAAAACCAGATTACTGTAGGTGTAAATGAGATTTAGAGGGTTAACAAGTGCCTAATTCAGTGAAAACACTTTACTTTTCCGGCTGGATATTTTCGTCCCTAACCCGCCGTTCAACCAGAGAGAGCTTAGGGACACAGAGTGAAGTGGAGGGAAACACTGGATCGTATTCTTTCCTTGCCTCAACCCTAAACCTGCCCGCTTGTCCTCAATGGCACTTTGTGTGCGGAGAGGCGGCCGGCGTTTGGACGAGCCTGAGCACACAGGCAGAGACAAGACGAGGTCCTGTCCTCCAATAAGAGGGCTTTTTACGGTATCTCCTTAAAAGATGGATTTATTTCGGGGTTCGGAATGGCACAGGAAGCCCTGCCCCAAACCGGAGTCGTCAGACTCTGGAAGCGCGCATACTGGAGCTGTGTTTTCCTCCCTGCTGCACTGACGCTGCCGGGAGGAAACACTTCCACCGCAAGTCTGTCGCTTGAGTCACGATGGGATCCAGTGGTATAAGAGCAAAAAACACAAACAGCTTCATTTTCAGTCCAACACATGCTTCTAGAGGTCATCTGAGGCCGACATGCACGTCAAAACTATAAATGTTTGTGGGTGTAAGGAGTCTTGAAATCGCATACATTTTGTGCATTTTGGAGATTTAGACAATGGCTCTGACCCGCTTAAACTCAACGGCCAGAACTTCAACAAGCCAACCTTGTTTTCTGAACAGTGAACGCACCACACCTTGCTAGCATGTCAACACCACTCTTCAGTGTGGAAGTTGTGTGGAAGGAGCATTTTTAGCATTAATGGGGTATTAAGAAACGAAAGAAGAAGAACATTATTTAAAAGAAAATGTGTTTTTACGGAAACTGAGACACGTCTGCCATTCATTCATTCAAGATGGCTGGACGGAGTGTAAAGACTCCACTTTATTCATCGTATTTCATTTTTAACCTCTGTCACAGATCAAAGAATGAAAAATGAATTTTGAAATGTTAAGGAAATCTTACCTATTACAAATCTGTATAGAAATTGATGTTTGAGCTATGCTATCTGCACTATTCGGTTGGTCTTTTAGCTTTGTTCTATGTTTATCATTGGCCTTAAAGTGAATTTTAAATGTCAAATTATAATTGTTGCATCTCTGGTAAAAAAAAAAAAAAGTATTTCTTTAAAACGTCTGTAAAGTTGGCGTCCAACAAATTTATCCGAGTTTCAGTTAAAAAAAAAAAATTAAAACGTAGCTGCTGGATCTGTATTAATACACATTTAATTTTTATAGGCTGAGATCAAAGCCAAAGATTTGCAGTTCAACCACTTGTTGTTCATTGTCCCATTCTTTTAAAATGACACTACTGCAGTAATTACAGTAATCGCAATAGATATGTCGGAGAGCTGCTTTTTTTTTCTTCTCATGTGTAATTAAGGAATTAAAGGAGAATTACCTGTTTGCAACAAGCCGGCTCCACTGTCGGATACCTCAAAATGCCGCTGGATGTCGAGCAGAACGCCTGCACACGGGAACAAGAAGAAAACATAAGTGTGGTTTCGAGGCATAATGAGACACTTAATCACAACCGCTGAAGTCAATCAGACTAGCAGCAGAATCCTGTCTGGCTTTATGGAAGTGTTTTGTGACTCCTGACAGCTAAGGACTTTACCAAGAGGCTGTCATCCAGCTATAATCCATGAAGAGGAATGGATTTTTTTTCTTTTGTGCAGCAGGCTGTCATATAGCGCTTAGCTTAAAAAAGACCTACCAGTAAAGTCTATGCTTCACGGTGATTAGGAACATTTATCTACGTAAAGTAATACGTGTAAAATCTCCTATTTAGAGTAGAAGAAATCCCATTTTTCTCTCCTTACCTACACCTCTGAAAAATTAAGAGCCCACTGCTTTGAACCCCATTGAAAACCTCCTGGTTTTTCCACCAGGTATTGATTTCTGAGTTAAAACATTAGTATTGTTGTTTCTTTCTAAACTAATATGAACTTGCTTTCTTTCATTGTTTGAGGTCTGAAAGCACTGCATCAAATACAAGAGACATGTTGTCAGCACTTCATAGAATAAAAAAAACAAAGTTGATTTTACTCAAACACAAAAAGTAACATCAGACAAACCGATCATTTAAGTTGTCTCTTATTTTTTTCCAGAGCTGTATTTGCATTCTAACTTTCTTGGTGCTGTTATACCTCCAAACTGGAAAAAGTCCACAAAGTTAAGTTGCCACTTAACTTTACCAAAAAACGAGACACCATTCCACTACCCATCCCGACATGTTTGATATCGGAGAGCTGCACATCAGTAAAGTCCTTTAATAGTCAATTGATGCACAATTAACAGAAGCCATGTTCTCTAAAAATGTCTTGAAAAGAAGCTAAAACAGCAGTTACCCAGATCAAAGAAGGATGGATAAGCAGTGAAGCCCAGTCTGCCTCCCTGGCCGCCTCACAGCCAACATAAACCAAACCACTTCAACACCGTAACGGCACTGTGGCTAACGGATAAATTATTAAGTAACATCTCGGGAGGTATTACACTTGTGAAAAATATTGACTCTTCCTTCCATTTAAATGGTACATAAAAATGTGCAGCTTTAAGAGCGTAATGTCCCGGCTTTGCCTTCCTATGATTCTGGTACATTTATATATTTTGCTATGCAGCACACATCCGATTGCGTGCGGCTGTGATTGAAGGCTGTTCTCTGATTAATTATTAACCAATTAATCAGGAAGTAGGCTATGACATCAATTTCACTTTCAGATCCATACATCCTTCTTCCTGCGGTCAGTCAATCTTCGTGAGCGCAGACGGAGTGTTTGCATATTGTTGCGTGAGATTAAGTAATATTACTGAGTAGAAATGTGAATCTTTCAGTGCCTAAATGTTCGATTCCGATTTGTAGGGTCACTATTCGATTCAGAGACAATTTTTAATTCAAAAATCTTTTTTTCCTATTCAAATGGTCCAGAGATTCTGTTTGTACCATGTGACGGACAAGAGAAAAAGACTGTAAACAAATAGCGCCTTTATGTAAAGCTACTCTCTAAGGTTCTGTACCGCGTCAAATCCCATCAGTTTATAGTGAAAAAATTCTTGTGCATAAAATTCTGTAACTTAATTTACCAGTATGAGGTTAGCCTAGCTGCCTGGCGTTTTCTCTAACAGGAAAATATCAAAGAACTTGTCAAAATACACCCAGCTGGCGAGATGTCGTTGTATAGTGGCCGAGTGGATGCCGAATGCAATATGCAGTAAACTCACAAATATGAGCGGCAAAGTCGTAGAATCATTTTTGACAATTTATAGAAGTAGGAATGCATTTCTATAGCATAGATTCTTTATCTGCACCTCTCCTACTGCGTCAGTGCACTCATTTGTCACCAAAATGACAAATGGCACTACCGCATTAAATAAGGGATGCAGGAGCTATTTATCTATGACATTGAAATGAATTGCTGATAAATAGTGATGTTTGGTATATCACTGTTACTAAATGGTCTGTTGAATTTCACCAAAAACAAATCATAGAAAAATTAGTGCATATTCAACGTTTCCCCTTTCAGTAAAAAGCTCTAAACATACAAGCTGTTACATTTAAACGTTTTGAACTGCCAAACCACTTTTTCTGCCATAAAGTCTCCCAACACACACACACACACACACACTTTCTACATCATTAAACTCTCTCTGATTCATGTAAACAACTCAGGAGAGCAGGACAAGTTTTCTAAAATGTTTTCAATTTCATCTGATGACCGTGAAACAGACTGCATGCAGTTCGTGGATCTGGTGGCACACAAACATGCAGAAGTAATTAAACATCACACTGGCACGACAGAAACCAATGGGGCCTTTGAAGACATTTTAGTCCTTTTACTGTAACCAAAGATTCAAAAAAGAAAAGTCCGCACCAACGTTTTAATGAAGCAACCGGCACCCCGCGCTTGGGAAACTCTCGGGGCAGGATGCAGATGAAAAGTGCCAAATATCTGCACATCACAGCATTATGACTTGTTTGTTTTGATTACAGCCGTGAGGGGGGGGGAAAAGAATCTCATAAAGTTTTTTTTTTAACACGACATAAACATCTGAAGATCCAAATCGGGAAGGAGATAAGATCAGAGCTGCTGTGAAATTTAAAGCGTCAGGAAACAAGAAGCAGCAAGTCAAACAAATGTTGCTTCTCCTGAGAGCACCAGCTTGAATGTTTTGTATAATATATATATATATATATATAATATATATATATATATATATATATATATATATATATATATTTACTGTATATGTATAGTTGTTTTTTATCAGGATAATAAGCAAGCGAGAGTACTATCTAAGCTGTACATTCCAGCATTCCAAACAAAGAGTGGTGTGCCTGGCAGTGCTCGGCTTTGGGATTGCAACACGGCTCATGAAAATGGATTAAAAAAATATATAAATAACACGCTGAAAAGCTTCTCTCCTGTCCACACCATCACCAAGCAAACCCCGGGAGCTGCAGTCCACCTGAATCTCTGGAAAGACTATCTGTCCTTCGTTATCTCAGGACGGGGGCAAAGAGCGAGAAAGAGTCCACTTTATCAACAGTAACGGAAAGTCAGCAGACTACAACCTGCACGGCATCCCTGACAACGGAGGGAGGCGGTGGAAGTGCGCAGGTTGCAGGTGCGCATACCAGTGATCTGAGTCAGACCACCGGCTTCACATTCCTACGGTGCGGAAGCACATTTCAGGTTTACAGTAAGAAAACCTTTCGTTGTTTGTCTTTCGCGATAGCTCACCTTAAGTTTCCTCATCGTTTTGGGTTTCAGTGGAACACGTCGCTCGCTGCTAACGCAAAGAAGCTGACGGCAACTTCACTGTTTCTGAGGTGTGGCGTCTGCTGAAAAGACTAGGTGTAATGGCCCAGAAGTAGTTAAATGTGACTTTTAATGCTTCCTGAAGAGTTAGCATGTTTTTAGGAAAAACTGCACCGTTCTAAAGACGAATGAATATGAATTCAAGTGGAGTCGAGGATCCAATACAGTGTGCTTAGTGAATCTACTTACTGAAGCACACAAACTGTCGATAACATTCTAATGAAACGCACATGTGGGTTTTCCAGCACCGTTCTTGTGCTGGAAAACCCACAAGAACAGTCGAGCCATTATAAGCAACAAATAAAACATATTTTTTGGCAAACGTGAGGGCAATCCCCAACATGTGTGACCAAGTACTTGGCTCATGATGCGACTGCAAAAAGAATGCCTTGATGGAACAATAAACACATTAAAGCCGGGGTAAAAATGAATAAAAAGATACCAGCTACACAGTATTTTACTGACAAACGTCTGCATGGCTTCACCGACACTCTCCCTGCAGACACAGTAGCTGCAACAGGGACGCTGTCCACCCTGTCAAACAGCAGCAAACGTGTAAAACTGCAGCTGTACAGTAATTAGCCTTGACTGCTAGCCCACCTCCCTGCCCTACTACTGCTACACACACACACGCACGCACGCACGCACGCACACACACACACACACGCACGCACACGCACACACACGCACACGCACACACGCACGCACACACACACTCTCGTACATCTGCTGTGATGAGGATTCCTACACCAGATGGTGGAGCGTCCCTCCTGGACACGGTGTGGGTTCGTCTGAGCCACACCCGGCTAGTTCTTACAGCACAATTACCAGGCAATTACTCACAAAAAAAAAACAAAAAAAAAACAGCACGGAGTCAACACAGCAGGCGGCGTGTTCCTCAACAAGACACCGAGTGCAGATCTGGAATTGTTGACTGAAAGTGAGCAGAGCGGCTAAAACCACTAAACCACCTCAACCCCAAAAGAGCGGTGACCATTACATGAGAAGGACAAAAACCATGAGAGTAACTGTTGAGCAATTGATAAAAACAGAGATGGAAGACAGATCAAAGCTGTCCAGTGGGTTGCATGAGTTTCAAATGCAGTAAAGTGAGTTAATCTGTGGGGGATTACAGAGAAGCAGCAGGGACTGCGTGCAGCATCTCAACGCTGCACGGCTGCGGCGTTTCCACTACTTCGCATTCAGCCGGTTCTCCTGACGATCCGTTTCTGCCCCGATCCGCCCTGACAGCCTTTCAGCGGATCTTGATCTTTATTCGCTGCTTCAACCTTTGTCGAAGCCCAGCAGCACCGCTGCAGTTGCCATGACGATGGTGTATGTGAGCTGAAGGAGATAAAGGTCAAGAGAAAGGAAGGCAGCTTTTTTCTTTTTTTTTTTAAATATTCAAACTGAGTTTATTAGAACTCAGTTTGATGTGCAACATTTGACAGTAGAAAATCTCAGAGAGTGAAATAGAAAAAAACCCAAAAACAAGACATTTCCAGTGTAGCAGCTTCGTTCCCCAAACATCTCATATCTCACCTTGTAAGAGCATTTATCCCTTTTAGGGTTTGGTTCCATTTTGTCACGTTGCATACAGCAACCTCTGTGCATTTTTAGATTGTATTTGGCAAACAGGACAAAGTTGCACATAATTGTAAAGTGAAAGGTTTTCCAATTGTCTCCCATTCAAAGATCTGAAAAGTGTGGTGTGGATTTGCATTCAGCACCCTTTAGTGGAAACTCTGTTAGCGGCACCTTTACTGCAATTTGTTGCACCAAAGACAAATTAGTTTTTGTATCCTGGTGAAATAAAGGTTAAATTAAAAAAAGTAGCTCAAACTCAGTCAGATTACACAAACTGTTGGATCCGTGAACATCAGCCTTCGACTCTTTCCACTGATTCTCTGGACTTTGACTGGGCCATTCAAGCACTGGACCATCCAATGATTTGATCTAAATATATTTATATAACCTGAACATAATTGGCTTCACTGTATCTGTTGGGAATAAAATAAAATATCCCACTGCATGATGCTGCCACCACCATGTCTCGTCAATGAAATTATGTCATTGGAGCGATGAATTAGCTGTCCATCACAAACGGCAGGGATCTTCTTCAACATCTCATCCATGTCCCATACCCATCTTGTGACTTCTTATTTATAAAGGCTTTCTTCTCATGGTAAATGGACTGAACTTATATGGCGCTTTATCTGATCATTTTTGGCCACTCAAGGCGCTTTACACTAGAGCCACATTCACCCATTCGCACTCACAAACGCTCACACATTTATACACCGATATGCAGCTCGGTGGGCAGCTTGGGGTTGGGTCAGGGGCACATTGACATGTGGCAGGAGGAAGCTGGAATCAAACCTACAACCTTCTGATCACAAGACGACTACTCTACCCACAGAGCCACAGTCGCCCAATGCTATACCCCCAGGGCTGGATTTAAAAAAAAAAAAAAAACGAGGGCCCCTGGCCTGGAGTCAGTATTGGTGCCCTATTCCAGAATTTTTTTAAAATAAAAACAAAAACTTTTACTCATTAAATTACAGAATGTTAATATTTCGTATGTTTTTGCAGGTATATGAATAGTTGGATGGCCGCAGATAGCTCCATTTTGTTCCCAAAAAGAAACACCACATGCAAAATGGTCCGTTGACTTTAACATGAGGTGTATGCCCGTATGTAGATCGTTTATTGGGGGTCCAAACATAACAATTCCTCCTAAAAAAAATAAAAAAAAACCTCGGGGTTCTGGACCACTGGCCCAGACTACCAAAAAGACCAAATATAGGAAGCGCATAATAAGTTCACAACAGATTGCCGTGCCTGAGTTCTTTCCAGTTGTGCCATCTCTTCCTATTATCTGATGAGATGGTGTATCGTTTTATAACCTAACCCTGCTTTAAACCACATCTTTCTCCCTGACCTGCTGTCCGCTGCGTTCGTTGGTCTTTACAACGCAGGTCACACTGTCCAGATTTTACTCGTGAGACATGAATGCACCAGCTTCCTAAAATGCCTTGAGGTTTCTGACTGTAACATGACAAAGTGTGAAAAAAAAAAAGCTCAAAGGCTACGAAATAGCTCCGCAGTGAACTGTAACTGAGAAACTGAGAAACAACCAGTGAGCTTCTGAGCCGTCGCGGCTCGGCGCGACGCCGAAAGAGGAAAAACATCCCAGGAATGCGGCTCTTCCAGACGGCTCACACAAACACCTGCTGCTGCTGCTGCTACCTTCATTCAAGGTGCTCAGCGGCCAGCGGCAGGCGGGCCGCTCCCTTCCCCTCACAAGCCTCCCACTCCACCGGCTCAGAATAAAGATGGAGGAGGAGGAGGAGGGGGGGGGGGAGTATTGACGAGGCGTTCAAACTGCTCCCATTGACCTATTCTTGTGACGTCAGCGAGGTTTACGTCTCCTGTAACACTTACAGCCCTCTCTTCCACCGAACGATTGGTGCGCGCCCGCGCGCGAGCCGGAGCGTTCGCGTGTGAGTGTGTGTGTGTGTGCGCGCGCGCGCGGCACGTCGCAGTTAAAAGCAGAACGGAGGCCGGTGCGGCTCGCTCGTAAAGTAAAGTCCGCCTTTATGAGCGGCAGAGCTGGAGAAGAAATGACTCAAATCGCAGCTCGCGCGTCGCCCGTGCCACAAATGGCACATTCAGAGCAAATGAATGGTCGCTGATCATTCGGAGATATGAATAGCACTTTTTGTGACTGCGACCCAAACTGTTGATTTACTGTTGGGGTGGCGGCGGCGGCCAAATAAATCCAAATGAAGGCATGAGACAACAAACACAGCCAACCCAGACCGACACCAGACAGGCCCTCCAGAAGCTGGAGAGAGGGCAGGTTTCATTTCCAACCCACCCCCCCCCCCCCCCCAACAGAGACCTGTTGGGATCTGCAGCTTCTATTGCGTCTATTTCTGTTCAGAGAAACTAGGCTAAGAGGAAAGGAGAATCCAGTTCAGGCGAGAGACCCTGAAAGGACGCAGAGAATAGCAATCAGCAGCTACATCAGGGCTGGGTTTGTCTCCCTCAAAGCTTTTTTTTTGTTTCCATTGTTTGGTATATATGTCTGATTGTTCCCCCTTTCCCCTGGTTTCACAAGCCAATGGATGGAAGTCATTCATTCTGGCCAGAGAGTGCTGAGCAGCGGTGAACCGCTCCTGCTGATGTGGGCCAAATCCTCTCCTGCTAGAAAAAGGGGGTGCTCCCTTATTCGTGAGTCGCCCCCCGTCAGTATAAATAGAGTCTGGCAGGCAGGGAAGTCGGTAGGGAAAACTTAATGAGTGAGGAGAAAGCGCTGCCTTTCTGATTGTAATCCCGGACATTTTTTCTTTTTCTTTTGGTGGGGAAGCGATTCGAGCGCCTGAGAAGGAGCGAGCGAAGGCAGGCCCGAGCTTCAGACTGAAGTCGAGGAGAAAGCCGACCACAAATATGCCCGACCGCGGCCGGCGGGCTCCTGACCGACTGCTCTCCTCCCTTTGCCATGTGGCTACACAGTGGGCGGAGGGAGCAGTTTTTCCATTCCGCTTCCTTCGCCTGCGACACAGAAAGGAAACGTGCTGCAGATGTCTGGGAAACGCGGCCGTCCGCATGGGAGGGCTTCAGAGTTCATGCAAGAGGATGGATTCCCCCTCTGTCTGGAGGGGACGAGTCTCGGGACATGCTGGGAAGTGAGCGTGTCCCGAGACTGGAAAACAAAGCTGCTACATTATTTAGATGAAAGGTGCCCAGCTGATCGCCAGTTGCTGAGCAACCGTATCAGCAGCCGAGGTGTATATAGTTTTGCGTCAGAATGTTCTTCTCCTTTTCATGAGGTGTTGGAGAAAGTGCCAGGAAAACTAAGAGTTTTCTCCTTGTCACATCTTGCTGCACACTGCTGCTCAACTGGCTTAAAGAAGCACACTTTTCCCCTTAAGGAGGCAGTGTTAGGCGTTTTCCAGATGCATGGTTCTATTTTATACCACGATCAAGTGACTATGTTAACTTCAGCTGTTGTAAAAATGCTGTATGTATCAAATATGACTTAAAGGAAATTTGACTTTGTGATTTCACTCCTTGAAATTGGGCCTCTGTTGCTTTAAGAACTCTGTCTCTTTCTGAATATCCACTTTCAGGGAGTCATCACAACGTCGCTCCTCTATTAACAGTGTTTTTACCAACGTTGCACTGAGATGAAGCTCCTACAATGACTCAGAATGACGCACAGTTCCACCAAGTGTTTGCTAATTCCTGCTGGCTAGTCTGAAGGAGCGGAGTGGGGTGAGTTAATGGTTCCTCAGATGTTGAAGTTGGGCCCGAGGCTAGGCCCAACCAGGCGTTTTTCACAGCTGAATGGTTGCCACGGGAGACGTAAAGGATTTCTCAAACACGCATGAGAGAATCAAGGCCAGGTATGTTTTTGATAAGGGAATATCATCATAACATGTCGATTTTTACCAAATACAGCCCCCTTTTAATTACACGACAAACAAATTTAGATACTTAGAAATATCTCTAGTTGGCCTGGTGTGAACTCCAAATGTAACAATGTAACATTTCAACTCGAAACAGCAGGCAAAAAGCAAAGTGTGCAAATACTTTGACAAAGTCAAACCAGACTATCAGTCCACGCCTGGTGCGTTTTGCATCCAAGTGCCTCTTGTTTTGATGACTAACAGTAAATCTAGCAGGCTCGTTGCCTGAGGGTGGACGTTGCTGCACATTCTGGTTGTTCTTGATTTCTACATGTTTATATATCTTCAAGAAAAGGAGATAATAAAGTATACATGGAACAAATGCCACGGAAGCCAGAGGAACAAGACCAGACACGTACCAACAGACAATGATCAATATTTTTCTAGCTCCAGGCTGTTTCAGCTGTCACAAGTCCTGAACGTTCTGATTCTTGGAGTATAAAACACACTGCTCCATGTTCCTCCAGCTAAATCTCATCACAAATCGATTTGTTATTAGAAGTGCACATCTTGAGTCCTTTTTCATTCCGCAAATTCATTGATGAAACCTAGACCTACAGGGGGGAAAAAAAACAACCTCCACTTGAAATCATAATCTGTTTACCTGAAAACCTCTTCAAAAGATGAGCGGATATATTTCAGCAAACCGAGCCATCGTCCTGACCTTTTGTAAGAACTCATTACACTAAATCGATTTGCAGCCCTCTAGCTTTACCAGCCTTACCGCTTCAATTAATAGCCCTTTTCTTTTGTCCAGCTAATTTTCCATCACTAATCAAAAGCGTGCGTTAGTCCCTGCCAATCCGTGCTGAATATTTGATAGCGCTGTTGTGGATTCGCCGTAAAGCAGACCGAACCCATAGCTCATCAATAATACATCCAGGGCGCTATAGCCCGGCTTGTTCAGATGAGATAATGCATTAGATGTTTTGGATAGAGATGCAGTGAAGGGAAGCAACGGTGTTTGAGATATGATGGGACTGTCTGATTGTGGCGTTATGCCGCCAGGTATAAATACTGAGCAGCACCTGAACCCGACCTGGACCTGTAGGAGAGTTATTTAGGGAGGATACCCCAGACCTGGACACATTAACCAGAGATAATCATTGGATAGAGAGAGAAAGAGGCACCAAATGGCAGGCGGATCGACACATCAGAGAAGCGGCAATGCGGTCAAGTTTGCATCAGCGCCCAGAAAATGGGATTTATATTCAGTTTAGAGGCAAATAAACTGAACTGCAAACCTCCACAGACTTATTTATTAGCTTATATTGGAATACTTGTGAGTATAGGCCAGTTTGAGGGAGAAGCAATGTTAACATTTGCAAAACAAACCCTAAAACCTGAATAAGATGATAATCTGACCCATATAATAACCGTCAGTTATTCCTCAATTTCCCTAATTCGTCCTTGAAAACACAACAGATAAAACCATTTCTGCATGTTTTTGAACCTGTATCAGGACAAGCTCGGATATAAATATGTCCCGCGCGCATGCTAGCATCAAGCACGCAGCCGGCGTCAGTCAGCACGTGTGTGTGTGTGTGTGTGTGTGTGTGTGTGTGTGTGTGTGTGTGTGTGTGTGTGTGTGTGTGTGTGTGTGTGTGTGTATCGTCAGTAATCCCACTGCTTTTTACATAACAGCGCGGAGGATTAAAGTCATTATGTAGTGTTTTTAATGAGATTTCATTTCTCCTCTGGTTTCGCTCCGGGTTTCCAGCAGCTACTGAAACATCCTGCTCCAGGCCGGAGAGCGCTTTGGACAACAAGCCCGTTTAATGCTATCCGTTTCCACGAGACAGGTTTAATTATTAGAAGAAACACCGCTGTCTCTCTCTCTCTTTTTCTGCAATAAAGCAGATAAACCCGGTTATTTAAATAATAGCCGGCTAAATACAGTCATCCTTTCAGAGTCGCTGCTAGCATTAGCTCTTGTGGGCTGGAATGATTTTCCACAGTTTTAGGCGGCTGCGTAAGGTAGCAGCTTTCCACACGAAAGACTTTATGTGTAATTCATAACGCACCATGCTCAACTATTTAACTGGCCTCCACTTGATTTAACCACAACTTGAGCCCGTCTTTTTGGGGATCTTCTACGGGAGCCCGCAAAGCACAAAAGGCTCAAAATGGACTATGTTTAGTATTTTCAGCTCAAGTGAGTTTTAGAGTGGTACAAAGTGTCTTTTTCTTTTTCTCCTCGGGATAATTGCCGTGCTTTGGTCACATAAATGAAGAATAACGAGGCTAAAAAGGTCCAGCTGCTTCTAAACTGGTAATACTGTAATATGATGTTTTGTACTCATTTATCCACATACAAACTTGAAATAATGTATAAAGTATGAAGAGAAAGACAGTGAAGGGAATATTTTGTTCGGTATATATTCTTGAAGTGACTCAGAGCTTATTGTAGTTTTACAGATCATGTCTCTGAATGGCTCATGTAATTATTAAAGTCTCACCTGATTAGATTTACGTGATTATTGATAGGGATGCTTTCCTTTCCATCACTGACATTTCTGTCTAGCCTAAAAGCAAACATAGGGTGTGTAAACAAAGTAAATTCCTCCTGCCGTGGGAAAACACCTTAAGGTAACTTTTTTTTCTCCCTTTCTTTTTGTGTCTCTCAAACGTTTCTTCCACATACATTCCGCACCATCTTCCCTCAAGAATAACTCAGATAGCTTCTGCAACCCTCAGGTAATCCACTATTAGCAAGCAGATGTCAGTCAGTGGGATTAACTAAACACATGAAACGTTGGGAGGGGATTTCTGCTCTTCTGTAGTTGCTGTCAAATAAAACTCCATTATATACTTATCTATAAGGTCCTACATCGACCACAATTAAAATGTGAGGGACACATGTGCTTCCTTCTGGTTTTGGATGTGTGTGCATAGCAACCTGCCTTTTTTTTTTTTTTTGCTCAGCTGCGACAACTCAAATGTCTTGGGGACTGAAATCGACGACACTTTCTCATAAAAGACAGGGAAAAAAAAAAACAGAGCCGGCGCTTTAAGTGCATCTGCGAGAGTGCGAGCCCACCTTTGACCCCGGCCCATTAACAGGAAGATCTGACACTCTGACAGAGGTCAGCGGCCTCATTCAGACCCGCTTCTTCCAAACCGAGACGTGCGCTAAGCGGAGCAATGAAAAGCCCGCCGACGGCATGACAGACACCGACGCATCGAGTCAAAACAATAGCTGATGATGAAATATGTGGCGAGGCCCAAAAACAAACAGGAGATTATTCATGCTCTGACTGATGGATATATATGAGGATTTACGGCCCCCCCTCCCTGCTTAGCTCCAGCTTTGGCTCTAATTGAGGAAAAGATTAAATTTTGCTTCCAGAACGGGAGGCTTTCTCAAATATAGGAGCCGCTGTGAATACACACTTCAAAAATATTATTCCAGCAGCGGTCGAACCTTCAGGAGCCGAGGGCTAATATTACTCCGAGCTGTGTGGGTCTGCCTTCACAGCCGCTGGGCGCGACTCGAACTGCAAGGAAGGGTCGACATCAGAGCCCCAATCCTCAACGGGGAAAAATAACCTGAAGATTTTCCAGAAAAATTAAATTTCAGCTCATCTCGGGATGGGGCGGAGCCTGACCTGATGCTCTGTTGATCGATATTCGCTATGTGGGTTCCCATGGATACAGGCACGGATTGCGCAGTCTGCCGTTTCCATTCCTTCATCGCACATATCAGCAGTCTGAGCAGAACCCCGGGGCTCGGGGGACGCACCGAGTCTGACCTTCACCACGCAGAGAAGTTCTCTTGTTGTGCTGAAATAGATGTGCGTGTCAACAGGGGTGCTGGAGGAAAGAAAAACACAGTCTGTGTAGAGGTAGAAAAAATATATATATTCTACTGTCGTTTATGCCAATGTCTTACGTCTACAATCCAAAAGATATCTTTTATACTATCAGTGCAGTGCTGATTAACGATGGAATCCAGGGAGAGAACGTTTTCTTATCTTTTAGGAAGGGATGAGGTAGGTGCTTGTTTAGGAAAGCACATCGAAGTCAACAAACTGTCCAACAAATCTGCCGCGCTTCCTTCCTGCAATCTTCCCGTCTGCACGAAGAGACCAATTTTGACATTTTCTCCAGGAAAGCTCTCTAATCTTTGCAGACAATGACCCACTCCAGCCCTCCCAGGAAGGGAGGGATGGAGCATTAACTTGGGACATGAGCGTTGGGACAATCCCTCAGCCTCCGCTCGTCATGTCACTCCAACGTTATTTAAAGAGATTCTTTTTAAAAAAGAAGAAAAAAAAGAACTCAGGGATTGATCTTTGTATACTCTGTGATCATCTGGGACGCTGTAATCCTAGAGCAAACTCTTTAAAGTAAAGGAAACACATCCTCCCTCTCTTTATATCAACACACTCACACACACACACACACACACACTCCTGTCATGACAAAGGAGAGGTCAGTGATTATCAGACTAACACTTACCTCACGTGTCAGAGATCAGCGGGGGACTTGAGGAAGCACTGACAAGTGGACTCATCAGAAAAAGGAAGTACAAACTACATCAAATCTAAATATTTAAACTAGAAGATAATGAACAGTTCGTCCTCACGGCATAAAACGAGTGACTGCCTAACGTTGGATTTTTGTTGAACAATCGCTGTGCTGTAATCAACGCTCACAGGTACAACTTTTTCATAGCTCTCTTACTGCAGTCGTTAAGCCAATCAGCCAAACTGGACGATTTCCCCTTTATCAGTTGTCAGTGATCGGCAGGGAAATACCTTAAAATGAACATGCTCATTAAATCCATTTAAATATTCCAGCTTTGTGTATTTATTCAAGCCCTTTGCCTTATTATGCTTCCTTGAACAGGTTAGGGTTGGACTATGATACTAAATACTAAACATGTTCGTACATTTTTTTTTTGCACAATCATGTAACTGTATATCTTTGAAAAGCAGAAGTGGAGCTTCCTGCACAAACAGCAAGAATTTAGTCAACAACAAAACACTTTGACAGCAGTGTCCATCAAAGGTGTCTTAACAGTCAGGAGTTTTTTGAAACAGCTCATTTTCCAGACACCAGAAAACGTTTTGCCAAAAACCGACCGAGTGTTGTTTTTGTTTTTATTAGTTCTTGGGATAGAAGCAGTAGAAGCCCAAATGAAAGTACAAAAACATTCAACTTGTGGAATTTTGCATAAGTCCACTTTACGTTCAGTCTAAATAAGACAAAGTTTGAGAATGCACTCCTTGACAAATAATTGGGGATAATCTCACGCTGTGGTCATTTTTTGGATGGAGAAAAGGTTGAAGTACGCAGCCTATGTCCGTCTCCTGGTGCCACGACGTTCCGTAAAGCCGCCAGTCTGAGACATTTCCATGAAACTGAAAGACTAAAAGTAGCATATCATCCTATATTACTAAATAAATGGATGCAGTGATGTGAACAGAAGAGGCGGCGTCGCGCTCACGTACGGTTGTTTGTGATCTTACATTAATATCCCTTTAAAAAAGCAGCCAAGGAACCAAATCGGCATGTGCAAAGCCCTGCGGTTACCAACAACACTGAGGTTGCTCAGATGAATCCATGCTGTTGGTATGTGGTGTGTTAGCACACGCTAATATAGCTCTGTCACCATCTCCAGTGGTATCTTTTTTTGTGTGTGTGCATGTGCTGGAAAGGACATTTTGCCTCATTTTTCCCTCAGTCAGTCTGCTGTGTGTTCCACAAATTATCCTCTCAACACAATGTAACGTGTAGAGAGCCCCTCAGAAATGCGACAACCCTAAAGGAGGAAACATCAGCCGTAACGACAGCAGCAGCAGCGGCGAAGTCAGGAAGCGCTGCTTCTATGGCAGCCGGGGGTCACGGGGTGAAAAGCTGCTGCGATGGAAAGCGCCTCTGCTTGATGGCAAAATCTGGAGCAGCCACATGAAAGGGTCTCCACTGGCCCAGGAAGAAGTTCTGCCTAATTCCACCGGTTACTATTACAGACGTCTGCTAAATCGGAGCCTAAGGAACACACAGACTGTTTTCTCACAGTGGCGGACACGGACATAAAGAGATCAGTGGGATATCTGTGGGAAACCAGTCTGGAAAAGGTCCAACTGGTAGGAAGTCATGTCAGTTTTAAAGAGTCTCACTTTAACAAATGTGGCCTTTTTTTGTTTTTGCTGTTGGTAAAAAAAAAAGTGAAATAATAAGCACTTAAGTACAGTAAAAAAAAAAAGCTGAAGAGAATTTTAGTTTTTTCTTTCTTTTTTCCAAACTGCAAATGGAAAAAAAGGGCAAGGCAACCTTATAAAGTAAATTACTAGAGCCCCCCCTCCATCTTTTTAATGTCTCAGCTGTTGTTTGCGGGGGCGGAGGGCCTTTAATGTGAACGCTATAAAACAAGAGAGGGTGAAATTGGGGAAAAGAGCAGCTCCAGCAGGGCCCAACCTCTCACACTTCTCCAAAAACCCTCTGTTACATTCAGAGCTTCGTGTTACTGAGAGGATCCGGCGTGTTATGTTTCTAACGACAGATACAAAAAAAGAAATAATGGGGGTGTCACACAGTAGCATCATTATCTACTTTTGGATCACAGTCGATCTGATTTATTCACAAATTTCCCCGACAAACACCTACGCCGCGTTAACTTCTCTTCTTCTGTGGTCTCAGTGGAACTGAAAGTAGAGGAAGTGTCTCGCTCAGGGACCTCTGCTACACCAGAGTAGCCTGCGACCAGACAGCCGCCAGGAAAAGCACGAGAATCTTGCTACGTTTTTGTCACATTACACCTACAAACTGCCAGGTGTTTTTTCTTGCTATCTTATGTGATAGACCAAGATTTTTTTTGGACAAATATAAACCTTAAAATGGAGGTGAAGCTGTTAGATTTAAACGTTTCAGAACAAAACTAAACTCGAGTTGTGTGATCAGACGAGAACAAAACTGAATATTTTGTTTGGTATGTTGTTGTATGTGGTGTGGGTTAATGCAAGTGCAACACAGACTAGCGGTCGACGTTTATCGTATTGTTAGTCCTATTGTGAAAAAGAAGAAATTTAAGACAAAAAATGTTATTGGTGTTAAATTAAGAAAAATATCATTTTTGCTACTTATTTTTCCATGCCTTACTCCACCAACGCATCAATAATTACCAGTAAATTCCAAAATATGACAAATTGCCATTACTGTGTGCAGTTTAGTGATATAAATCACACTTTCTTTAAGTAAAGGGCATCCAGAACAAACCTATTTCAAACGAGAATGCTTTTCAGGAACAATATTTGCAGTCACAGCCATACAGTTACCTAAAAAATAAGTAATTAACATACATTTTTCAATCATGATACTCACTGTTATCACTATATTACCACAAAATATCGCAATAAAATCCCAGGACCATATCGCCGATGTAAACGCCAACTATTAGGAGGCACAAACTAAACTGGACGAAGGTAATGGGAATTAATCAGACTAGCCGGTCAGACAGGATAGATAACTGATTTTTTTTTTTTTGTACACTTACAAAAGAGCTTGTCTTAAGAGGATTACAACCTCAGGCTCATCTGTGTCTAAAGGTAAGACGCCACAGGTTCGCATGCAATGACCCCTCACGCGTCCCGTAAAGTGTGACTGCGCGTTTTCGAGCTATTCCTAACGTGAAAACAATTCATCTTAACATGCCAGCACAAGTGTTAATCTGCTACTTCCCCAATATTTCCTGCCAGCACAGATTAGGCAGCAGTCGGTACCCCGCGAACTGCCTCTCGGGTCGGCAGGCGGGCGAGGCGGCGGCGAGATTTAACGCGCATCGGGGCTTATTTACTTAAGCAGCAAATAACTTTAAGTGCAGCATGTCTGCCTCTCGCGTCCTCATATTCTCCGAAGTAAAAAAAAAAAAAAAAAAAAAAAAAAAAAAAAAAAAAAGCAGCTAATCCCCGCTTTATGATAAGCTGTCGAGGAGCCTGGACTGTCTGCTAGGGGGCCCAACTCCAGGATTTAAGGTTTCAAAGCCACCTCAAATTAAATTAAACACACATAAACCTCAGAGCTCTTAGACAACAGGAATATAAGTGGCTGTGGGCCGAGGCGGCTCCTTTTGGGTGACCCATCCGGGCCGCCGTAGATCATCCCTCACGCTCAGTCCTGCTCAGCCGGAGCTCAGACCGCGTCTTTTCCTCAACGTGTTTTGAAAACGGGCCGGGAAAGGAAGCGACTGACCTCGGACGTTCCCCGTTTCTGCCTCGTGTGCGTCGCAGACGGCTGTGAAACGCCTCCCCTCTGAACGGGCTTGTTTGACCCGACCCGCTCAGCCCGACTCAGAGCTTGTGGCTTTCATTCCTTCACTGTTCCTGAAAACCCCACAGTGGTCTCTTTTGCAGCTGTCCGCACTTGGATTTGGCCCATTACAGTAAGTGTGTCTGTGAGCAGAACCAGATCTCTGCGTAAATGCCAAACTCCACAACAGCAACCAGTGGAAAGTGAGGAAATCTGAGGCCTTCGCAGCCTGTTGATGACCGAAGCTCACCGCGCTACATTACAGCAAGCAGGCAGATATTTAAAAGAAAGAAAGAAAAGAAAGCCATGTTAGAAGTAGGCGGGATGAGCGGCTCAAACGATGCTCTGCAGGAATCTGTAATTTGTCAGAATTTATGATCAAATGCGATGCAGATTTTGTTTTTCTCCGCACTAGCGCCACGCTGAGATCTGCCAGCCTTGGTAAGCGGCAGCTTAACTCTCAAATAATTACAATGTTTTGAAGCTGCTGCTCCCCTCTCTCATAAAGTGTGTCCCAAAGTCTTGACACAAAGCATATTGGCAGTAAATCCATCCAGAACCAGTTCAAAACAACCTCTGGTTTAAAAAAAGAAAAGAGACAGGAAAAAAAGGGAGCATTGTGACTTTGCTCTTTTGTGGTTCCTAAACCACTATCATGGCTGAGTGACGTGTTTGAATCACTGGGTATCTGCAGTGTGTGTGTTGCATTACCACTGTCATGAGGGATTAAAGGCACAATCCTGTTGTGTGTTTTTGTTTCCTAAAAAAAAAAGATAAAATGTGCACTGACAATAAAAAACACAGCTGGATTCCCAATAATGGACCTGAAAAAATAATTATTTAAAAGGCCGCTGAAAAAAACAGTTCCCAATTCTGCTTTGTTTGCATTTGAGTCGGCGACATCACAAGAGGCAGGTTTGCCAAATTTTACCAGAAATTTCACGCAACATTCTCCCTCACGTCCCAAACATTTTTGCCTCAAAGCACAGTTTCACATTTGAAGAATGGATTAGAATTAAAACAGACAAATAAAAAGGAAAACTTGTGGCCTTGTGACTATTTGGCGCACTTTGATGATTTCACCAAAGGCTTCTTTTGGAAAGGGTAGATCTAATCTTGATTAAGTAACAATTTACAACAGAAATAATAATAATAAAAAAAACCTGACATGCCGTGTTGCTGTACAGCTGACACTGAGTTTAACCGAGTTCACAGAAAAGTCCGGACGGCAGCTTGAAAGATCCAAGTCATGGAGTCGCTGCCCAACACTGGTAGGTGCAATTTTCCCATCATTGTTGCGGCTCAGAATGGGCCGTGCTCTCCAGAATGGTCACCGAGTGTCTCTGTGACAATGCTTCAGTGATCCCCACACACTACACTAAAGGCTGCTGGTACAAAGACCTTTTGACGCTGATGTTGTAATGATGGGGATGCGGGAGGGAGTCGGGGGGGGGGGGAGTCACTCTGGTTCAGCTCTGCCAGCATTCAGCGTCCGCTTGCCACCGCAGCAGCCGGCCGGCCCCTCCCCTCACACGTCCCATCATGCATTCAGCCACTCTTGAAATGCACTGGAGAGTCTGTGTCTGTGTCTGTGTGTGTGTGTGTGTGTGTGTGTGCACTCATCCCTGCTTAACTGACATTAAGATCTATAGGACGGAGTAGGTGCTCTGGGTACCTGCTTTCAGAGAGCGGGACAAGTAGTAGGAGGCAGATTGGGGAGAAACAAAAGAAATCAAAGCCACACACATGTGCGCACGTTTGGAGCTGGCTAATTACCGCTGCAGCGCGGCTCACGCTGCAGGAAAGACGCTCGAGGAGGAGGGGGAAAATGCTGCAGATGATGATTTGTGTGCATTAGCTGCTGTTGGATATACGCGCGGCTGCCGGTAGTCGCTCTGTGTGTTTGCTGGCCGGATGCACATGCTGCCCATACATAATGCAAAAAAAAAAAAAAAAAAACCAGCCCAGCAGCGTTCAGGTGGAGGAGACCCCCACGGTCGGCCTACACCACTGCTCTCCGCACAAGGCCAAGTTGCTGCATCCATCATCTCCCCCACCTCCCTTTGACCCCACCTCTAGCGGGGGGGGGGAAACCGGCTACCCTTGAAGTGTGATTGGCCGCCCTGCCTGGTCACCCCCACCTGAGCTGTCGGTTTCTTTATATGAGCATTTTATGACATAAATGCTCCTTTTGTTGTCTTAGAACCGCCATTAATACTTTTTATTTATGGGGAACAAAAACTCTTCACAAAGAAGAAAAGGAAGTAAGTAAACAGTTGCTTGCCATTTTTAGCCTACAATGGTTTGATAACGTTGATTTTAAGTTGATAAAAAAAAGTGCATGCAGTTAAGCTATGCTAAGCCAAACAGGCTAATTGTGTGACTAGAAAAATTAGCCAGTGACCTGAGTCGCTGAATCAAACAAATCCACTGCACAGTAGCTAACAGATCCATGTGTTTTGTTTGGGTAAATAAATACTTTTATTATTCCACTGCTGTTGATGGTAATGTAAGGCTAGTCCAGTATCGACTCGGTAAGGTTGGGGATCCAAATTGCAACATTTATTACAGTTTTAGCTGCTGCTGTTCGCCTTCACAATGCACTGAGTCAAACAATCCAAATTCTCTTCGCCCCCTCGTTGGCCTGTGGTGGCGCCGCACCAAGAACTGCTGAAGAATACGACACAAGAAAAAACCTCTGAATGAGACATGAGCGCAGCGTCCTTCATCTTCACAAAATCTGAACAAAAACAGAGCAGGGTCAGAGGTCTAATTTAGATGAAATTGCATTTTTAGTGCGCCACCCTTGTGCGGTTTGTGCCACCGCCTGGCCCTCCTGAGAAAAATACATCTAGACACGCCCCTGTCCACCACGCTCCCTGGCCCTCCTCCCTGTTCCAACTCGTCCCTCATCGCGTCCTCGTCCCCTCTGACGTCCGGGGGGGATTTTCCCTCCACCGCAGAAGCGGGCTCATGATGAAAACGACGGCTGCTTTTGGGGGCTTAATGAGGGCTTTCCTCTGATCAAAGCGTGAGGAGGTGTAAGGAAACAGGACCAATTTGCTCCTGTAGAGCGGCCACTGACTCATCCTCCTCGACTGAGGAGGGTTTTGTTTTTCTTTTCTGTGACTGAGCAGCGCTCAGAGATGCTAAGATTAGAAAGCAGGCTACTGCATGCGCACGCATTCCCGGCGTTCTTGATCAAATGACCGTTCAGACGCCCGAGGCTTCGCTCAGGCGCAGTTCGGTCGACGGACCGGACCTGAAGCCTTCGGGATGATGAGCTGATGGTGTGCAGCTGTCCAAAGTGTGCAGATTTTCCAGAGTGTCTGATTGACGTTTCCTGGTTCTGCCAGAGCCGACAGTGGAGAAACCCTCCAATTACAGCATGAGTGTCAAACTTGACTATTTGTGGCCTCTGGATGGATTTTTTCTTCTTTTTTTTTGTTGAGCCCCTCTCCATCCCCCGGGCCAC